>CM077168.1:44186987-44501987 GCA_039654105.1 Coreius guichenoti
AAATGTAAATCCGAATATATAGTTATAACTCTGAATATATATATATATAAACAAAAATAGAGCTTTTTGGTCTAAACTCCACTCGCCGTGTTTGGAGGAAGAAGGAGGATGAGTACAACCCCAAGAACAATATCCCAACCGTGAAGCATGGAGGTGGAAACATCATTCTTTGGGGATGCTTTTCTGCAAAGGGGACAGGACGACTGCACCGTATTGAGGGGAGGATGGATGGGGCCATGTATCGCGAGATCTTGGCCAACAACCTCCTTCCCTCAGTAAGAGCATTGAAGATGGGTCGTGGCTGGGTCTTCCAGCATGACAACGACCCGAAACACACAGCCAGGGCAACTAAGGTGTGGCTCCGTAAGAAGCATCTCAAGGTCCTGGAGTGGCCTAGACAGTCTCCAGACCTGAACCCAATAGAAAATCTTTGGAGGGAGCTGAAAGTCTGTATTGCCCAGCGACAGCCCCGAAACCTGAAGGATCTGGAGAAGGTCTGTATGGAGGAGTGGGCCAGAATCCCTGCTGCAGTGTGTGCAAACCTGGTCAAGAACTACAGGAAACTTATGATCTCTGTAATTGCAAACAAGGGTTTCTGTACCAAATATTAAGTTCTGCTTTCCTGATGTATCAAATACTTATGTCATGCAATAAAATGCAAATTAATTACTTAAAAATCATACAATATGATTTTCTGGATTTTTGTTGAAGAGTACCTATGATAAAAATTACAGACTTCTACATGCTTTGTAAGTGGGCAAACCTGCAAAATCGGCAGTGTATCAAATACTTGTTCTCCCCACTGTATATACATACATACACATATACACACACACACACAAGGATTATAATATAATTAATAAGCAAATTTAAGCATAACCAACTTTTTCTGTTTGGCAGGAGACCAGTGCCTTTTTGCTCTTTAAGATTTGCTAATCAAAGGTATACCAACATGAGATTTTTTTCAGTTCAAATCGTAATCTCAATAATTGCCAAAATCACTGCAATTTTTTTGACCAAACCTTGCAGCCTTTGAATTACCTTTGTTTAAGTGGATGCTTCCGCTCCTAATTTGAAGACGTTCTTAATGGCTGATGATGGTGGAGATTTATGCAAATTCGTCTCAGAGTCTTCAATGAATGTCTCAATTGTATGAGTCTTATAATAGTTTCTCGGTAATAACGTAATAATTAGCTCCAGACAGCTTCAAACATGAGGAAATTAATTGGAAATGAACCCAAACGAGGCAGTTCATTTACCCGAGTTCAAGTACACCAGGGTTAAGGATTATTAATTGTGTGATGATTATGTTATGAATTTCATTAATTCTTGGATAAGGAAACCGTCTGCAGTTAAGACAGACAAACTGCTGCTCACCACTCTGAGCGCCAGTGATGGATCGTATTTGGGTCCGAGCACAAACACCTTTTGACCTTTTCTGACGACACCGCTGTAGACTCGTGCAAAGGCCACAAAATGCTCTTTGTTTTCCTCCTCCACTGCAGTTTTTACCGAAAGAGCCTCTGTCTGTGCACACAGAGCATCTGCAGAACACACAACCATACAAAATAAAGTTGATGAATACTTCAGAGCAAATAAACAAGATTTTAAAGAGGACCTATTATGCCTTTTTACATTTTCTTTAGTGTGGTATGTTGCTGTATGAGTGTGAAAAAGGTCTGCAAAGTTATAAAGCACAAAGTCACTCTAAAGGGATTTATTCTCGATTTCAGTGCGTACTGTTTCTGAATTCCCTGAAACACCTCCATTGCAGTCTTGAGTTTTCTTCCGGGAACGAACATTTAAATAATTCCACACTCAATATAAAGGGGCAAGGCCTGGTTGAGTTGCGTTAGTAGTGTGTTGAAACTCGCAGTTATGGTAAGGGCCGTGACATTTTCCAAACACACTCGAGACGGTTGACCAATCAAAACACATCCAGCCGACCAATCAGAGCATATTGTGCTTTCCGGAAGGAGGGGCTTCATAAAGACAGGAACTAAACAGAGTTGCTGACAGACTGGGAAGTGAGGTGCTGCAACAATGTAAAATATGTGAAAAATAAGGTGTTTTTTTTTAACATTCAAGCATGAAACCCTATTCTAGTAGACCCTAAAAACGAAATAAAGACTTTGTAAAAGGGCATAATAGGTCCTCTTTAAATGTATATCAAATAAAGTCAAATAAAATAAAGTCCACAGGTACAGTCAAAGAAATGAACAACGCATGATACTTTAATATGCACCATAGTACAGAATTTACCTTAGGAAATATAGCCTGTGCCAAACATGCCTCTTTTACTCATTCACTGTCAGACACATCATTAAACGGATTCAGTTCTTGCCTGTGACACTACCGGTGGCCGGGGTTGCTGGGGTTGAAGTACCTCCAGCATCAGCTGACCCGGGGCTTTCAGCACTCTGATTGGCAGCTTGTCTCTCGGCGTGCCGCTGCCTGGCTAGTTCTCTTCTTTGGGCGATCTCCTCATGAGTCAACGGCCTGAAGGTATGAAAACATCACAAATCATAATGCACTGTTTTGAACCACAGAAGTCTAAGCACTTGGCAAAAATCACAACTGCACAGTGGGCTACAATGTTTTCTGTACACTTTATTAAACACTGCACAGGTCACCTGTTTGTTGATAAACTCGTCAACCTCTCATATGTAAATGTGTGATATGCTCAGCTAGGAGTATTGTGTGCTAATAGGTGGATGAAAATAATTATTAATTCTCTGTAATTCTCATGAATTACAAGAAAGACATTTCTTAAACTCGAAAAAATTTGCGAACAGATCACTGCACAATTTTACTTCATTTTATAGCACATTATTATTCCAATGCCAAATATACTGATTATGTAGTTATCAGCATTCACAACATTTAGCCTGTATTTAGTCATAAAATTGTCAAATAAATTAAATCATTCATTTAATATGCAAATGTCCGTACAAATGATTTAAAAAGTAATTGTAATTTGACCAGTGTATGTAACATAAAATCTTAAAGGGTTAGTTCACCCAAAAATGAAAATTGTGTCGTCAATTACTTGCCCTCATGTCGTTCCAAACACGCAGGACTTTCGTTCATCTACGGAACACAAACGAAGATCTTTTTGATGATATCTGAGAGCTTTCTGTCCCTCCGTTGGCAGCTACGCAACTGACACTTGGTCACTTCAAAAAAGTTCATAAAGAGATCGTAACACTAATCCATATGAATCGAGCGGTTTACAATATGCTTGACGCACGAGAACAAACCTCATTGGTTCTTGCTGAAGCTCAAACGTGCTGCGTAACACACGAGAATGAACCTCATTAGTTTTTGCGGAAGCTCAAACGGTGGTGTGTGTAAATAATGACAGAATTTCCATTTTTTTATGAATTATCCCTTTCATTTTTTTATGAAAAATCAGGGCGAGCAGTTTTTTGTGCCAGCTATTATTACACACATTCAATTTCAAAAGCAAAGATGAGTGAACTGATTCAACATTTCGATTTCAAAAGAAGCCGACATGCCATTATATGAACAAAAAGGGAGCTGCAGACAAGCTTAAATAGAACACCAAACTCTTACAACCATTCGACTTGGAGATATAAATCTCAAAGTCAAACTGGTTGGAAAGAAAACTGGCTCAGTTCTCAACATACCAAAAAGGTACCAAGGAGTTACCATAGCTTGAACCTAGCCAACATCAAGCACTAATAATTTGCTTTTATGCTCCCAAGCAGTAGATCCAATAGAAGATTTAAACCATGTTTGCCTCCAAACTGCTGCCACGTTTATTAAGGACCCATCTAAAGCAGAGGGATGGCTTCATCTGAGGAGATGACAGATGAATGATGGTTACAGACTATAAACAAATCGCTGAAAGAGGAACATAACAGCCAACAACTGTGACTTATTTCACTTTATATCCAAATATAGATCCTATGCGGTTACACAGCATAATTGCTCTAATTGGTTGGAAGGCAATACCAGTGAAATGATTGTGGAGTTCATCAAGTTTACTATTTTTGATGCTGCAAAACACTTGCCAAACAAGCTGCATTTGGTAACAAAAGTTTCAGCTCTGTATTGACCGAAGCGATGCGTGTAGTATGGCTGACTCAATAGAGTTACGATTCTTAAGAATAAACTTTTAGTTACTTTTAGTTTATGGAATGTTACATGATTGTTAATGATTTTTTTTTACTACAGTGAATTAAATACCAGATGGGGACTTGTGTCTTTAATGCTAGGATAAAGTAACGGGACAAGGCGTACCTTATTCATGGAAAGCGTTGGCTGTAACTTCAGAGCCGTGAACAAAGCTAGTTATGATGATTTGGGAGAACACTGCCATGTTGAAATATTAATTACAATTTTGGGGTGCATAAATTACATTAAAACAGGATACAGTCCAGATGTAAACCTCAAGTCCCCTACTTTAAAAGCTATGTTTTCTATAATCATATAAGCAGCTAGTGCAATAGCAACTACAACTGTGAATTTGACCATTAAAAAAAGCTGATTTGGGTCTTAATTACACTCAATAGATTTTTACCCACTTTCCCCCTTTTGACTTCCGCTCCATTAGTGCTTAAATCATGTTGTGCGTCTCAAGTGCTTTATATCAGTCCTTCTCCGAATTCTAATTTTTTCCTTTTTAAAAGGCCTGAATATGTCGCTTATTGCCAATAATGGAAACAGCATGAAGCTCATTTACAAGCTCGGCCACTGTGGTCATGAAGTAATGGGTACAGAACCTTACAGCAAAGTCTTTAAAAACCACAAGCGGGATTGTTTTTTAATACTCTCAAAGAGAGAAAAAAGATGATAGAGGAATGGAAATATAAATTATTTCTAAATACGCACACACAAAACACAATCTACTCACAAAACACACTTCATCAGTTTTCACCATGCATTAAACTACAGATGTTTTCCATTGAAAACAATTGTTAAGACGAGATTTGTCACATATCTACATTTTACAATATATACAATTACATTTATATATAATAAATATGTTATATAAACAATTAGATTTATGCCCACAACATATAAATAACTGATAGGCTCAAGAAAACCCAGGTTTGAATCTGACCAACCTCCACTGTCTAATAAAGGCAAAAAATAAAATTAAAAGAATAATTTTATATATAATGTACACATACCAACAAGTTTGATTAAATGATCAAAATATTAGGACAATATTTGAATTTTTTTTTTTTTTTTAATATGAAAGAAAAAACACTAAACTTGGTTAAAAGGGTCATGAATTGAGAAATCATTTTTTCTTGAGCTTTTTATATATAAAAGGTCATCGTAATATAAGAATATCCTATAAGTTTCGGAGCTGAAAACTTCCTTGCTAGTCAAATAAAAGCTTTTATTGACAGCTGGCTCATCAAACGAGAGATCTGCAAATTTGCTTCCCTGTGACGTCAGAGAGCAGCGAAACGCCGCCTCAACAGAAGAAGAACGCCTATTTCTGTAGCCCCGCCCACCAATTCACGCATGACATGTAACAAATAACATAGGCCTTACGTGGAGCTAAACCGGATCGATTCGAGCTACCAAGCAATAAACATGCCGTTGAAGACTACAAAATATTGTGCAGTGCCTGGTTGTGGAAGAAGACAGTCGCTGCATAAGCTTCCTTTGGACTCCAATATTAGGAATGCGGTTGAACTTTATTTTTAATGAAGTTCCACCTCACGTGGGTAAGTTTGTTCGCTTCATTTCACCGCGGATTCGTTTGTAAACAAGAGACTGGATTTGCAGACAGAATGAGATTAAAAACGATGCTGCGCCTTCTATATTGGATCCGACAGGAATGGTGCAACACACTTATGTGAGTAAAAAATGTTTTTTTACATGTGACAGTATTGCATTGTTACAGATCGTTTGATATCTACTGATTATGTGTACATGTCTAACTAAACATACAGTGGGGAGAACAAGTATTTGATACACTGCCGATTTTGCAGGTTTTCCTACTTACAAAGCATGTAGAGGTCTGTAATTTTTATCATAGGTACACTTCAACTGTGAGAGACGGAATCTAAAACAAAAATCCAGAAAATCACATTGTATGATTTTTAAATAATTAATTTGCATTTTATTGCATGACATAAGTATTTGATCACCTACCAACCAGTAAGAACTCCGGCTCTCACAGACCTGTTAGTTTTTCTTTAAGAAGCCCTCCTGTTCTCCACTCATTACCTGTATTAACTGCACCTGTTTGAACTCGTTACCTGTATAAAAAGACACCTGTCCACACACTCAATCAAACAGACTCCAACCTCTCCACAATGGCCAAGACCAGAGAGCTGTGTAAAGACATCAGGAATAAAATTGTAGACCTGCACAAGGCTGGGATGGGCTACAGGACAATAGGCAAGCAGCTTGGTGAGAAGGCAACAACTGTTTTTAGAAATTATTAGAAAATGGAAGAAGTTCAAGATGACGGTCGATCTCCCTCGGTCTGGGGCACCATGCAAGATCTCACCTCGTGGGGCATCAATGATCATGAGGAAGGTGAGGGATCAGCCCAGAACTACACGGCAGGACCTGGTCAATGACCTGAAGAGAGCTGGGACCACAGTCTCAAAGAAAACCATTAGTAACACACTACGCCGTCATGGATTAAAATCCTGCAGCGCACGCAAGGTCCCCCTGCTCAAGCCAGCGCATGTCCAGGCCCGTCTGAAGTTTGCCAATGACCATCTGGATGATCCAGAGGAGGAATGGGAGAAGGTAATGTGGTCTGATGAGACAAAAATAGAGCTTTTTGGTCTAAACTCCACTCGCCGTGTTTGGAGGAAGAAGAAGGATGAGTATAACCCCATCCCAACCGTGAAGCATGGAGGTGGAAACATCATTCTTTGGGGATGCTTTTCTGCAAAGGGGACAGGACGACTGCACTGTATTGAGGGGAGGATGAATGGGGCCATGTATCGTGAGAGCTTGGCCAACAACCTCCTTCCCTCAGTAAGAGCATTGAAGATGGGTCGTGGCTGGGTCTTCCAGCATGACAACGACCCGAAACTCACAGCCAGGGCAACTAAGGAGTGGCTCCATAAGAAGCATCTCAAGGTCCTGGAGTGGCCTAGCCAGTCTCCAGACCTGAACCCAATAAAAAAATCTGAAAGTCCGTATTGCCCAGCAACAGCCCCGAAACCTGAAGGATCTGGAGAAGGTCTGTATGGAGGAGTGGGCCAAAATCCCTGCTGCAGTGTGTGCAAACCTGGTCAAGAACTACAGGAAACGTATGATCTCTGTAATTGCAAACAAAGGTTTCTGTACCAAATATTAAGTTCTGATTTTTTGATGTATCAAATACTTATGTCATGCAATAAAATGCAAATTAATTACTTAAAAATCATACAAAGTTTTCTGGACTTTTGTTTTAGATTCCGTCACTCACAGTTGAAGAGTACCTATGATAAAAATTACAGACTTCTACATGCTTTGTAAATGGGCAAACCTGCAAAATCGGCAGTGTATCAAATACTTGTTCTCCCCACTGTAATTAACGATAACTTATCACGCTGCCACAGGCTGGAGTATCCTTTGTATTTGAGGTGTTGTTGGTTAATTGTCCTGTGATTCGGGATCAGACTCTGGGTCGAACATGTATGGGCCAGGGCTCGCAAAATCGCTAGCCCGACGTCCCGGGGCTAATGTGTTTTCCAGCCGCTACCAAAATGTACCACCGGCCTGCCCGACGGGCATTCTTAAATAGTGAAATAAAATTCCTTCACTCTCAATCACTCTTCCTTCAATTGTTCACTCTACTGACTTGTTATTTGAAGGAAAAATACAATTGCGGAAGTTTTGAACATGCTGATTTGTCTGCAGTGAAGTTTTGCTGATGCACGTAGGCTACTTGGCTTGTGCGTGTGTGTGTGTGTTAGTGATGCACGGGTTATATCCACCGATCGGGCGGGCCAAGTGATAAAAAAATAACATTCCAAATAATTGCGGGTGGATGAGAGATAAATCATTGTGTTTGTTTGATAAAGACATTTTGCGAGCCCTGTGGGCGAATCATTTCGGTTGCCGTTTTCCCACACATTTTCAAAACAATTCCCCACGTGTACTGACGGGGGAGTCGAAACTCATTATTATGCAAAACTGTTATCCAATCATAGCAGTGGGTATTTACTTCCAAGTCTTCAATGCTGCACACCCATAAAAACAGAGCGTTTCAAGAGCTAGGCTCAAAACCAGGGTAGAAAATAGCCTATTACTTATTCATTATGATGTTTTTGAATGTAAAAACCACACGAACTTCATAAATTGACCTCAGCCAACAGTATAAAAAAATAAAAAAGCCAGTTCATGACCCCTTTAAGGTATTTATCTGACAAAATTATTTGGCAAAAAAAAAAGGCAAACTACAGCTACAGGTTTTATTTTACAATGTAAAAATAATGTATAGAAAATCAAAAAGCTTACAGGAATAAGCACATTGACTACAACATAATCAGTTATTAATATTTCATAACTTCTTTGTATGACAGCCTGGACAAAAATTATGTCTGTACAATTTGGCATGTTTCATTGCGTTATCACAAATAAGCACTACGTAATTACGATTACAACATTTTTAAATATTTTTCTATATATAATAATAATAATAATAATAATAATAATAATATATAAAAAAAATATATAATATTTTACCAAAATCTTTAACTAAAGGGTGAAGATGTCAATTTTCCTAGGCTGGACATCACTTTTGGCCACTACTGTATATTAACATTTGCAAGGTTACATACACTCCTAGAAAAAAAATGTTCATTGGGGTTCTATATAGAAACCTAAGGTTTTTGACAAAAAGATTCTATATAAGGAGAAACTCGGTCTACTGACTTAATGCTTAAACATTATGAGAAGTGCGCCAGCCAGACAAGATTTAAACTTGAAGTTTGGCTTGAAGATGAAAAACGTACCAAGAACAATGTTCTCTCGCCATTCCTGATTTCTAACACACACTCACAGCGTTCAGCGTGGTCTTGCGGCTATCAGAGCAGAAATGAAAACTGCTGCTCTCTGTATGTTTTTCTGTTGTCTCCGGGCGTGTTCATATGTAAATTGCACAAGCTTATTTTGTCCACTGAAGAAATCAGGACAGAAGTGGTTGAAAGTGGACAAAAAGAGAGCAGGTGTAAACAGAAATGTGTCTCCCTCATCTACTTGTGATCTGATCGACCATAATGCATCTTAATACCAGGTGTAAACAGGGCCTTAGAATGTTTTTTTTTTTTTTTAAAAACCCATGCTATTCCAATAAGTAACATTGTTTATTGCATAATCAATGTATTTGGAACATCAATGTCTGTGCATGAGCACTGAACAGCCCAACCAATGTTCTGCCTACCGACTGCCTTGTGCCATTAATAAAAGCCCCCAGCACCAGCAGCCAATCAGGCAAGCCAACATATTAACGTTCCATGTGGGGCATGTGTAAGAGTGGCTGACAACACTCCCACACGCCAAATCTCATACCCCACACACACGCACACACACTGACCCAAATTGATCATTGCTATGGCAACCCCAAAGGTGGAGGAATGCATTTGTGCTTAGAAGGTTTCCTGATGCAGTTCATTCAACTGGAAAAAAAAAAGAGAAAAATAGCAGACTTGACCTGAGTATATGTCAGGGGTGTGCGCCATTCAATTCCTTAAAGTGAACTGAGGTGACAAAACTGAACTGAAGAATGCAAAAGAAAGAAATGCAAAAGTACTTGAGTGCAAAAGTAGTATTCTTTTGAAAGTATACCCATACTCCTCCTGGGATGTTTCATATGAACTCAGAGCTCGAAAACTCACAAAACGAGCCTAAACAGAAGCTTCTATCAAATCAAGACGAAAGATCAAATAAACTACAAGTAACATTGCTGCTTATACTAAAGTCTCCCTCCAGCACAGGATATCTAGGTTTGCTTAAATAACACTGTTTTTTGATATGTAAAGGCTGGAACAGTGCCTTTGAAATGTGGGTCAGAGTATAATGCTAGCAGCTGCTGCCATCACAACTTTTCAAGTTGAAATCTGAGATGCATCTTGGTCTAAACAAACTCTTTATGTCCGTTTTCTCAGACTCTTTATGTTTGCAATGCCCCTTTATCAGTTCACTCTAAAGGGTCAAAGGTCATCTGATGTGGGAGTGTCTGCATGCATTTGATGGTATCGGGCTCCCTCGCTACGCTAATGTGCTTATGGACCATCACATTTAGACATGATGTTTTGAAAGAAAATATGGAAGGAAAGCTCATTTACAAGCTAAAAGCTGTACTCACAATAGATGATGTCATCCTTTAGACCTAGACGCACCTCCCCCACACTTCATTTGCAGCAGAAATGCTTGTGGAGCTAAGAAAACAAATATATGGGTGTTTCTTTACCTATGGTCACTTTTGGTCCCTAGAAATTAAACTGCCTTAACCTTTTCAAAAGCAAACATATATTTCAATGCAATTTAGTTCATGCACCACCGGAGATTTCTAGCATTTTTTAACCCTAAACTGCCATGAACAAACGTCATTTGCACCACATGATCATCTCATATCACCAACAATTCTACAATAGAAATGACACTTTAATAATTTTTAAAACAAAATGGCCAATTCTTTTGTCCACAGCTAGCATTTTAAGTAAAAAAAAAAACATATATATACACATATATACACATATGTATATAAAAATATACATTATATTTAATACATATTTTATTGCACAGCATTTCTAACGCAAAAGTGTGAAATATATATAATATTTATATAGACTCACACATATGTACATTTACAATGCAAAAGTGTCAAATATTATTTAAATATAAATAATTTTTAATATAACTTTATATACACAGTGATATTTAGCTTGATTTTCTCAGATTTCATCTGAAGAAAGCTCTTCGCTGACATAAGTGAGAGTGAGTCATAATTTGTCAAAGGGAAAAGAAAAAAAAAAAAGCTGTGATAAACTGATATCCAGTGATATATAAATGAAACCAACAATACATTTACATATTGATTTACGATTAATTGACTATAATTCAGTAAATTCAATTACATAATTGAATGACAGCCTTAAACCTATACATAAAAGGCAACTGAAAAGTATTAAAAATAAATGATGACGGGCTGGTTTACAGTTTAATGTGACCTTCTTTAACAAAACAGTTTGATCTTTGGGACACAGTGTGCCCGTAATTGAAGAAACATCCATGAGTTGTTTGTGTGAAGGACAGAGACCCAACAGACATGAGACAGAAAAAAAGATCATCTCAGGTCAGGAAGAAACGTTATGCCTGGATACCCTGACGCTGGCTGCTTTAAGCTTGGGGGAAAACATGATACTGAGAAAGCGAGAGAGAGTGAACAGGAAAAAATAAACAAAGATAGCAAGAGAGAGAGCGTCTGTCTGGAGAAAAGGAGGGTGAGACGTGACTAAGTACAACAGAAAGTGAATGCAAGCAAACAAAAAAGACCTACAAATATGCTAAAGAGCCACTGGGAGCCACCCATCTCCTCTCTGAACGGCCTGCAGCCAGGGAGGATAAGCAGGGAGTTGGCAGTCAAGGCCAAAATACGGTGGCATATTAACCGCAGCATTCTTGATTGAAGGAAACAGTATGATGTTAGACTGAATAAACAGGAGTACATTACCGTGGCCGAACTCTTTTTCCGTTCATAAATCGCGCTCATCCCTCGATGACTCTAGCAGACCCGAAGGAAATGGAGTTGATCTCCACCGAGCTAGACAGTGTTCGAAACACACGGAGCAGAAGGTATTTAAGCATCAAAAGTGTTTGGCGAGATGGCGACGAGGGAAATTGCCATTTGAAAATCAACACGCTAAATTAAACGTGACTCGATCCAGTTCAATCTGTCTGTCTCCTTCAGTGAGGGGAAAAGGTGTTTTGCTGGTGCTGGGAAGAGAAATTACTCAGTTCCAGTTAAAATGTATAAGTAAACACGTTCAAAAGTTAAAGGAAACCTATTCCACACTCTTAAAGTTTCCTTCAAAAAAATTAATTTATTTTTTCATGACCATTATTCACCCTTTTATAATCAAACTGCCTGTTTTAGCCACTGTACCTTTAAGAATTCTGTATATAAATTACCTCTGTTATGATTCACTGACAGCATAGAGATGCTAAGTCATAATTATGATAAAAGAAGAAACAAAAAGTAAACATTTTAGAATAAAATATATTAGTCAAAATTATGACAAGTAGATATTATGAGAAAAAAATGTCATAATTAAGACATAAAATGGCATAGAGCTTTAATTATGATAAAAAATTATGATAAAAGTTAATATTAATGACATACATGCCAGTCAAAATTTGTTGTATAATTATGACAAATTTCATTCAAAGGCACAATATGTAATTTTGGCCGCTAGAGGTCGCTTATTCAAAACAAAGGCGTAGCTTGATGACGCCGTGAATGAGCGTGGAATCATGGGAGTTGACATCTTCACCTTCACAGCCAATGGAAAGAAATCCGACGGACTCGCGCAGAAATCATGTTCATGGATGAGTGAATGTATTAAAGTTTTATTAATGTTACGGTGGTATAAAGCAGGGCAGGCCGAGAGCCGTGGGAGCGAAAGCTAATTAGAGAGACCTGCGGAGCTTCCGCTCTTTTCGTTGCGTATGTGGGGTAACGCAGCGCTGTTTTACATGGTTAAAACAATCATACTAAATACATTTGGGTGTGTTGAAAGTTATAACGTTACATTCGCTCGGTGGCTGGTATGAAAGACTTGTTGCACTTTGCAGTAATCTAGATCGATATTAGAATATCATATTAATAAAAACAGGATGACTAAATGACTGTTGCTAAATGCCATGCAATTCATTTTAATATATTGTATGATGGAGAAAGCTCTCTCTGATTATGCCATGTTAGCCACTTGACAAAATAGTGCTGTCTCTGAGAAGTGGTAAAACATGGTACTCATGGTAAATCAAAAAAACAAGCTTATTCAAACAATAAGACTAACTGTGTTGAGCTGTATAACAATGATCAGTTTTCTTTGGATAAATGTATCTAAACAGTTGCTCACCTATCTAATAAAACATAATATATAAAAGCACCTTCCATGGTTTCTACATATTGTGCCTTCAATTTGCATATAATATCTAATGTGTATAATATGTTGATGATTATTATCTTAATATCATGATACAGATTTGAGGTGCAGTACAAATGTACTTTGATTTTTACACTGGCAAGGCTTATGGATTGATAATACAAATTGCTCATGTGCACTTTGAAAAGTCAGTTTCAAGCGGGCTCAAAGTTGAAATAATCTGAACTCTTGACCTGCACATAACACCTAGCTAGGAAGCTTGATGCTTCACTCCACAGAGTTCAATGCGGACAAAAGTCACGTCTACATAATACATTGGAATTTTTTTATTTAAAAAAAGCAAGATCCTGTTCCCAATCCCATGATATGACTCAAAACTGGTTCTATTTACTCTATATACAGTGGGGAGAACAAGTATTTGATACACTGCCGATTTTGCTGGTTTGCCCACTTACAAAGCATGTAGAAGTCTGTAATTTTTATCATAGGTACTCTTCAACTGTGAGAGACGGAATCTAAAACAAAAATCCAGAAAAATCACATTGTATGATTTTTAAGTAATTAATTAGCATTTTATTGCATGACATAAGTATTTGATACATCAGAAAAGCAGAACTTAATATTTGGTACAGAAACCTTTGTTTGCATTTACAGAGATCATACGTTTCCTGTAGTTCTTGACCAGGTTTGCACACACTGCAGCAGGGATTTTGGCCCACTCCTCCATACAGACCTTCTCCAGATCCTTCAGGTTTCGGGGCTGTCGCTGGGCAATACGGACTTTCAGCTCCCTCCAAAGATTTTCTCCAAGATCTCGCGATACATGGCCCCATCCATCCTCCCCTCAATACGGTGCAGTCGTCCTGTCCCCTTTGCAGAAAAGCATCCCCAAAGAATTGTTTCCACCTCCATGCTTCACGGTTGGGATGGTGTTCTTGGGGTTATACTCATCCTTCTTCTTCCTCCAAACATGGCGAGTGGAGTTTAGACCAAAAAGCTCTATTTTTGTCTCATCAGACCACATTACCTTCTCCCATTCCTCCTCTGGATCATCCAGATGGTCACTGGCAAACTTCTGACGGGCCTGGACATGCGCTGGCTTGAGCAGGGGGACCTTGCGTGCGCTGCAGGATTTTAATCCATGACGGCGTAGTGTGTTACTAATGGTTTTCTTTGAGACTGTGGTCCCAGCTCTCTTCAGGTCATTGACCAGGTCCTGCCGTGTAGTTCTGGGCTGATCCCTCACCTTCCTCATGATCATTGATGCCCCACGAGGTGAGATCTTGCATGGTGCCCCAGACTGAGGGAGATTGACCGTCATCTTGAACTTCTTCCATTTTCTAATAATTGCGCCAACAGTTGTTGCCTTCTCACCAAGCTGCTTGCCTATTGTCCTGTAGCCCATCCCAGCCTTGTGCAGGTCTACAATTTTATCCCTGATGTCCTTACACAGCTCTCTGGTCTTGGCCATTGTGGAGAGGTTGGTGTCTGTTTGATTGAGTGTGTGGACAGGTGTCTTTTATACAGGTAACGAGTTCAAACAGGTGCAGTTAATACAGGTAATGAGTGGAGAACAGGAGGGCTTCTTAAAGAAAAACTAACAGGTCTGTGAGAGCCGGAATTCTTACTGGTTGGTAGGTGATCATATACTTATGTCATGCAATAAAATGCAAATTAATTATTTAAAAATCATACAATGTGATTTTCTGGATTTTTGTTTTAGATTCCGTCTCACAGTTGAAGTGTACCTATGATAAAAATTACAGACTTCTACATGCTTTGTAAGTGGGCAAACCTGCAAAATCGGCAGCGTATCAAATACTTGTTCTCCCCACTGTATGTCTAGTATTGCTAGTGATTAATTAAATATTAGTTTAATTAATTACTTTCCTGTCACATCTCCACTATCCTGTCAAATAAAGGCAAAATATATATGTATGTATACATACAAACATATACACACATAGGTATGCAGCCACCTGGCTTCATTCTGGCACTTGAAGCCCACTTTTCACGATCCAATCAATTCCTGAAAGATAAAAGTTTTCTACTGAATGCTATGAAATACATCACATTGCAGAAGTAAACTGAAAACAGCATTTCATTTTGACATATAGCGTTTAACCTGCTTACAGTTACCCATCTCAACACTTTGCCAAAAAAGCAACTGGTTCCAAAACAGTGTTTCTTGCGTGTAAACTCTGACAGTCACATGCATGTCTCTAATCGCTCTTCCTGCTCTACGCAAACACTGCATTGATTTTATTAGCTGCACCCCAGATCCGCCAGCTAAAGCTACACAGGAGCTCCTACAGCCAATGAAATGCTACATGCAGCCTGCAAGGGTCTACACATGTTCCACAGCCCCCTCTATCAAAACAACACTCAAAGACAGAAGTGCCGCCAAGCGTCGTCCGGGTTTGCCCAGGCCATCTGCTTCTAATGATTAAAAGTGCAACTGTCTCTCCACCCATTAAAGTCCAGATAATTCGCTTTGATATCAGCGTGCCATATCGTCGACTGTCCAGTGTCACGTGTACCCAGTCGACATAAAAGAGTGAGGGTGAGGTCAAAGGGTGAGAACAAAGGCCTAAAAATCATTCCAGGTTGGGCGGTAGACCAGTATATATAGTGTAACGGAAGAAATGTGTCAGCCAGTAGATATATATAGTGGCAGGAATGATTTGTTATTTGACGTGTTCTAAACAGGTAAGGACAATGAAAAACAGCTATTTAGGCCTATATATATATATATATATATATATATGTGTGTGACCCTGGACCACAAAACCAGTCATAAGTCGCACGAGTATATTTGTGGCAACAGCCAACAATACATTGTATGGGTCAAAATTATCAATTTTTCTTTTATGCCAAAAATCATTAGGATATTAAGTACATTTCCTACCATAAATATATCAAAAATTTATTATTAGTAGTAATATACATTGCTAAGGACTTCATTTGGACAACTTTAAAAGGCAATTTTCTCAATATTTAGATTTTTTGCACCCTCAGATTCCAGATTTTCAAATAGTTGTATCTCGGCCAAGTATTGTCCTATCCTAACAAACCATACATCAATGGAAAGCTTTCAGAAGATGTATAAATCTCAATTTAAAAAAAAAATTATGACTGGTTTTGTGGTCCAGGGTCACACATACACACACACACACACACACACACACACACACACACACACACACACACACATATACACAGTATTAAATATACAGCTTTAAAGTCTAATAATAATATTTTTCTAGAGACTAATAAATATATTCTGTCCATCAAGTTAATTGTGTAAAAGAAAAAATAAATTAAACCAGATGAGATGAAGTACCTTTCATTCACTGGATTATCCAGACACTGTCATTAATACTTGATTTTTCTTTGTTTGTTTGTTCATATAAAAATTATTTTTCATTGCATTTTTATCATTATAGAGATTTTGGTCATACCGCCCACCTATACTCCAGGCTGTCACCTACTGTAGAAGGTGAGAAAGAAGACAAAATATGAGAACAAAAGGGTTGCAAACACTGGACAGACGAATCACGTATGTAAGTGTAAGAGTTTGTGAGTGGAATGTTTGAAAAGACACAGATGGAAACAAAGCCCCACTTGACTGAATTATCTGTAACACCACCAAATTTCATTGTACACTTCCACCCGACCAGATGAATAATGGAAAATGTCTGATCTGAGGTCAGTCCTAGACGGGCCGCCTGGGAGCTGCCTGACACACTGACTCGAGAACAAAGAGTCTGAGCAGCTCATGCCCTCATATCTGGGGTCATATGAGGAGTCTGACGTGGCTGAGAGCGCCATCTAGTGTCTGCTCTTGGATCTGCAACAGGCATTGTTCCTCAGTGGTGACACGACGTCATCTTACTTAGGAGGATGAAAACTGAAAAACATTTATTTCAGTTGAGTCCAGACACAAAGGACATCAACAGGGACAGGATCTAAGCTAGCACCATTACTGTAGGATATCAATTCTCATAGTCTGCCAACAAAGGAAAAGAACAGCAGCACAAACTTGTGCTCACACACACATAATATACACAAAGAGCAAGCAAGGTGCCGTATCGATCAACTGCTACATCACTGTTTGGCCAAGGTCCATTAAGTTTGTAGAACCCAAGGGTTATAGCAAACTTACTCAAACACACACATACATACACAGATCTATTATTCAGGATCCTGGAGCTCTCGTCCTAGTCAAAAAGCCTGCAGGAATGTATACAGGATTCTTTTTGGAATTTCTCTCATCATTTGGAACCAATATTAAAAGGATCCTATTGGGAATTTGATGGGAATCAAATCAGATTCCCTAGGATAAACTGGCATTTTTATAAAAAAAAATTTAAAAATTTTTTTAAAAAAAATTATCAGAAATCTACTCATATAGTATTGGAATAATCAGTAGAGATTATTCCAATACTATATGAGTAGATTTCTGATAAATTAAAAAAAAAAAAAAAAAATGGATAATGTTTATCCTAGGAAATCTGATTTGATAATATATTCTGGCAAAAAAGGAAATCAATTGCCGTTTTTAAATCCCGAAAGATTTCCTTTTAATGTCCTACTGCTCTGCAAAAGCACCCCTTAGTAACTACACCAATACTGGGGCTAATACATTATTTATTTATTTATTTATTTATTTGATATTAATTTTCACATTCTGAGCATCAGAGTACAGTTAAGACAAATTCTTTCTTCACAGTCTAAGACATTTGACTATGTGTCTTAACATGTACAGTAGTGACTGCATTTTTTCTTTGTTGTGCAGTAAAGCCAGCGTCCAAAATTAACACTCACCCAGGGCAAATCCAAATAAATAAAAGACTTTAGGAATTGCAACATGGTTGGAGCAGGCACGGTTTAATTCGGAATGTCTAATCCTCGCTGATGTAAATTATGTGAATGACTCAAATCAAAGTCCTATAAACCATCTACAGAAGAAAACATCTGTCCTGACTCTTTCCTCAGTGGAAGATTTACCAGCAGACGTTTATCTATGATGCCTAAAGGCTGTTTTTCTCGAGAACACCATGTGGAGAGACATATGTGGAATGTTCCTCACATTAAGCCACCAAAAAAAAATATGAAAAACAAAATAATGTGTCTTCACGTTTACGTGAGAGGAGACAGAAACAGGCTCATTTTGTATATGATGCTGTGTGTGACAAAACAACCTTCAAGACCGTTTGCTACACATATCAAGAGAAAAAGCAAACTAATCCTATTGTCATAGGAGCAACAATATACTTTTATATAATTAAAAATTTTAAAATATTTTTTGTGTCCAGTAAGAAATACTTATGGCTGGAAAATGTTCTCAATTCACCTGTCAGTAGCCAATGTAGCAAAAAGACTGTCCAATTGGTTATTATAATAGTTTTGTGAATAGTGTTTTAACAGATCTATTTATCTGCCTAGTCTTTTATTCAAAATAATAACAAAACAGCATCTTTAAACGAAGTAAACTCATTTGTATTGTATAAAATGTGAAATAAATATTTTCTTTTCTCCAAAAACGTGTGAAATTGAAGCGTATTATCAATAATATTGTATGTTTTTAAGTAGTAAGCAATGTCGTGACGTCCTGTTTTACTAGGGCAAGGATTGCCACACTTTTTTGTTAGCCGAACCGCTTTAACCTGAAATATTTACTCGAAGTACCCCTTGAGATCGTATGTTATTATTTTAATAATTTAACAACAGTCACGGTCACGAATGCATCACAAAAATCATCGAGCATTCATGCTAACTGTGTTCTCTTACAGGAAAATACCAGCGCAAAACATACTGTACGTAAAATCGCATGAGCCTCGCATGAACTCGATACACATCATGACGTGATAGAAGTTTTGAAAAGACAAACCATAATTTAGTTATATTTCAGCATAAACACACATTGCTAGACAGGTAGTGAACATAATCTAGCTAACATTTATAATTAATTGACAGCTTAAATTTTGCAGGGATGTGTAACAAAGTATTTTTGATAAATGTATTTTAAACTAAATGCATTTAAAAAAAAAAAAAAAAAAAAAAAAAAAAAAGTCAACAAGATATTGTTACAGCTGTTACTGACATATAACAGTGGTGACGTTTTACAACAGAAGCACGGTCATGTCACCAGAAATTTTAAAATGATTTATTTTAATGTTACATTGCTATATGTTACATTGTTACATGCTATATTTTAGTTCGATAATGTTTTTTTGTTTAATATTTTGTATTTTATGGTACTAAATTATATTTATGGAATAGTTATGATCCATTTATTGCCTGATATCTTGATTGCTTTGGAGCACAGACTTAAGTTTAGTCTCTTTTTAAAGAAGACACTTAGTAGATTACTGCTGAAGTGAAACTAAAAAAAAGTGAAACTAAAAAAAAAAAAAGTTTATTATTATGAAAAAAAAAATACTATTTTTAAATTGTAAATGAAATATATATTTTCCAAAGTTTAGTTTTACTCTAAATCTTTTAGAAAAATCACAGCCATAAATCTAAACAAGTTGTGTTCCAAATTTGAGGTTGATATTTCAAAAAATGAGCTTTCAGTAAGATTTTGTTTCACAGCAGCACCAAACGTTTCCACTATTTGAAATTCGCTTCCCAAACGTTTCCAAAGTGGTCATTTTTGACTGCGAAAAGTACAAGTGTGACTATTTTTTTCAGGACCATTTAACCTTTTCAAATCATGTCCATGGTTTTATTTGTGTTCACACAGCAAATGCCAAAACCTTTCCGATGAAGTAAAAAAAACAAAAAGTAAAAATTTTTGGTCAAAAATGACCAAACAGCCCCAGAGGCTTAATTAATTGAATTAAGTATCGGAATTAAAACGTGTAAATATGAGGTGATAAACAGGCCCTATTCCTATATACATCACAATGAAAAAGTGAGAGAACTGCAGTCTTAGGATCACAAAGTCTCCAAAACTATGATCACATGCCATCTACAGTACATAACCACACCAATACAATCTCTCTATCTCTATAACTAACGTCTATCTGAAAATAAACCACACACAACATAGGAAACAGACATTCGCTTAAAATAACACACATCTGTAAGTTCAATACCTCTGTTTGTTCTGTGGCAGAGCTTTGGAGTCCACGGCAACCATCTTTGACACAAAGACAATTACAGGCGCCGTCTCATCAGCCGAACAATCTAGAAATGCTACAGGGGACAAACACACAGAGCAAACAGATTAAAAAGAAAGTCTTATTTAATGCTAGCAACACTAGTGTAATTGTACAATTCGGACTTTGAACCCAATATGGATAGGACACGGTGTGGTCTTTTTATATGAATACGAAATCAAACTAAATTTCACACCTAAGCGCCATCAGAAATGACTTTAAAGCGTGATATTACAATCCGTAAGCCAGAATTGAGGAGCGCTTCGCTTTTTAATGCATGAGCTCAAAGAAACCTCAGCCAGAGGCCACACGATATTAAAAGCATCCTGCTATTACACAAACTCTTGTCGCAATTGTGTGAAGGCTGAAAAAAAACAAACGCCCTCTGGCAACTTTTAACACAGGCGGCTACAAAAGTCGGTTAATAAACTACAGGTTCTTCAATGCAGCACTACAGATTTCACAAAGAAACTTATCAAGAACCCACTTTCAGCTGTATGGGTTTCTTGAGCAGCTATTTGGTTCTTTGTAGATTAAAAAAAGTTATTTCCATTAAAGTTCTTCAGATGCTGAATTTGACTTCAGCAGAACCAAAGTAGTGGCCAAAGGTGATGTCCAGAGAGAATTTTTGTTTTAATAAACCATCAAAATATGAGGAAAATATTTTATTTATATTTTTAAATATTTTAATTATGAGGTAAGAACGAAACACTAAACTTGGTTAAGGTATTAGTTTGCAAAAAAGGCAAACTACAGCTACAGGTTTTATTTTACTATGCAAAACAAAAATGCATAGAAAAACAGAACGAAAAAGCATACATTGACTACAACATAATCAGTTATTAATATTTCGTTGGTTCTCTCTTTTTTTTTGCATTCATTCATAATTTCTTTTTTTTTGCATTCATTCATAATTTCTTTTTTGACAGCCTGAACAAAAATTATGTCCGCACAATTTGGCATGTTTCATTGCGTTATCACAAATAAGACTCAAGTACAACTACGCAATATGCTTACAAAATATTTAACACATTTTTAGTAATATTTGAATAAAGGGTGAAGACGTCAATTTGCCTAGGCCGGACATCACTTTTGGCCACTACAGTAGACAGTTTTCTGAAGAACTAGATAATCTCTTTGTGACTTCTAAGAACTTAAGAGGTGAAATTCTTTTGGATCTAAAACATTTTTTAAAAACAATAGTTCACCCAAAAATAAAAAAAATTCTGTCGTCATGTTTGTACAGTCATATAGTGCATACTAGAATTGGATTTCATTGCATGTGTTTCATGCATCTTGTCAATGACTTCAAACCGAGCCTGAAAAGCCTTGGGGCGCCAGCGCAAACGCTCTTGTGTAGTTAAAAAACTACTGTAAGGATTTACTGAAGACAGGCAGTGAAAAATTTGTGCTGAAAAGGCATGAACAGTTTTTTTTTTTTCGGTTGACCTTATTGAATATGCATTTGTAGGAGTTTCCCTTTCAGATGCAACATTTATGGGAGAAGAATATTCAAATGAATCATGCATGGTGATTTACTAAGGTTTGCGCTTGTCAATTTACAGGTATTTGCGCTATTATTTACCGCCCAAAAAAGCACATCTTAAATCAGATGCTAATTTGCGCTGCTCTTGGTAGATTGCGTTGGTCATTATGGAAAAGCGCCCTCATGCTAATTTGCCCTGTTTAGTAAATCTGGCCCTTGTTGTGCTGTTTTTAATGTACACTAAGAAATTTGTGTGCTACTGTGAAATGGAATGTTTTCAGCAAATCATGACTTTAATTTCTTCTATTCTATATAAAAAAATATCAGCATATAGGTATGAAACAATATAAGTAAATGAGGACAGAATATTCTAAGAAGGTGTGGCTGCATTTCGCAAACTTTTGGGGAGATTTTGTCAATAATGTAGCAATGTATGAACCATGGCTCACTCAGAAGTCAATTTCAAATAAAGCCGCTTTCTGTTGGCAGATGTGGCAAATTCGTATGGCATACACGAGTGAAATCTGAAATCTTTTTCCTCACATGAAACTCTTGATCATTCAGATTCCTATTGAAATTAGTATTTCATCTGTAAAATAAATTAACTGGAACTGAAACTAAAACTATAAAAATAAAAAAGAACATTTTGTGTTACTTGAAATGAAATAAATGTTAACAAAAAAAAAAAAAGTATTATAATAATAATAATAATAATAATAAAAATGTTTTATTTCAGCTAGTTGCCAAGACAATTCTCATTTTCATTTCAACTTGATGTACAAAAAAAAAACCTAAAATTAAAGTTAACAAAAACTATAGTAATAAAAAAAAAAAAAAAAAAACATTTTGGGTAGCACTTTATTTTACAGTCACTGTTAAATATGATACATGTATTTACCATAGTAATAACAGTAAATTATGCATAATTACATGCAACTAACCCTAAACTAAACCCTAATCCTACCCTAACCTTATAGTAAGTACATGTAGTTAATTAATAGTACTTAAATATATAATTACACTGTAACAATGACACCTTAAAATAGTGTAACCCTATTTTGTTGTTAAAAATGACAAAAACACAAAATTACTACAACTTTATCTGAAATTAAAACAAAAATGGAGAATATGAATATAAAAATGAATTCGAAATATGAATAAAAACTATAATAGTATCTCAATGATACCAAAATAACACTAGACCACACCTTAAGTCTGTTAAACACAGCTATCATATTGAATTATGAAATATGAATTCAGCACATAAGATATACAGACAACTTTTATGGCCGTGTTTTGTTTTCACGATGCCTTTTCGATTGACAGCAAAAAAAAAGAAAAATGGAAAACAACTTGAACATTCGGCCAAGCATCTTTAGTATTCCACGGAAGAAGGAAGATTATATGGTTTTGGAATGATATTAGGGCAAGTAAATGATGACAGCCTTTTTTTAATTTCTGGGTGAAATATTGCCTTTCAAAGAAGAGGAAATGCAACAAAAGGCCACTGCACCATCGTACAGCTTAAAAAAGCCACAAGCCAAAAGTGGAGCTGTTCAATCCAAATACAGTTCATAGAGCAGTGCGCAGACAGGTGCTGTAGACCTAGGAAGCTTCCAGTGAGCAGAAAGTGCTAGAAAAGATCTGAGGGTGCCGTTTTTGTGAGTGAAGAGCACATGCGTGCAATAGGAGTGTGAGTTTTAAAAACGCTGTATCCACAGATAGAGTCTGACGGTAGGAAATGAATCACATCCTCTGCTTACAGGTTCTCTGCTGTAGCCGTTAACACGCACTCACCTTTTTTTAGCTCCTGTGTTTTTTCGGGCAGAGAGTCGAACCTGCGCACTCCCACGCTCATCAGCTTTTCCACTCTCTCAGCCGAGATCTCAGCTGGGCTGGGCAGCTTTTCACACACCATTGCTGAGTAACACAGTTAAAGAGAATACATTCGACTGGCACTTTCCACAAATAGGGTACAAAATAGGGTCTGAAATACGTGTGTTATTTTTTTAAACAAATGTCAGTGAAACGTGGTGCTTAACTTCAAAAAAATGTTATATGTCAACCTCAGGATGTATATCTGTAAATACACATGCTTTTTATATTAAATTTATTGGTAACACTTTACAATAAGGTTTCATTTGTTAACTATATTAGATAACAAACTAACAATGAACAATACTTCTACAGCATTTATTAATCTTAGTTAACGTCAATCTCAACATTTACTACTGTGCTGTACTGTTTATGTTATGTACAGTATATAACTTGACAGTCAGGTAAACTCGTCCCTTACATCAAGACTCTGAAGACCTTGTCCACAGGTTTATTGACTTCAGCCTTGATGTTAGGGAAGAGTTTACATGGCTGTCAAGTTATATACAGAACATATACCGAGGACAGCACAACAACTTCATTTTTAAGATGCAAATTTATATCTGTTACCATTAGTTAATGCACAGTGAACTAACATGAACATTTTTATTAAAAGGGGGTTCTAATGATATTTCATGTATTCTGACTTATTTACACTGTTAAAGAGTTGGATTCTCATGCTAAACATGGCCAAAATTTCAAAAAACGAGTTGGACGTAAGAGTATTTCTGTGCCAAATACACTCCTTCAGGATTCAAATATGTTTCGGAAAGTTTTTTTTGAGTATGACCCTGTATGACGTCATAAAAGGCGGAATCTTCTCCCGGATGAGCATGTGCGCACATCAACCAGAGCGGGAGCAAGAGCACGTCCATCAACGAGCTTCGTTCGGGTTACAGAAGCCATTTTGTTTTTAGACCACGAAATCAACAATGTCACTAAAGAAGTGTGTTTTTGGTTGTGAGAGAAAGATAACCTCGTTCAGCTTCCCAAATAACCCAGCGTTAAGGGAACAGTGGATGCAGTTTGTTTTTCCGGAGCAGCAACGGAGTTCTGCAAGTGTGTTTGTTTGTTCCCGGTCATGAGTCGAAACCGCAGGCGGTGAGTGAAACTGCATCAAATGTCGGTGTTTTGTTGGCAATCGGCGCATAAGTGCATATAATGTCAACAACACGAATGTATAGTGAATCAAAAGTTATCCAGGGATAATGCCATGATGTATTGTGTGTGTGTGTGTGTGTGTGTGTGTGTGTGTGTGTGTGTGTGTGTGTGTGTGTGTGTGCTAGTGATTCTTTAGCCCCGTCCACTGCACGCCTCCACGAGCTCGGCTGTTTTCGGAAAGAATCGGTACAGCGTATCTGTCTTTTATAAGTATGATAAAACTAAAGACTCTTCGGAGATATGAAGGATGCAATACTACTCTATATGTACTCAAGATTAACATGAGACTGGCAGAAACTGTGTGTGTTATGTACCCTTTAACATTAATAACAAAGGTTAATAAATGCTGTAAAAATATATTGCTGATTGTTAGTTTATCTAATGGTAACAAATAAGACCTTAAAGTGTAACCAATTTGTTTATATGAGGCTTGCAGCTCTGTTAGCAAAATTTGAGAGGTCCAAATAAATACGTTTCACATGCCTTTTTTGTATATATTTTTAATACCACCAGAATAGGTAACATGTTTGCAAATATTGGTTTTGTAGTTATTGATAAATTTACACTGCCGTTCAAAAGTATGAGTAAGTAATGTTTTTAATGTTAATGTTTTTGAAAATATTCTCTTATGGTCACCAAGGCTGAATTTATTTGATTAAAACAACAGTAAAAACAACAAAATATTGTGTAATATTATTATAACTTAAAAGAACTGTTTTTAAAATGTATTTTATTCCTGTGATGGCAAAGCAGAATTTTCAGAAGTTGTACAGAAGTTCAGTTGTGCTACTTAATATTTTTGTGGAAACGGTGATCATTTTTTTAGGATTTTTGGATGAACGCAAAGCTAAAAAAAAACAGCATATATTTGGAACAAATCTTTCTTCTAACATTATAAATATCTTTGCTGTCTCTTGATCAATTTAATGTGTCCTTGCTGAAAAATATTCATCTCTTTCAAAAACAAAAATTGTACTGATCCCAAACCTTTAAACAGTAGTGTACTTCAAATAAATGTAAAAAAAGCCTTGGATTGGAAGATCCAGACAAAACCATTTTTGTAAGACGAGTAATTAATGATAGAATTTTAATTTTTGGGTGAACTAACCCTTGAAGACTTGTGAGGTGAGACAGAACAAAAATCACCATTTTCATGGAAGGGTACACACATCTGAGGAGTTACACAAGCTACTATTCATGCTTATGTAGATTAATTTTATGTTAAATAAGTTTATCTAACATATCTAGTAGTTCTCACTACTAAAAAGCAAAGATTTGTAATGCTTCAAAAACCCTATGCTTCACCCAACTTTGAAAAGCTCCAACTCCTTTCCATTCACAAAAAAAACACACAAACATAAAACACCTGCCAAGCAGGCCAAAACCGCACATTTGTGAACTATTTTAAGAATCACTCAATTACATGTTTAGGGAAACAACTGACATTTTACCAAAAGCGTTAATCGCAGTAACGTGTCACTCTGAGCACCTGTCACCACAGTAATTGCGAGGTGTGCCCATGTACACCATATTGGCGCAGAACGAGCCGTCTAATAACGGTCGGTTCTGCGTTTTCCTTCCCATACAGCTGGTGAGATCACGGCAGGACGGGTGACGGCTGAGGAGGTGGACAACGCCAATCAACTGCCTAGTGCTGATGTGGCTAACGTCACTGGAGGTTGTGTATAATTAGCAGAGGACTGTGTGTTTTATGTTTCTAGAAACTATACTCTGAAATTCAGACATGTGGTCACTCCAAGATACAAGATCAAGAGGTTAAACCTATGTTTATATGTCAAATGTATTCCCTCCTTTGTTTTAGTCAAACATTGTATTATTACCTAAAACATTAATCAAGAGGGATTTAAATTTAAAGTTTCTGCACCACTTGCGGCCCCAAACAGTTCAGCAAAAGTAATGTTTTAAGCAGCTGCAGAGGTTCATCTGCATACTAAATGCATTAAATTGCATTAAAACGTGACATTAAAGACTTTTATAATGTTACAAATAGAAATATATTCAAATAGAAAATAGTTATTTTAAAATGGCAATAATATTTCACTATGGTAGTGAAATATTATTGGTAGTGTTTTTCAACAAGCGCCAGCGTTTGTGTGGTAAAGGATACAGAGCACGGCTTGAGACACAGGAAGCCACTGGCTACAGATGGCACTGAGGAGCACTTTGGGGTCCGAATGTTTCAGGTCACGAGCCATGACTTTTAATCCCAGTGAGGTCACCATCTTCTCCACCTGTTCTTTGTCCCTGGAAATGTGAAAATAGTCAAGTGAGATTATATAGGCTACCCCTTCATTTTTTTCACATTTTGTTACAGTGGGGAGAACAAGTATTTGATACACTGCCGATTTTGCAGGTTTTCCTACTTACAAAGCATGTAGAGGTCTGTAATTTTTATCATAGGTACACTTCAACTGTGAGAGACAGAATCTAAAACAAAAATCCAGAAAATCACATTGTATGATTTTTAAATAATTTGCATTTTATTGCATGACATAAGTATTTGATCACCTACCAACCAGTAAGAATTCCGGCTCTCACAGACCTGTTAGTTTTTCTTTAAGAAGCCCTCCTGTTCTCCACTCATTACCTGTATTAACTGCACCTGTTTGAACTCGTTACCTGTATAAAAAGACACCTGTCCACACACTCAATCAAACAGACTCCAACCTCTCCACAATGGCCAAGACCAGAGAGCTGTGTAAGGATAAAATCAGGGATAAAATTGTAGACCTGCACAAGGCTGGGATGGGCTACAGGACAATAGGCAAGCAGCTTGGTGAGAAGGCAACAACTGTTGGCGCAATTATTAGAAAATGGAAGAAGTGCATATAATGAAAATGGAAGAAGAACACTCTACGCCGTCATGGATTAAAATCCTGCAGCGCACGCAAGGTCCCCCTGCTCAAGCCAGCGCATGTCCAGGCCCGTCTGAAGTTTGCCAATGACCATCTGGATGATCCAGAGGAGGAATGGGAGAAGGTCATGTGGTCTGATGAGACAAAAATAGAGCTTTTTGGTCTAAACTCCACTCGCCGTGTTTGGAGGAAGAAGAAGGATGAGTACAACCCCAAGAACACCATCCCAAACTTGAAGCATGGAGGTGGAAACATCATTCTTTGGGGATGCTTTTCTGCAAAGGGGACAGGACAACTGCACCGTATTGAGGGGAGGATGGATGGGGCCATGTATCGCGAGATCTTGGCCAACAACCTCCTTCCCTCAGTAAGAGCATTGAAGATGGGTCGTGGCTGGGTCTTCCAGCATGACAACGACCTGAAACACACAGCCAGGGCAACTAAGGAGTAGCTCCATAAGAAGCATCTCAAGGTCCTGGAGTGGCCTAGCCAGTCTCCAGACCTGAACCCAATAGAAAATCTTTGGAGGGAGCTGAAAGTCCGTATTGCCCAGCGACAGCCACGAAACCTGAAGGATCTGGAGAAGGTCTGTATGGAGGAGTGGGCCAAAATCCCTGCTGCAGTGTGTACAAAGCTGGTCAAGAACTACAGGAAACGTATGATCTCTGTAATTGCAAACAAAGGTTTCTGTACCAAATATTAATGTCTGCTTTTCTGATATATCAAATACTTATGTCATGCAATAAAATGCTAATTAATTACTTAAAAATCATACAATGTGATTTTCTGGATTTTTGTTTTAGATTCCGTCACTCACAGTTGAAGTGTACCTATGATAAAAATTACAGACTTCTACATGCTTTGTAAGTGGGCAAACCTGCAAAATCGGCAGTGTATCAAATACTTGTTCTCCCCACTGTATGTTGCTGCTGCCTTGTGTTAAACTACTTTAAATTACCTTTTTTCACATCAATCTATACTCCATACACCATAATGACAAAGCAAAAAACAGATTTGTGACGACTCCCCCAGTCCCTGCCACTGAAAAACACCCCCACAGCATGGTGCTGCTTACACCACACTTTACTGTTGGAATGGTATTGTGCAGGTGATGAGCAGTGCCTGGTTTCCTCCATACATGATGCTTGGAATTGAGGTTTATCAGACCAGAGAATATTGTTTCTCAAAGTCTGAGAGAGTCCTTTAGGTGCTTTTTGCAAATTCCAAGTGGGCTTTCATTTTTCTTCACTGAGGTGAGGCATGATTCTGGCCACTCTGCCATAAAGCCCAGATAAGTGGAGTGTTGCAGTGATGTTTGTCCTTATGTAAATTTCTCCAATCTCCATATGATCCTGAAGCTCAACTATAGTGACCATCAGCTTCCTGGTCACCACTCTAACCAAGGCCCTTCTCCATCGATTGCTCAGTTTGGCCAGGAGGCCAGCTCTAGGAAGAGCCCTGGTTGTTCCAAACTTCTTTCATTAAGGATTATGGAGGCCATATGCTCCTGTGTGTGCACCTTTCCAAATCATGCCCATTCAATTGCATTTGCCACAGGTTACTTCAATTGAAGTGTAGTAACATCTCAATGATGATCCAAGCGAAACTGGAATGCTCCTAAGCTAAATTTCAAGTGTCCCAGAAATTTTGTGTAAATTTGCAAAGTTATCAAATCTGTTTTTGCTTTGTCATTATGATGTATGGAGTGTATGGAGTGTCTATCTAAGGATTCAACACCTCACTCAGGGGGCAGAGGAAAGCTCCTGAATGAAGAACAGGAACTTGCTATTGTCAACATGGTGATTGCTGATAATGAAATAAAACTGAAGGGCATAAAGCTACTCTGAGATGGGTCATTCATTTTTTGTATTGAATTTCTGCAGCAAAAGAAACAAAATGCATGCATTTACTAAACCCAACAAAACAAAAATGTGGAGAGGCTTCAAAAGACACAATCCATGATCAATAAAATATACACTGTCTATTGTATAAGGGCAGACCTGACACATAAAATAATGCAGTTTCTGTAATTCCATCTTGTGTTAGTGTTTTTATGACATTGTGCTATGATTGACTAAATGTTCCTGTTGGAGGAGAACATGTGTTAGTGTTTTGGTAGACATAGTATATTGTGTTAGTCTATTATTGTATTTTGAAAATTAGTGTTGGAGTTTAGTTTACAATGTGTGATTTTAAGCATGAAATTAACCGTTTTGGCAATTGTGTGTTTTAGGTGTGTTAAGAGTTTAGGAAATTTGTTAAAAGTATTGAAAAAATTGTCATAGCGATCGTAAAAAACATTCAAAATTATTTGTATCAAACTAATTTGTATTTGTATGATTTGTTGGAATCAGACAATAAATGAATGAGCTACACCTGTTTGAAGTCGATAGAGTCAGCAAAGTCAATTTTGAGAAAAAGTTTTCTGAAGGTTCCAAAACAAAATCACCTAGCAACCATACCTTAAAATCTCTGGTAATAACACAAAATTTGACACACCAAATATCTATAGGGAAAATATATTCAAGTTTTTTCCATGATACCACATTTGTTTGATTAACATTAATGAAACACACAGCCTACATATTAAAACCTACTGTACAACACGGATCTTATACGATGTTACACATTAGATGTTTTTCCCCAACAGTTAACTAAACGTTCATTTAAGACATAACAGATAATGTTTGCGTGAATACTCGCCCAGACAGATATTTTGAAATACTGTAATTCTGTGTATATGTGTATATCAGGATCGTGCGCTGCCTGATGCATCTTTTTGCACACACTTCGGATCTGTCAGTCAGTGCGAGTAAGATCATTTACATCAGCATGAGTTTGAAAATCATATTTAAGTTGTTCAGTCTCATGCCATCGAGAATTTGCTATGAATATGCACAAAGGTGGAATGCTGCGCTTTACAACAATACCAAACTTGTGCTGAGGTGAAGAGCCGCCGAGAAGCGAGCGGAGAAAAGCATACATTTTGCCAGCACGGGTCACAAATATTTATATTTTATTTTATTTCAGCTTTATTGCAATTAACGAAAACTATTTTTAGTTATAACACTGAATGCCATATTGCCTACTAAAAAGTTTATAATAAATATCAAACATGCTCTGATTTTTTAATTACGTTGCATCTCGCAGCATTTTCATTTCCAGTTTTATTTCCAGCGTGGACAAGTCATTTGTTGGTGTAATATGTATAGACAAATGAGTTCATACAGAAAGTTACCTTCTAGTGACCACAGCATCATACATACTCCAGATGTTATCCAGGACAAGCTGCACAAACAGAGGTTTCTTTCCTTTGGACTGTGAAGACAAAAAGAGAAAGAGTTGATGAGTGTGAGGTCTGTTAAGACAGTATATAGAACAAAGTTAGGAATTAATCATTTGTATGGAAAAGAGAACGCATACATAAACTAAGACACTTTGTAAGCGACCCAGCACTGCACTGATTCATTAGTTGCCTTTTTTTAAGATTTGGAGACACAATAAAAAGCTTCCAATGTGACCGAATGGGGTCAAACTCAACTAACATCTGAGCTCAATTGAGTTTAAAGGCTTAAGTTAGGCTTGACTCTGTCAGTCCCGCAAATCAATGTTGACGTCTGGAGGTCACGTCCCCCTCCATAACCAACTCTCTCTGAATGAGATCTGTCTGACAGAGTGGAATAATGGCAGTGACTGACATTGTTTTGTCTGAGCATTGTACGGCGGGCGGTCTCAATCATCTGGTAACTGCAGATTGAGGCATAGATCTTCAAAGGGTTCATTATTTGAGATCTTCGTCCTGCATTACTGTAAACATCTCCAACAAGAGTGTTCTTATTGCCAATGCACAAAATACAAGGCCAAAGACAAATGAGCTTCAAAATATACATTTTTTGCTAAATCTTTTCAAATCAAGTGTAAAACACACACACACACACACACAATAAATGTGCTCACTGCTCAGAAATATGGATATAGTACAGGAAAGTGGATCAATAAGTTAAACCGACTTTTATATGTCAAACAGACTCATTTAAAAAAAAAAAAATCTCAAACAGTGTTGTTAACTTTGGTTTTATGTTGTGTCAGAGCTGCTTTGCCCGACAATCAACATGCAATACCATCTGTACAGTACAAATGTGGTTAAACATGCAAGAAAGGGCCAATCACAGTATGCAAATAAATGCAAGAAAGTTGACCAATCACAATGTCAAATGGTGAACATTATATTAAAGTCAATGATAGTTTTTCTAACTTTAATTTAAAAATAAGAAATTAATACTTTTATTCAGCAAGGAAACATTAAATTGAACAAAAGTGTCAGTAGAGACATTTAGAGACATTTCAAATAAATGCTGTTGTTTTAAACTTTCTCCTGAAAAATCCTGAATCCTGAAGAAAATGGATCCCGGTTTCCAAAAAAATATTAAGCAGCAGAACAGTTTTCAACATTGATAATAAGAAATATTTCTTAAGCAGCAAATCAGCGTATTGGAAAGATTTCTGAAGGATCATGTGACCCTGAAGACTGGAGTAATGATGCTGAAAATTCAGCTTTGCATCACAGGAATAAATTACATTTAAAATAATATATTAAAATAGAAACAGAATTATTTTAAAATCAAATTATATTTTACAATATTACTGTTTTTACTGTATTTTTGATCAAGTCGGTGAGCATAAGAGACTTCTATCAAAAACTTTTTTTACAGTAGCGTACTTTTTTTTAAATTAAATAGTATTTTTAACTCATTATAATTCCGAAATATAAAAGTCCATCACAGAAGTGGTGTAAAAGTCAAATCACTGTCTGTATGATTTTCATTTTTTAGTTTTTTAAATAATAGATCCAAAATACAAAATATGAGTGTCATGTTATTGACCCTTATAACACTGTATCCAGGTCTGTTATGTTCGGATTATTTGTTCATGAGAAGTGAGAGGATGTTCCACGGGCTTGAAACTAATGTTTGCGTGTATATGTGCTCTTTAGTTACTAAGATGAGTTTCGGTGAGAGAACTGATGTCCATTAGCATAACTGCAGCATATTTGAATGTCCTAAATGGCACTACAAACCCAGAGCATCTAATGCTGTCATATCACTTCTGTAGCTCTGTCAGCCCACTTCCTGTGAGTCCCTCAAAGGGGGACAGCAGACAGCAGGCAGATGGGCTGCTCATGAATTAACATTTCCAGAGATGGTCAAACCATGTAATGTAACTATATACAGTGGGGAGAACAAGTATTTGATACACTGCCGATTTTGCAGGTTTGCCCACTTACAAAGCATGTAGAAGTCTGTAATTTTTATCATAGGTACTCTTCAACTGTGAGACGGAATCTAAAACAAAAATCCAGAAAATCACATTGTATGATTTTTAAGTAATTAATTTGCATTTTATTGCATGACATAAGTATTTGATACATCAGGAAAGCAGAACTTAATATTTGGTACAGAAACCTTTGTTTGCAATTACAGAGATCATACGTTTCCTGTAGTTCTTGACCAGGTTTGCACACACTGCAGCAGGGATTTTGGCCCACTCCTCCATACAGACCTTCTCCAGATCCTTCAGGTTTCGGGGCTGTCGCTGGGCAATACGTACTTTCAGCTCCCTCCTAAGATTTTCTATTGGGTTCAGGTCTGGAGACTAGCTAGGCCACTCCAGGACATTGAGATGCTTCTTACAGAGCCACTCCTTAGTTGCCCTGGCTGTGTGTTTCAGGTCGTTGTCATGCTGGAAGACCCAGCCACGACCCATCTTCAATGCTCTTACTGAGGGAAGGAGGTTGTTGGGCAAGATCTCGCGAAACATGGCCCCATCCATCCTCCCCTCAATACGGTGTAGTCGTCCTGTCCCCTTTGCAGAAAAGCATCCCCAAAGAATGATGCTTCCACCTCCATGCTTCACGGTTGGGATGGTGTTCTTGGGGTTGTACTCATCCTTCTTCTTCCTCCAAACACGGCGAGTGGAGTTTAGACCAAAAAGCTCTATTTTTGTCTCCTCAGACCACATGACCTTCTCCCATTCCTCCTCTGGATCATCCAGATGGTCATTGGCAAACTTCAGACGGGCCTGGACATGCGCTGGCTTGAGCAGGGGGACCTTGCGTGCGCTGCAGGATTTTAATCCATGACGGAGTAGTGTGTTACTAATGGTTTTCTTTGAGACTGTGGTCCCAGCTCTCTTCAGGTCACTGACCAGGTCCTGCCGTTTAGTTCTGGGCTGATCTCTCACCTTCCTCATGATCATTGATGCCCCACGAGGTGAGATCTTGCATGGTGCCCCAGACCGAGGGAGATTGACCGTCATCTTCCATTTTCTAATAATTGCGCCAACAGTTGTTGCCTTCTCACCAAGCTGCTTGCCTATTGTCCTGTAGCCCATCCCAGCATTCTTACTGGTTGGTAGGTGATCAAATACTTATGTCATGCAATAAAATGCAAATTAATTATTTAAAAATCATACAATGTGATTTTCTGGATTTTTGTTTTAAGTTCCATCACTTACAGTTTACCTATGATAAAAATTACAGACTTCTACATGCTTTGTAAGTAGGAAAACCTGCAAAATCAGCAGTGTATCAAATACTTGTTCACCCCACTGTATAGCTGGGTAAAAAAAATATTGATTTCTCGATTTTAATCGATTCTCATTTTTACGAACCGATATCGATTATTAAATCCCAAGAATCGATTAGTTATCCTGTTTTCAGTTGATGAATGAACGGAACATTATAGCGCACCTCCCATCCAATAAATTGCAATAATTTTTGTGCTTTGTTACTATTGATATGAAACAAAGTCTCAGATTTCAAATTACGAGAGATCGCTCTGGCGCAGCTCAGCTCAAGCGAAGCGGCAGCGCAAAGCGCACATGAACTGATCTTCTCTTCCGCCTTAATACCAGTTACAGCGCGAAATAAACATGAATGAGCATCTGAAAGTGTGTTAAAAGATTGGAGTACAACTTACCGAAATCCATATCATGTCACATGGAATCGCTCAATCACTGTTTCAACCGCGGAAAGACGTCAGTAAAACAGCTTGTAAACAATGTCATGTAACGTCACATTACCTCAGAAAAACCATATCCAGTGTCCATAAACTCATTAGTCAGCTAGAAAAATTAACTCTATAGAGGAGCATTTTGCTAAATATATGCACCATATTACATATTCATTATTATTTTTAATGTTCTTCAATATTTAATGCATGTTTGAATAAATCTGGCAAGTTCTTATGACAGCCTTTATTTAAATGTTTATATCTCATATAACTTTATTATTATAAACAAAACATCACTGAGTGTAATGTATGTATGTATGTATGTGTTTGTATACAAATCAGTTAATTTTTACATTCAATATTATAGTAGGCTAATGTAGCCTAGTAGGTAACTGACTCCCATAGTTTACAGCATTAGTTAAGAGATTTGTTTGATTTTCCCGGGTGCAAAAAAAAAAAAATAAAACACGACCCTATTGAAAACCCCAACAATGAATCTGGTGGTACCATGGCATAATGATGGCATCAAATCGTAATACCATGTTATTAATTGATGTTTCAAAATATACTAAATACCAATGTATTACCATGTTACAAATATAATATATATATATACACACTCACCTAAAGGATTATTAGGAACACCATACTAATACTGTGTTTGACCCCCTTTCGCCTTCAGAACTGCCTTAATTCTACGTGGCATTGATTCAACAAGGTGCTGAAAGCATTCTTTAGAAATGTTGGCCCATATTGATAGGATAGCATCTTGCAGTTGATGGAGATTTGTGGGATGCACATCCAGGGCACGAAGCTCCCGTTCCACCACATCCCAAAGATGCTCTATTGGGTTGAGATCTGGTGACTGTGGGGGCCATTTTAGTACAGTGAATTCATTGTCATGTTCAAGAAACCAATTTGAAATGATTCGAGCTTTGTGACATGGTGCATTATCCTGCTGGAAGTAGCCATCAGAGGATGGGTACATGGTGGTCATAAAGGGATGGACATGGTCAGAAACAATGCTCAGGTAGGCCGTGGCATTTAAACGACGCCCAATTGGCACTAAGGGGCCTAAAGTGTGCCAAGAAAACATCCCCCACACCATTACACCACCACCACCAGCCTGCACAGTGGTAACAAGGCATGATGGATCCATGTTCTCATTCTGTTTACGCCAAATTCTGACTCTACCATCTGAATGTCTCAACAGAAATCGAGACTCATCAGACCAGGCAACATTTTTCCAGTCTTCAACTGTCCAATTTTGGTGAGCTCGTGCAAATTGTAGCCTCTTTTTCCTATTTGTAGTGGAGATGAGTGGTACCCGGTGGGGTCTTCTGCTGTTGTAGCCCATCCGCCTCAAGGTTGTGCATGTTGTGGCTTCACAAATGCTTTGCTGCATACCTCGGTTGTAACGAGTGGTTATTTCAGTCAAAGTTGCTCTTCTATCAGCTTGAATCAGTCGGCCCATTCTCCTCTGACCTCTAGCATCAACAAGGCATTTTCGCCCACAGGACTGCCGCATACTGGATGTTTTTCCCTTTTCACACCATTCTTTGTAAACTCTAGAAATGGTTGTGCGTGAAAATCCCAGTAACTGAGCAGATTGTGAAATACTCAGACCGGCCCGTCTGGCACCAACAACCATGCCACGCTCAAAATTGCTTAAATCACCTTTCTTTCCCATTCTGACATTCAGTTTGGAGTTCAGGAGATTGTCTTGACCAGGACCACACCCCTAAATGCATTGAAGCGACTGCCATGTGATTAGTTGATTAGATAATTGCATTAATGAGAAATTGAACAGGTGTTCCTAATAATCCTTTAGGTGAGTGATATATATATATATATATATATATATATATATATATATATATATATATATATATATATATATATATATATACACACAGTGGGGAGAACAAGTATTTGATACACTGCCGATTTTGCAGGTTTGCCCACTTACAAAGGATGTAGAAGTGTGTAATTTTTATCATAGGTACTCTTCAACTGTGAGTGACGGAATCTAAAACAAAAATCCAGAAAATCACATTGTATGATTTTTAAATAATTAATTTGCATTTTATTGCATGACATAAGTATTTGATCACCTACCAACCAGTAAGAATTCCGGCTCTCACAGACCTGTTAGTTTTTCTTTAAGAAGCCCTCCTGTTCTCCACTCATTACCTGTATTAACTGCACCTGTTTGAACTCGTTACCTGTATAAAAGACACCTGTCCACACACTCAATCAAACAGACTCCAACCTCTCCACAATGGCCAAGACCAGAGAGCTGTGTAAGGACATCAGGGATAAAATTGTAGACCTGCACAAGGCTGGGATGGGCTACAGGACAATAGGCAAGCAGCTTGGTGAGAAGGCAACAACTGTTGGCGCAATTATTAGAAAATGGAAGAAGTTCAAGATGACGGTCAATCTCCCTTGGTCTGGGGCACCATGCAAGATCTCACCTCGTGGGGCATCAATGATCATGAGGAAGGTGAGAGATCAGCCCAGAACTACACGGCAGGACCTGGTCAATGACCTGAAGAGAGCTGGGACCACAGTCTTAAAGAAAACCATTAGTAACACACTACGCCGTCATGGATTAAAATCCTGCAGCGCACACAAGGTCCCCCTGCTCAAGCCAGCGCATGTCCAGGCCCGTCTGAAGTTTGCCAATGACCATCTGGATGATCCAGAGGAGGAATGGGAGAAGGTCATGTGGTCTGATGAGACAAAAATAGAGCTTTTTGGTCTAAACTCCACTCGCCGTGTTTGGAGGAAGAAGAAGGATGAGTACAACCCCAAGAACACCATCCCAACCGTGAAGCATGGAGGTGGAAACATCATTCTTTGGGGATGCTTTTCTGCAAAGGGGACAGGACGACTGCACCGTATTGAGGGGAGGATGGATGGGGCCATGTATCGCGAGATCTTGGCCAACAACCTCCTTCCCTCAGTAAGAGCATTGAAGATGGGTCGTGGCTGGGTCTTCCAGCATGACAACGACCCGAAACACACAGCCAGGGCAACTAAGGAGTGGCTCCGTAAGAAGCATCTCAATGTCCTGGAGTGGCCTAGCCAGTCTCCAGACCTGAACCCAATAGAAAATCTTTGGAGGGAGCTGAAAGTCCGTATTGCCCAGCGACAGCCCCGAAACCTGAAGGATCTGGAGAAGGTCTGTATGGAGGAGTGGGCCAAAATCCCTGCTGCAGTGTGTGCAAACCTGGTCAAGAACTACAGGAAACGTATGATCTCTGTAATTGCAAACAAAGGTTCCTGTACCAAATATTAATTTCTGCTTTTCTGATGTATCAAATACTTATGTCATGCAATAAAATGCAAATTAATTACTTAAAAATCATACAATGTGATTTTCTGGATTTTTGTTTTAGATTCCGTCTCTCACAGTTGAAGAGTACCTATGATAAAAATTACAGACTTCTACATGCTTTGTAAGTGGGCAAACCTGCAAAATCGGCAGTGTATCAAATACTTGTTCTCCCCACTGTATATATATACATATATACACACACACCATGTTAAGGTGTATTATCTCACAGAAATGACTGTACCTTAGCTCCTTTCATGATTTTTTTGGCCTTGGCGTTGAGGTAGAAATCGCCCCACAGAGTCTTGAGCAGAACCCAGACGCGAATGCCCATCTTCTGACTGTACATCTCAGCAAACTGATGGATTCTGTCAGAGCATTACAGAAAATACAATTCAGCACTATTATTTGCACTTGTCATGTCATTTGTCATTTTATTTCATCCAATTTATTTGTATGAATGTCATTCAAAGTGGTCTGTGATTTTAACAATGTCTCTAATATATGACAGCTGATAATTAACAAGTAACTAAATTTAACAGAATATTCACAGACAGCTGCAATGTTAAACATCACACTGTTTTTATCTAATGTTGAGTTATATTTAGTAAGATATCATTAGCATTCATCATCAGACACAAGTTCTGGTCTGTGGCATGTGCTCAATAGAATAAAAAAAAAGTATGATTTAAAAAAATAAAATTAAAAAGTAAAATAAAACATCACATGATCTAATAGATATACTAATAATATACTATTTATCAAGGATTACCAAACTTTAGCCAAACCCCTTTGACCTAAAATATTTACTTGAAGTACCCCAAGAGATTTTAAGTTAATATCAACTCTTTCACATTCATGGTTCCCTGATGTTGGTTAATAATATGTGGCATGTCACATTCCACTTTCATTGTATGGAAAAGAGTAGCTCAGACATTGTCTAACAACATATTTTTTGTTTCACTAAAGTAAGAACATACTACAGGGTTTGGAACGACACAAGGGTGATTAAATGATTGATGACCAACTTTCTGGGTGACCCATTCATTTAATCTTAAAAATGCAAATTGGTACTTTACTCTGGAGTGTTTTTACAGTATAAAATGTTCTGAATATGTTGTGCTTTGGGGCAAAAACATCCTCATGCTTACCAGAGTGCTCTGTTCTGTTTGCTCAGCTTTTAGAAATGTCCACCTACACCAGTCGTATTAGTACTTTAGCACTTATTTCAAGTATCTAAAACCAGTTATGTAACGCCTCAAAAATGTGCAATACATTAGAAGGGTGGGGAGTCCTGATGTTAAAATCTAGTATAGTATTGCCATCTTGTGAGCCATCGTAAGTACTACAACCACTGCCGGGATGTAAAGGGTAAAAGCCAACAATGTAAGCTGCTTTCAAAAAAATTGTGAAAGCACCCTCAGTTTCAGAAAGTGTAACACGTACCTGAAGCCCCAGCCATCTATAGCGCTGGCAAATACTACATTTCCCCGGTCAGGACTGAAGTAGAGGTCAGAGTCATCAGTTTCCTCTAAACCCGCGCTCCAGTCGTACACCTGATCTCCGCTGTCATTCTCTGTACAGCTGCTCTGAGCTTCTGTGTCTTTCTCCGCTCGCTCCTCCAGAACTTTAGAGGTGAATAACGTGCCGGTAACTGCGTTCACCTATAGAATAGGCAGAACCATAGTCAGAGTTTCATCTTTGTCCAGAAACATCGCTCAGAGACACGTCATACCATAAAAGATCAAAACTTCCTTGATCTGTGGACTATGAAAACATAGTGTAACTTTCAGAACTCAAAACATCCTCATCAATCCCAAAACAACTGCAAAAATGTTTTTGAAAGCAGTCTCTTACCAAGGCTACATTTAAGAAAAATACAGTAAAAAATTTTTTTAAATAATATTGTGAAATATTACAATTTCAAATTATTACATTTATTATTTATTAACTGTTATTTATTAAATATTGTTCATTAATTCTTTCAATTGATTATATTTAAAATGTAATTTATTCATGTGAACAAAACTGTCGCATGATCTTTCAGAAATCATTCTAATATGCTGATTGGCTGCTCAAGGAACATTTCTTCTTATTATTAATGTGTTAAAAACTTTGATAAGCAGAAGAACAGCATTTATTGTAAATAGAAATCTTTTGTAAGATTATAAATGTCTTTACAGTCACTTTTGATCAAATGAATGTGTCCTTGCTGACACAAACGTATCAGAAATGTATGTTTAAAAAAAGAAAAGAATCTACTGATATAAATTATACAAATAAAAATATATTAAAAAAATACAAGTATAAGTATTTTTATACTATGTACTACAGTATAAGTACAGTTTACATTTTATACAGCATATGGTTTTATACCTTATATCAGGGTTCGTACAATCACTGTAAAATTAAATTCCAGGACTTTAAGAACTTTTAAAAGCACTACTTTTTTGGTTTTCAAAGACTACAATCAAAGACCTCACTTATCAAACAACATCTTTATTTATCATCTTTCAAATTTAAAAAAAAAAAAACGGGTAAATAGATAAATAAAAATATACTAATAAAACAAAACGGTACAAAATAAAGTGCAACACAAGTTGCCAGTGCATAGATGAACAAATAGAAAGAGGGTATACACTTCGTATACAATTCTTATTAAGAGATGTAATAACAGAAGAAAACAAAGCATTTCATTGTAATTAATTAAAAAGTAATTATATTGTAATCGAATGACTTGTTTGAACTAAAAATATTGTTTGTTTTTTTACTCAAATTACAGATATAAGGTATCCAAAATACAAATTACAACTCATTTAATAATATATTAAATACAAAGTTTACAATGGCTATTATTGTTCAATAAATAATATTTTATATTATAATGATGGCGTACTCTGTATTGAGAAACGGTCTGATGGGGGTTTATCAACGACTTCAGTGCAGGTTACATAGTTACACCAGTAGGTGGCGGCAAGGGACCGACTTTAAGAGTGATTCATTCTGGAACCAAGCAAGGAACCAAGGAAATTATTTTAACTTTGAACAACACCTTATGAGGTGCAACCGACAAGCAAAGCTGCTCTGGAGTGAGGCTGAATCTGATGCTTCACTTCATAGAGATCAAGCTCAAAGTTCAAACAGATTTATTACCCCCCGATGAATATATGATTGACCTGAAGAATGAAAGCTGTATCATATATCTGGAAATATATGAGCAATATTATGCTTGTAGCCATGCAAAATGGCTCTATATCTATATCAGACAGGCTGGAGAATTATATGAAATATTGTATTTGTGTTTTATCTAAAATATTAAACAGTAATTTCATATACACCGATCAGGCATAACATTATTCCTAATATTGCGTTGATCCCCCTTTTGCTGCCAAAACCCGTCGGGGCATGGACTCCACTAGACCCCTGAAGGTGTGCTGTGGTATCTGGCACCAAGATGTTAGCAGCAGATCCTTTAAGTCCTGCAAGTTGCAAGGTGGGGCCTCCATGGATCGGACTTGTTTGTTCACCAGATCCCACAGTTGCTTGACTGGATTGAGATCTGGAGAATTTGGAGGCCAAGTCAACACCTCAAACTCGTGCTTCTCAAACCATTCCTGAACCATTTTTGCTTTGTGGCAGGGCGCATTATTCTGCTGAAAGAGTCCACAGCCACCAGGGAATACTGTTTCCATGAAAGGGTGCACATGGTCTGCAACAATGCTTAGGTAGGTGGTACGTGCCAAAGTAACATCCACATGGATGGCCCAAAGCATCACACTGCCTCTGTCGGCTTGCCTTCTTCCCATAGTGCATCCTGGTGCCATGTGTTCCCCAGGTAATCGACACACACGCACCCAGCCATCCACATGATGTAAAAGAAAACGTGATTCATCAGACCAGGCCACCTTCTTCCATTGCTAGGTGGTTCTGCTCTGAGGCTCACAAGCACACAGTTGGCGCTTTCGGCGGTGAACAGGGGTCAGCATGGGCACCCTGACTGGTCTGCGGCTATGCAGCCCAATATGCAACAAACTATGATGCACTGTCAGGGCTCTAGACTCATTCTTCCCACTGGTCGGTCTGGTGCAACTAACTTTCTCAGTTGGTCGCACCGACTTACAATTTGGTTGCACCCTTTTTTTTTATATTAATCATAATGACCTTACATGTTGATGAATCGTTCTTTTAATTTGTATATGCTGGTTTTGCATTGATGTAAAGATTGACAGTAGTCTTGCTGCGATAGTCGGTGTTGCCGGTGTCCAGGCGCAACACCGATTACATCACTTGCCCACCGCGGCACCGTCCCCACGTCGTTTTGATTTTTTTATAGTAATAAAATCATTTAGTTCAGTTAGAGAACAGACACTACAACTAAAAACTGAACGCGTCTGCTTAATACAGCACGAGCCAAACGAGAGTCACAACACAAACTAGCAGCAGGAGTCAGATTTCATTCATCACGAGATCGAGGAGCTGAATGACAAGATGATTGCGGAAGATTTGGTTTCAAAGCGAAATGTAAAAGCGCCTATTTAAGTGAGTTTGTCATCGTACTGTTTTGGTGTTGTGTTTTTCATTACGAATAATAGGCTAATGAATCCACCATTCAAGCAATCCTCCCCCGAATTGGCGCTAATTCTAAACCGAATGTAAAATGCGCACGACCGAACTGTCATTCACGGTGCGTGTCCACTGGTGCATATCTATCACTTTTATTTCATTTTTCCTTTTTTATTCAAAATATTCACAAACTTGTTGGCTATGTCATCAACTACACTATATTGCCAAAAGTTTTGGGACATTAATGACATCCCATTCTTAATCCGTAGGGTTTAATATGGAGTTGGCCCACCCTTTGCATCTATAACAGCTTCAACTCTTCTGGGAAAGCTTTCCACAAGGTTTAGGAGTGTGTTTATGGGAATTTTTGACCATTCTTCTAGAAACTCATTTGTGAGGTCAGGCCTGGCTCGCAGTCTCCGCTCTAATTCATCCCAAAGGTGTTCTATCGGGTTGAGGTCAGAACTCTGGCAGGCCAGTCAAGTGCCTCCACACCAAACTCACTCATCCATGTCTTTATGGACCTTGCTTTGTGCACTGGTGCGCAGTCATGTTGGAACAGGAAGGAGCCATCCCCAAACTGTTCCCACAAAGTTGGGAGCATGAAATTGTCCAAAATGTCTTGGTATGCTGAAGCATTAATAGTTCCTTTCACTGGAACTAAGGGGCCAAGCCCAACACCTGAAAAACAACCCCACACCATAATCCCCCCCTCCACCAAACTTTACACTTGGCACAATGCAGTCAGACAAGTACCGTTCTCCTGGCAACCGCCAAACCCAGACTCGTCCATCGGATTGCCAGACAGAGAAGCGTGATTGGTCACTCCAGAGAACACGTATCCACTGCTCTAGAGTCTAGTGGCGGCGTGCTTTACACCACTGCATCTGACGCTTTGCATTGCACTTGGTGATGTAAGGCTTGGATGCAGCTGCTCAGCCATGGAAACCCATTCCATGAAGCTCTCTATGCACTGTTCTTGAGCTAATCTGAAGGCCACACGAATTTCGGAGGTCTGTAGCTATTGACTCTGCAGAAAGTTGCCGACTTATGCACACTGTGCGCCTCAGCATGCGCTGACCCTGCTCTGTGATTTTACATGGCCTACCACTTCGTGGCTGAGTTGCTGTTGTTCCCAATTGCTTCCACTTTGTTATAATACAACTAACAGTTGACCGTGGAATATTTAGTAGTGAGGAAATTCCACAAATGGACTTTTGCACAGGTATTGCACAAATACCACCCTTAAATTCACTGAGCTCCTGAGAGCAACCCATTCTTTCACAAATGTTTGTAGAAGCAGTCTGCATGCCTAGGTGCTTGATTTTATACACCTGTGGCCATGAAAGTGATTGGAACACCTGAATTCAATGATTTGGAGGGGTGTCCCAATACTTTTGGCAATATAGTGTACCTGATATTCCGATTCTCAAATACATGTAGGCCTCAGTGAAAGTGTTTTGTTGTTGAAAACTTTTTATAATTATTAGATTTATAATATGTTGATCTATAAAGTGCGATGGAGGCCGCCATGTTAGTTGTTTTCCTGTCTGCCTTTGAATACTTTCGTAAAGTAGCCTACTTTTAAAAAAAAAAAAAAAAAAAAAAACTCTTAAACAACAGTTCAGAGAATCGGATCTGTCAGATTTACAACACATAAATTATCCACTTCTCCCTCAATACATGAAAGTAAGTGGCCGGTGAAGTGGGAGAAGAAAAGAGTAAACTTTATAGTTACTACACAATTTGTATCTGATATGATAAAAACACCTCATCAATTTATATTTGAATGGATTGTTATTGCCGCTTCCATTGACATCAGTATGTATTTTACAAACTGTATTGTTTTGCTAGTACTTATGTGTATTTAAATGTCTGAAACATAAAATAAACCTCATGTGGTTGAAAACACTGAATAGTTGGGATATATGAGGGTTGGGAGGGTTACTTTTAAAATGTATTCCGTTACAGTTACAAATTACTTCATAAAAAAAGTATTCAGTGACGTAATCCAAGTACCACAATATGAAAGTAATGTAATCTGAATCTGATTACTTTTGGATTCCTTTAAGGTCACATATGTAAATAAAGTCAAAAGCGATATCAAAGTATGTTTTATAACTATGAATTTAAAATAAAAACTATTAAAACTAAGCAATCGTCTACGTCTAATCGTCAAAAGTCTACACCATCTACATATTAGTCTATTTTAAAATACATGTTCAAGGCCAGTGATCGTTCTTAATTTCAGACTGACCCTGCGCGTTAGCGGTGGGAGTTCCCCTTTATGGAGATTTTCTTGTTCATTTCTACATTTTCCACTGGAAACTTACATACAAACTATGGAATTTTAAAATCACAAACAAACTAAATTTTAGCTAACATGATGTCCGTGCTAGTCATACCTGTGAATGTTTAAGTTGGATGTTGAGTCCTTTGATAAAGAGAGCGTCTTCATAGCTTCCTTTTTCCTCTTTTAAAACAAAATAACTGTGAAATTTCCAGACATGAAAACGGTTTTCATCACGGGAAGCTCAAGCATCGTAATTAATAACTTATCTGCGTCTCAACCTGCGTCTGAGGAGCAGAGGTGTCAAGTAACGAAGTACAAATACTTCGTTACCTTACTTAAGTAGAAATGTTGGGTATCTATACTTTACTGGAGTAATTATTTTTCAGCAGACTTTTTACTTCTACTCCTTACATTTTCATGCAATTATCTGTACTTTCTACTCCTTACATTTTAAAAATATCCTCGTTACTCCTATTTCATTTTGGCTTGTTTTCGTTCCGGCTTGTCATCGTTCCAAAAAAAAAAAAAAACCCTATCCAGATAAATTGCGCCATCCGGATAGAGTGAATTTGATTGTGGCTGGATGAGAAGTATAAACATATACCATTCCGACACCCTACTGGTTTGTATGCGATCCATCACACCTGCACATGACACAAATCACGTAATGCTCAGTAGTACACATAATATGTACACATATATTATATGGTTCTTTAATGTATTTGCATTGTACTAAAATGCGTTCATTTTCAATGGGCATATATGCGGCTGAAACAGGTAGCCTAGTGAATCCCAAATTTTTCAACATTAACATTTTAATATAACATTATAGTCATTATGGCCGTTAGAAAAATATTTTTTTGAGGAGGTGGGGTAGTGCACTATAGGCCCCTGTGGCGCGGCCTAAGCTTTTGTCCTTAATGGCATTTTTTTCCTTACATTACTTTTATACTTTAAGTAGTTTTGAAACCAGTACTTTTACACTTTTACTTGAGTAAAAAGCTTGAGTTGATACTTCAACTTCTACAGAAGTCTTTTTAAACCCTAGTATCTATACTTCTACCTGAGTAATGAATGTGAATACTTTTGACACCTCTGCTGAGGAGAATGATTGTAGGCGCGTGTTATTCGCGCTTGCACCAGCAGGGGGCTCACGTGAGTCACGACCATAGATTGTAAAAAAAAAGACTGGCACGACTGGCAACAGAACCAGGAACTATAATCAAGCAGCGCTTAATATAACGTTATTATGTCAAAATACTAATTTATTTGGTTTTAAATTAAACCATTGTAATCCTGAAAGTATTCCCATATTTTACAAAATGTAACTGTATTCTGATCACTTTGTTTTTTGACATAACTAACGAATTACAGTTACCAATTTTTTGTATCCTGACTACGTAACACCGTTACATGTATTCCGTTACTCCCCAACCCTGTATATGACAAGCGCTGAGCACGTCTCTCTCTGGCTCAGCGCCAGGCCAGCCAAAGCGCGAAAGCACATCCGAATTTAGCAGTTGAACGCACTGAACGTTCTAATAACACAGATGTGATCGTACGGTTAACGGAGTACATGTGCCAGCCAGGTACCAAAACAACCTGAACATTATGCACTCGCACCAATGTGACCGTGTGAAATTTTAACAAATTTTATCAAAGAATTATCGCATTTGTGACCATTTTGGTCGCAGTCTAGAGCCCTGACTGTGTATTCTGACACCTTTCTATCAGAACCAGCATTAACTTCTTGAGCAATTTGAGCTACAGTAGCTCGTAGCTTGATCGGACCACACGGGCCAGCCTTCGCTCCCCACGTGCATCAATGAGCCTTGGCCACCCATGACCCTGTTGCCGGTTTACTACTGTTCCTTCCTTGGACCACTTTTGATAGATACTGACCACTGCAAACTGGGAACGCCCCACAAGAGCTGCAGTTTTGGAGATGCTCTGACCCAGTCGTCTAGCCATCACAATTTGGCCCTTGTCAAACTCGCTCAAATCCTTACACTTGCCCATTTTTCCTGCTTCTAACAACTTTGAGGACAAAATGTTCACTTGCTGCCTAATATATCCCACCCACTAACAGATGCCGTGATGAAGAGATAATCAGTGTTATTCACTTCACCTGTCATAATGTTATGCCTGATCGGTGTATATTGTCATTCAATAACTCAAGCACTTTTCAAGTACTTTTTCATAAATATAAATAAGTCACCCTGAACCCTGTCATATACAAAATAAAAATGTCATAAAAGCATGACATGACTTCTTCCACACAAAATCCATATTTTCAATTGTGGGTTCCAGAGCTTCAGCCATGCTTTGGGGCTCTGACTCACCTGCTCTAGTATTTTCTGTAGGTGAGCGTACGCCTCCTGTGAAGTGAGTTTCAGCTCCACAATCAGCCTGTCAATTTTGTTGATGACAAGAACAGGACGAATATTCTCCAGCCAAGCTTGCCGTAAAACAACTTGTGTCTAAAGCAGAAAAGAACGAGATGCTGTTACAGGATGATGTGGTGTAGAGCTTAAAGATCTGAGACATCATTTTCACAACACAGCTATTGTTGACAACCAGGTTCAAAATTCAAGAAATAAAACTGTAACATACATACATATATATTATATTATATTATATTATATTATATATACATACATACACACTCACCTAAAGGATTATTAGGAACACCTGTTCAATTTCTCATTAATGCAATTATCTAATCAACCAATCACATGGCAGTTGCTTCAATGCATTTAGGGGTGTGGTCCTGGTCAAGACAATCTCCTGAACTCCAAACTGAATGTCAGAATGGGAAAGAAAGGTGATTTAAGCAATTTTGAGCGTGGCATGGTTGTTGGTGCCAGACGGGCCGGTCTGAGTATTTCACAATCTGCTCAGTTACTGGGATTTTCACGCACAACCATTTCTAGAGTTTACAAAGAATGGTGTGAAAAGGGAAAAACATCCAGTATGCGGCAGTCCGGTGGGCGAAAATGCCTTGTTGATGCTAGAGGTCAGAGGAGAATGGGCCGACTGATTCAAGCTGATAGAAGAGCAACTTTGACTGAAATAACCACTCGTTACAACCGAGGTATGCAGCAAAGCATTTGTGAAGCCACAACACGCACAACCTTGAGGCGGATGGGCTACAACAGCAGAAGACCCCACCGGGTACCACTCATCTCCACTACAAATAGGAAAAAGAGGCTACAATTTGCACGAGCTCACCAAAATTGGACAGTTGAAGACTGGAAAAATGTTGCCTGGTCTGATGAGTCTCGATTTCTGTTGAGACATTCAGATGGTAGAGTCAGAATTTGGCGTAAACAGAATGAGAACATGGATCCATCATGCCTTGTTACCACTGTGCAGGCTGGTGGTGGTGGTGTAATGGTGTGGGGGATGTTTTCTTGGCACACTTTAGGCCCCTTAGTGCCAATTGGGCATCGTTTAAATGCCACGGCCTACCTGAGCATTGTTTCTGACCATGTCCATCCCTTTATGACCACCATGTACCCATCCTCTGATGGCTACTTCCAGCAGGATAATGCACCATGTCACAAAGCTCGAATCATTTCAAATTGGTTTCTTGAACATGACAATGAGTTCACTGTACTAAAATGGCCCCCACAGTCACCAGATCTCAACCCAATAGAGCATCTTTGGGATGTGGTGGAACGGGAGCTTCGTGCCCTGGATGTGCATCCCACAAATCTCCATCAACTGCAAGATGCTATCCTATCAATATGGGCCAACATTTCTAAAGAATGCTTTCAGCACCTTGTTGAATCAATGCCACGTAGAATTAAGGCAGTTCTGAAGGCGAAAGGGGGTCAAACACAGTATTAGTATGGTGTTCCTAATAATCCTTTAGGTGAGTGTATATATACACATACACACACATACATATACACATGTGTATATATAGTTTTTTTTTTTTTATTTAATCTAAAATGTGATACATTTTTATGCCTTTCGTGAACATCTGATGACCATTTAGTGATGATACAAACAATTGAGGAATTAGTGTTTTGAACAAAGAATCAATTTACTGAAATGCAAACGAAGGGCATGAATCATTCTTACCAATACTGTTTTTGGTGATGAAGTTATAACCAGAGATGCCATTAAAACATCTCTGTTTTTTACATGAAATGAATTACCAAATAAAAAGTGCATAGTGCGTAATTCTACGCACACTGTTTAAAACACAATAAAACGTATACAGTGAATATTGGCTATGAGAAAACACTCAAGTCATGAATGATACCTGCGGACACACTCCCTCGATGGCATCAACAACAACAATGGCCCCATCACACAGTCTGACGGCAGTGGACACCTCCGAGGAGAAGTCCACATGACCAGGAGAGTCGATCAGATTAATGAGGTAATCATTTCCTCCTGCAATGACAAAGATACAGTTCTTAACTGTAAGTTTACAGCAATACATGGGGTTGAATCAGTAAAGCTACAGACCGCAATGGCATTACCTGTTGTGTAATGTAATGAAATAGCACTGGACTTCATAGTGATTCCTCTGATCTGCTCATCCTCCCTGCTGTCCAGATATCTTAGCTACAGGAACAGACAGAAAATGGTACATTTTTGTATTTTTATTTTTTATATTTAACATTTTTTTAATTAAGCAAAACACTTATTTCCCTCTGATGGTTGGAGTTAAGCCTACTCTTTGTAAGACAAAAGAAAGTCACAGAAATGCTGACTACATGAAAAAACAGAGTGCTACACACGCTGCAATTTGCACATGAATCGCTCGCTCGTGAAGTACAACACAAAATCATTTTATCATATTATATGATGTTTTATTTTTGCATATATTTATTTATTTATAAATTTATAGTTTTAATATTCAGTTTAGTTTAGGTTTTAGTAATTGTTTATGTGCTTTTGTCATTTTTATTAGTTTTTTTTATATTTGTACTTAGCTTTAATGTATTTTTATTTCAGTATTTATTTTAGTAATTTGAGATCAAATTCAAATTCAAATTTATTTCCTATTACGTTTATTTCCAATTATTGCTCAAGTTTTTTTAAGTTTTAGTTTTTCATCCAATATTTATATTTTATTTTATTTATACTTTATTTTAATTAAGAAAAGTGATTTTTAATAGTGATTTTTTAATTATCAATAGCAACATTGATGACAATATGTATGACAAATTACACAGCTGTCATTGTCAGAGATTTATTGTAAAAAATCGTATCTGATTTGAATTTGTATCGTATTTTGAAAAACAGAAAATATGTTGAAAAAAAAGTTTGTTATTTGTTATTGTGTAGTCACTGATAATTTTGCTTTAGGTCCACTTACCTTTCCTGCTAAACGACTGGATATAATACCATTATTTGCCACCAGACAGTCGGCTAATGTCGTCTTCCCTATGGGCAACACACATTTACAAACACAAAGTTTTAAGTTTGAGGTAAGATTTTGAGGTAGACGATTGAAAGATCTGACACATATCAGCATACTTTACACTCACCATGATCTACATGAGCAAGAATACACAGATTTCTGATCTGTGACGTTTTCTTCTGCAGTGCAATTATCTTCTCCAAACTTGTGTGACCCATTTTTGACTTTCTATGAAGATGAAGCACAGAAGATGAAGATCACTTCATCATTAGTACAAATACATTAATTTAACAGAAACCTGAAAAAGCATTTGGACAGTTAAGCCACTTGAAAATGTATGCCATTGCATTATATAACAACATCAAAAGAAGTGGCATCTGCAAACAAATGCTGTTCTCAGTACAGTCACAGATCTTATCCCCTAGACATCCCACTTTCATCAAATATTTTGAATTCATGTTGTCATTATATATACACTTCCGTTCAAATGTTTTTGATCGGTAAGATTTTTAATGTTGTTAGAAGAACTCTCTTCTGCTCACCAAGCCTGCATTTATTTGATTTAAAAATAAATAAATAAATAAATAAATAAAAATTAAAAAAAACGTAATACTGTGAGATATTATTAAAATGTAAAATAACTATTCTATTTGAATATATTTTAAAATGTAATTTATTTCTGTGATATATTTTCAATAAAATAAATGCAGCCTTGGTGAGCAGAAGAGACTTCTTCATAATATATATATATATATATATATATATATATATATATATATATATATATATATATAATCTTTTTGTGAAATGTTCCGTCTGTCTTTTAAATGCTTCTTGGTTTGACATTTTGTTATCTACAGCAATTTTCTACAGCAAGTGTCCAAATTATTTCTCTATGGTATAGGATGTGGTTTAAAGTCGATCCATTGCCAAATGTCGTTCTTTAAAACCAAACCCGTGTGTGTTTTGGTAGATTTCAGCACATTATTTCTCAGATTCACTCATTCAGAGACTCATTTGAGACAAGCAGGTGCAACTTTTCATAACGTCTATTCAACTATGACTGATGACTGACTGACAGACTGTTAAACAAACTGAACATTCATCGCAAACATATATAACAACGCAACACTTAAAAGTAAATCCCAGTAAAAATGCAACGATCCATTAGCTGAATAAACTTTATCATTAGCAGCATGAGAAATGACAACAGATACTCACATGTTCCCTCCAGTCCAGGAAGCGCAAATGTGCGTAATCGTCGCAGGCGTCATACGTAATACGTTACGCTGCGTCGTCACCAGGACGCTGCAAACAGTAGTTGCCGGGGAAACGGGACGCTTATTCTGCAACGTCAGGTAAGCAGCGAGTGGCGACTGAGGGAAAAAAATCGTCCTTTTCCTCAATATTTCGACGAAAATGACACGGCTCTGTATCTGTAAGATGTGCAGTTGTGGGTAAGAGTACTGTATGCTTGTTTGTGTTTGCTTGTTTGTTTCTGTAGTAATTTTTGAAGCCCGAGAAGGTGTTTTGAATAATTGATGGGTAAATGGTAGAAGGAATATCAAGTAATGGAACAAACTAATCTTGAATGACAGAAAAGTGCAAATACTTTAACATTTAATTTATTTGAATACATTTTAATTAAAAATATATTCTTTCTTTTATTGTTTTGTGCTTTCCATTTTAAATCATTGCGTAATTATTAGGGACATGGTGAAGAAAATATCAAGTATTTAATTGAATTGTTTTCTTTTTGATGCACTGTAAAATGCAACTCTTGAATACACTAGCACTGCAAAGAGAATAATATGGAGAAAACAAGTGTGTATTTGTGTGTGTCTGTGTGTATATTTGCGTGTGTGTGTGTGTCTGTGTGTAGGATTGAGGCTTTAGTGACAGAGTTTGTTGTATAGTTGTTACCCTGGACTACACAAACATGTTCAGTAAAAGTACTGCGGGTACTGAGAAGAATCTCTTTGTGAAAGACATATTAATGAGTTTATGTCTTCTCAGAAGCATCTATTGTTTTTAAACAAAGACCCCTCTGCCTAAAATGCTTTTCCATTATCTTCAGCCGTCACCGTTGCACACACCAGCCCACGGCACTTTACAAGAAAGGGAATCAGACTAATGTGTTGTCGGAGTACTCGGAGAAGTATCCTGCCTATAAAGGTCACACTCGTCCCAAGAGCCTCAAGCCGCAACTGCAGTATAAAGCTCATCAGGACATGATGGATGGAACAACGACCTTCAGGTACATTCTGGGACTGAGATATTAATTACACGAGTCACTAGGGAGTTATTAAACAATTTGCATTAAAAATGAACTTACAGTAAGGTGTTTACATTGTCAATGCATTTAATCATTCATGGTTTTATACATTAACAATTCACTGGATCAATTTTCTTTGACTTCTTTGACACTTTCACATGCAAAGACAAGTGTAAAGTGGCATCTATATGTTTCATATAACCCAAAACACCTTTTTTTTTACCGTTTTCTCAGGATGGACTATATCCCATATACGGTCACCCGTCGCCCTGGGAGGCAGCAGGTCGAGTACAAGCCTAAGCCTGGAGAGATTGACTTAGGAACGACCTATAAACAAGACTTCAACCCATATGAAGTGCAACCATTTGTTCCTTCACGCCCTAAAGAGAGAGTACATACCATGAATGCACAACTGGTCACCATACCCACCTATAAAGGTAATAACACTTTAGGTCAGTTAGGTCATGTGATGTTTTCTGATTCTGAGCATACAGTTTCAGAATACATTACATACTGAACAAATGGAGCATTTCTGAAGCAACCTTATCTATCTGCTGTGAAATCAACTATATTTAAATGTAAATTTATTGATTTAGCAGACACTTTTATACAGAGCAACATGACAAACTATTTACACTTCCATTCAAATGATTGCAGTCAGTAAGATTTCATTTATTTTATTTATTTAGAAAAAATAATAATACTTTTATTCAGCAATGATGCATTAAATTAACCATAAGTGACAGTAAAGACATTTATGATACAAAATATTTCAAATAAATGCTATTCTTTTGAACTTTCTATTCATCAAAGAATCCTGAAAAATCAGTTTCCACAAAAATATGAGGCAGCACAACTGTTTTCAACAATGATAATAAGAAGCGCCAAAACAGCATATTACAGTGATTTCTGAAGGATCATGTGACTTTAAAAAAAAATCTTACTGGCCCCAAACTTTTGAATGGTACATAAAAAAAACTGTTTCATAAAAATCCAAAAATATTTGCAGTACAGAGTACAGTAAAAGCTAGACTAGTACACAAGTGAAATGCAGAAAAAGGAGTTATTATAGTAAAGGCCCATTCACACCAAGAACGACAACTATAAAGATAACTATATTAGCATCCACACCAGCGGACAATATCATTCTGTTTTTTCTAAGCGTGTGCTTGTCTGCCACTTTAAATGCTCTAGCTTGTTCCAGCAGGGTGGATTCTGATTGACTGTCAATGTTTTTATCGTTCATCAGCTGGATAAAATAGTTTTGAAAGTGATTTCAATTATGTAATTTCTCGGTGCCGTTATTGTTATAAACTGTGGTGTGAACTCTGCTATTCTTTAATATTAAGAATGATTTTTAGAACTATATCTTTATCGTTATCTTTATAGTTATCGTCCTTGGTGTGAACGGGCCTTAAGTGCCTTTGTTAAAAGTTTTGCATGATGTTTTTAAAGAGGATTTTCGTCCGTGGGAGATCAGCAGACGGGAATTAACTAAGCCTGACACAACGTATCAACCTCCTGCTGCAAAGTTTGGGAATTCCACCACATTCCAAGATGATTTCGTCCACCGAGGCCTTGCGCCACGCGAGAGCTACAAGCCCTCTAACATAGCCAAGCTATCCGATGCTCCTTTTGAAAACCTGACCAGCAACAAGCTCTCTTATGTACCACACGCTCTAGAAGCCCGTTACGTTAAACCGCCAGAAGAGTACAAACCCAGCAATGTTCCTTTCCAGGACCTCACTACCCACCGTCAAGACTTCCTAGGCCTGCCGAGTCAGCTGCCCAAAAGCTGCAAGCCCGAGCCTCTCAAAGTGACCTCCAGCAAGCCCTTCCAGAGCAGCACCGAATTCCGTGACCATTTCCAGCAGTGGCCCGTCTCCCTCCGGGAGGTGCAGAAATCGGTGGAGTACGCAAGTCCCACGGCACACATGGACCTGACAACCACCTCGCACACCGACTACATCAAGCACCAAATCCAACCCTTCGTTTCCGCCAAACCGTTCTCAATTCCCACAAAGTCTTCCAAGCCCTTCCAGGGCAACACCACCATGAAGGACGACTTCCAGCCATGGGTGGCGCAACGTCAAAGCGTGATCCGGAAGCAAGAGGAAATCCAGCGGGCCAGTGGGAAAATGGAAGATCTGACCACCTTCAAGGCCCATTTCATCCAGCATGAAGCCCAGCCTAGTCTCAGCTTCAAGCCCCAAAATGCACCACTGCGGACTGATGCTCCCCTACAGAACGAGACCATGTACCGCACAGAGTTCACGCCCAAGAAGATCAGCATGTGTCCAGCCAGTTTCGAGTCTCCACCGGGGTTTGTTTTCGATAATTGCGATGATCAAGGCCACCGTTTCTTCCGCAAGATGTCGTCTGCTGACATGATCGAGACTCCGAAGGAAATGGTCTTGACAGCCTAAGAAAGTCATCATATTATTTCTATAACATGCAAACTAGAATACAATATGATCTCTCTAAATTATTGTAATCCTATGGGGAATCGTAATGTATTATGATTTAAAGGGTCAATGGGTCAAACTACCTTTCAGAAAACTGATTATGCGTATTTTGCATTTTTTTTGATTTTCAATAGGATGAAACTGCTATATAACTATGTAGGATATGAAACATGAAGTGCAAGTACTATAATATGTCAATCTATATAAATCATTTTTTGACATAAAATCAACAATATTCATATATACACCACCGTTCTACTATACCGTTTTTAAAAATTAGTACTTTTATTCAGCAAGGACACATTAAATTGATCAAAGGGTGACAGCAAAGACATTTATAATGTTACAAAACATTTCTATTTCAAACAAATGTGGTTCTATTTATCAAAGAATCCTGAAAAAAGTTTCCACAAAAAAGTATGCAGCACAACTGTTTTCAACACTGATAATAATAAGACATTTTTTTTTAACAGAAATTCAGTATATTATATTTCTGAAGGATCATGTGACTCTGAAGACTGGAGTAATGATGCTGAAAATAGAAAACAGTTATTTTAAATTGTAATATTTCACAGTATTATTGTTTTACTGTATTTTTGATCAAATAAATGCAGCCTTTTGAATGAAAGTGTAGCCAACCACATAAAGCACACTTTAAATATTACACATTTGATTGTATTACCCACAATATAGAATAAAAAGGGATCAAAAATTATGAAGATATATAAAGTGATTGGTAAAACTGTATTTTATTGTATTTGTATCACATAGACTGTTTGCTATATTGACGTGAATAGTACCAAAACTAGCGTCATGTAGCGATGCTTTTTCCACATAGCAATAAGATGCAATGGATTAAATTCATGGATAAATTCTGTGAGTGGCTTATGTACAACATTTGTTGATGTAATTAAAATGCATGCATAAAGGCCAGTAGGAAACCATTATATTAGAGATATGGAAAATCCACTTCAGGTGCTATAAGTATGTAGGTCTGTGTCTTAAATATGGATAATAAAGACAAACTAAAGCAAGATGTAAGAAAATAAAATCCAAACTTTCTACACTCAATGTACAATATTGCACTTAAAAACACATTATATACAAGACATATTTTACAATGCAGCACTTTGTTTGAACACAAAACGTACATCTAAAAGACGGCTGGAGAAATGTGACTTTTATGGCACATGCCATTTCAATCAGTCAACGGGTTTTCTGTCATACAATCTACACCCATATTAACACATTTTCTAATAAAGTCAACATGAAAACAAACTGAACTCTTTTTACTTGCCTAAAACATGCTACTGCTCTTATTGTGCACAATTTATAGTGCATGTTATTCCAAATGTAATCAAAATAGCGATATATATCAACAAAAGCAATAACACCTTGCTCCCCCCTCTGTAACAATTTTCCTTTTTGGCTGACATCACAGGTGCTTCTCAAATGGAACGCATAACTACGTCACATGTTCCCGCCAGGGTCACGGCTTAGTTTTGGAAAAATATTTTGTATTAAAAATCTATTGCACTTTCTATTTATGCAATACAGTGAATGACAATTGTCTGTGGTTTCCCAGTCGCACATTATTGTCAGTTTAGTGATTAATTTACATCAAAACAAAAGATAATGTATGCCTTCATCTCCGGAAACATTATTTTTGTCTTACATTTTATAACGAACTCAGGCAAGCTCAGTGCTGACTCGGTTTCCGTTAGTTCTTTTTCGTGAATTGGAATGTGTGCAAAGGATTGTGGGTGATTGAAGGACGTGAAGGATACACTTGATGCATCCTTCAAAATGAGCTGAATGAAGGACGCAAAACTAAGGCTGCCTTCCAAGGATCCTTTAAATTGAGACGGCCTTCCATTTGAGAAGCACCCCACAAAATCCTTTTTACTTTTTAACTCCACCCCTCTGACTATTCACCATCCAATCAAGTCCTAATGGATTTAGCTGTAATGAAGCCCAGCCCTACATTTTTCTTTGAATATCCTGTTTCACTCTGAAGTATCAAATTCAGATTGAAGAAGTAAAATGTGTTGCGACAGCATTTCATGTTGACTTTAAGGTAGGGCTCTGAATTATTTTTTTTTGATAATGTCTCTCTTAATACTCCAAGCTGTGTACTACTGATATTATTAATATCAGTTTATTATGTACACTCAAGATGCTTTTATTTTAATTTCCTTCACATAGGTGAATGGTCCAATAAGATTGTCCTCTTATATCCAGAAGAAAAAAATGCATGTCTCTTAAATTAATACACATACAATATCACTTTCAGGGCAAGATAAAATGAGAGCCGGTGAAGAGACAAGTCTCAAATCTCAGTGATTTTCTCTTTGGACTTCTGACGATTGTGGGAAAGCATCCAGTGAAATGTAGTCCAGAAAACACTCGTCTGCCACCAGTAGACATCTTTTAGTCCACACACTCCAGGTGTCCAAGGGTTTGCACGATTTAAACAATATTCTGTATTACGAGAGACAATCAGTGCGGTGACTGAAAAGGGCATCTGTTAGTTTCGCCTCTGGTGCTCACTAGGTGTCGCTAGTGTCCTGTGAGCAGGTCTGGCAGCAGCGTTGCCGGTACAGATCCACAGGGCAAAGCTTGAGACGTTTCACCACAGGACAGTAGTGGGTTCTGTCCGTACACTCATCTAGAAAAATACACACAAAACAAAGGTTATTTAAACTTGATAAATGATACTCTCAATTGTTCAAAATTCACACATGAATCAGCAAATAATGCAAATGTAAACATTAAAACATAGACTAACCTAGACAAATAAACAGAAAACAGCAGTTATTTAAACTAATACATTTGTAAACATTAACATTTTAATACATTTTCCACACTAAACTGAATTAACTATGAATGAAATAACTAGTTAACAGAAACTAATTATTATTATTAATTAGGGTCCAATTCTCACTATTAACTAGTTGCTTATTAGCATTAATATTACTAGGATATTGGCTGTTTATTAGTACTTATAAAACACATAATAAGGCTATCAATGCCTTACTCTGCATGACCATATTATATATCCCTTAATCCTGCCCAGTACCTAAATTTAACAACTACCTTACTTAACTATTAATAAGCAGTAATTAGGAGTTTAAGGCAAAAGTCATAGTTAATAGTGAGAATTGGACCCTAAACTAAAGTGTGACTGAGTCTTTCGTATGTCTTTAATTATTATTAATTAATAGTAATAATAGTATATTATTTTTGTTAATTTTATTAATAAACATTATTAATAACTATTACTATTTTTATTAATATATTTTCATTGAGGTGAAATATTTAATGAATTTTATTTACTGTAGAGAGACAGAACCTGTTTTCTAAAATATAAAATAAAATAACAATCAAATCAAATAGACAGTTCAGGTCCTGGATGCTAACTGATTGGTCAATACATTGTTCAGTTGTGCTAAACTACACACTATAGCTGTTAAACACCGGTTTGTCTTGCTTCTTCCACCTGTGGCCAGTTGTATAAACTGCTATAAAAGTTAAATAAAAGTTAGTCATCTATATTTTTTCTTTAAGACTGGTCATAACTTTTTTAAGTCAGTTATCTAATAGGGCATTTTGGTATGATTTGAATGGAAAAAAAGACTAATTACCCCTTGGTTAGCTGCTAGTTAGTCAAACTAGTTTTTAAGACAAAGTGGCTAACAAAGTGGCTAAGTTTATGTAACTGATAACTAACTTTATGTAAGTTAATGATCTTGGATCGAAATTTCGCAAAGATTATTGTAATGAATTTTGGGACTTTGTGCTACATTGACGTCTATACACATGGGAACATGGGAGACCAGAACCGCAAACTTTTGCAAAGAAATTTTGTCTTTTGCTGCATATCAGATTGAAGTTTGGTGAACTAAACGTCAGGATTTAAATGTCAGAGATTATGGGCCCTATTTTAACAATCTGAGCGCATGGTCTGAAGCACATGGTGCAGGTGGACTTAGGGCGCGTGCCAGGCGCATGGTCCAAAAGGGTTGTACCTAGTCTCTTAATGAGTCATGGGTGTGTTTTTTTATCAGAGTCTTATCTCCAATTCCCTTTAAAAGCCAGTTGTGCTTGCACCATGGCGGATTCCCTATTTACATGGCGGAATTTGCGAGCGGAAAAAGACTGAACGCTTCTCCAGAGAGGAATCCTTTTATTTTTAATATTTAAAAATGTTTGTGTGCTGCTGCGCGTCCCTGTGTGTGTAATAAGCAGAGTGTACGCGCGTTGTGCACCCGCCTATAGGCGCATATTACTAACGCATCCTTTAAATAACACAAAAAATACTGCGCTATTTACTTTAGACCAGGTTTTTGTTGGTCAATTTTTGTTGTCAAAATAGCAATGCGCCAACAATGCACCTGAACACACCTCGTTTTCAGACCAGCACGCCCATGGGTAAACAGATGGGCGCAAGTGCATTTGCTATTTAAACAACGTGGCGCTGGATGTGAAAATGATAACTGCGTCAGGCTGAAACCAGCAAAAAACACTTGTGTTGCATTGCGCCGGTTGTATGATAGGGCCCTTTAACTGCAGGTTTGCAGAGTAGATGGTATATTTTCACTTTTTTTTTCCGACAAATGCACCGCCGTGTTTTGGTGGATTTTTTCCACATAGCAGCTAAATCAACTTAAAATACTCTGTAATTTTTTGTCATACAGAAACTTTTATTTGTGTACACTCAAAATAACGACAAAACTTTGTGCTTTTGTTAAATAAAGAAAACAAACAGGGTGCGCTTTCTGCCGTCTCAGTCTCTGTGAACTTCTTTCTGAAACACGTCACAAAAATAAACAAACTTTTTTTCTTTAGAAAGCTTGAACCATCTACTTTTAAATGAAGTCATATCGAAAACAAATATTCTCTTTATGTTCATCTAATCTGTATGAAACCAACGAGAGGTACAATCTTCCCCGTCTGACCTCATTATTTTTAATGTGACCACACCCACGGCCACGCACAGTGCAGGCTATTCACACCGTCCATGTGAGCCACGCAAACCTGTAAACACCTCGATAAACAAAGCATCGAGCTTCATCAGATTCCTCTGCTTTTCATCAAGTTTGGAAGAAGATGCACTGTGAGGAATAAGCCTTGACTTTAGCCTTGAAATGTATTATTTGTTTTTAGTGATTTATTTTATATTAAAAAGAGTGTGATATGATCATGTTTGCTGTGGTGTGTGAAGCAATATTGCATGCTCAAATTATTTTATTAAATATTTTTGCACCCAGAAATAAGTTAGGTGACAAAAAATTTTCATTAAGTTTCAGCATAGAAGAGTGAAGAACAAAAAGCAGATGTTTGGACAGACATGATTCCTGAAATGACTGAGCTTAAAAGAAAAGAAAACCCCACGAAAAAGAGCGAGTTCTCTCAGGGTGTTGTGTTAACTTATAAAAAAAACAGACAAATAGCAGGTCTTCAAGAGTGACGGAACAAGCCAATATATTTCGCCCTCAGGTCGGTAATATTTTCCCTAATAAAACATGAACGCTCTAATGGTGTCGAACAAGGACAAACATCTTTCGAATAGCACTGACACTCAACCTGGTTTATAACAAGGGGTTTCAGAGCTAAAACTAAGAGACCTACTGCCACAGGAAGTGATGTTGCAATGTTGCCAGGTAACAGGCCGCCGTTGCCAGGCGCAGTGCTGGTCGGGGAGAGTTTTTTTGTTCTGCCGATGGACGCATTCCACTCGGCGGGACTGGAAGCCGCTGCCGCACGCCACGGTGCACGTCCTCCACGGTAACACCTTCCAGTGCACGTCACACATCTCGGATGAGCAGTTCCTCACGGATGACGGCCTGAGTGGTGTTTGGGAATCAGATCATGAAATCTAATACATTAAAAGAGCTTTGCATGTGAGAACAAGTGATATTATTCCACAACAAGTCTGGCACCTTTCTTTTGGGTCACATGTTTTGGACGTGGAGTTGCTGAAGTGTCTGCATGACACCGGTCTGCTCTGTGTGGCCACCACAGGCCCCAGACAACGACCTGTGCACTGTTGAACACATTAAAACCACAGCATGACAGTATATGCAAAGAGTGCAAACAAATGCAGCTGCTCTGACACTAAACAGGTATAAACTACATATAACTAATTATGGGTATTTGATGAATGACATGATTTTTTTTATGACTGCATAAGAGAGTATATTTTTTATTATAATATCTTAAATTATTTTATTAAAAAATAATATTTTTAAGTGTACATTTTTTTGTTTTATTATGCCTTAATTATTAAGTAAAATTAATAATAAATACTGACCAGTTACAGAATAAAATGTACATTATATATATTTATATAATACATTTTTATTATAATATCTTAAATATATTTATTAAAAAAATAATATTTTTTAAGTGTATATTTTTTATTTGTTATTTTTATTCTATAACTGGTCAGTATTCTTTATTATTTTTTACTTTTTGCACATTTAAGTTATTAACTGTATTTAAATATTAACCCAATTTCCTTGCCTAATGTACACATCCAACCAATCCAATCAATTCCCAAAGAAAAAGAAAATCAAGTCCTGCCTTAATTATTTTCCTCATTGAATAATATTATCTTTCACTCAGAAATAATTCAAATTACAGAAGTACAATTGTTTTCAATATGACAAATGTATTTTTAAAAATACAAACATTCCTCTTAATATAAGCTCATAAAAGTATAATAAAAAATTTGGGAAATATAATGCTCAAATAAATGCCGTTCTCTTAAACTCTCCATTCATCATAGAATTTAGATTTTATTTTATTTTTTTAATTAACCATGGTTTCCACAAAAACATTAAGCAGCACAACTGTTTTCAACATTGATAATAATAAGAAATGTTAGAATGATTTCTGAAGGATCACGTGATACTGAAGACATGGTTGCTGTAAATTCAGCTTTGCCATCACAGGAATAAATTACATTTTTAAATATATTAAAATATATTACAATTAAAATAATTGCATATAATGGTCGACCGAAATGGATTTTTCATTGGTTATCATCAATATCAATATTTAGAAAATCTGCTGTACTGGTTACCAGCTAATACCAATGATCTCAAAATCGCCAGATATCAAACTATTAGTTATACACTATTTTAGATCATTGTCCCAAATTAAAGAGGTTAGAGTGAATATAAAAGTGTCAGTAAACGTACCTTCCCCCAGGAGCCGGTGAGCCACTCCACACAGGCGTGAGAAGTGCACTCTTCCCTGTCTTCAGGCCGCGGAGATCCTTCACACGCGGTGCTAGACAGAACCCTCATGCTCCCTGATGCCTCCACCTGCTGACAGGAGACCCGCCTCTCTCTGAAGCCCCGCCCACAGGAACTGGAGCATTTGGACCACACTGTTGACACCCAACTGACATATACAGAAGAACACACCACATTTGCTGGTCAAAAACTTTGTAACTTCATTTGAGCTTGATTTTGGTAAAATGTTAATAATATAATGACACATGCAAGTATATGATCATTTATAAAGCCACCATATCAACTTTGACAACACGGTGTTTAATAATTTATCAAATACAGTGTTTTTTTCCCCTCCATTTCCTGAAAAGTTGCATTCTTTTGTCTGTCACAATATGATGTAAATCCAGCCCTGTCCTGACATTAACAGAAAGAACATAGTTAAAAGTCAGAAGAGCTTCAAAATTGGTTACATTTGAATTATAATGTGCTATTTCGTCATTATAATTCCAGTTGGTGTTGCTAGTGCAGCAGAAATTACACACTTCAGCTGTAAACAACATCACAGACAGAAAATACACTGCAAATGTTTTTTTTTTAATTATTATAGGACATGATTGATCTTCACGCAGGAGATCCACCTGTATCATCCTATCTTGTACTTGACATTTAGCTAGCTGCATATAAGCAATTTTCTTTGCACTCACACAGTTAAACACACGCTAACCTCAACAAACCTCAAACTTCTAGCTAACTCTGGATATGTGCCATTCCAAACCGACAAGAATATATATCGCCATACATTTCAACAGCGTTCCTAACTGGTGATACGTACGGCTAGATATTTTTGGTTCTTGAAAAAGCACAGGTTGTACCCGAGTCACTGGGGAGCTCGGAGCCTCTGCGGGGCATTTGGGGTTGTGTTAGAGCGAGAGAAGCAGTAACAAAGACACGCTTTGTGAGAGGATCTCCCGCTGATGGTTCTGAATTGACGCTAAGCGCTTTTACAGAGCCATATGATTCATGCGCTGAGCCCAGACGCATGGCAATAATCAGATGATGTTTTTGGCATGAACGTATAGAAGTCGGAGAGCGTTTGTATGCACTATCTATCCCGTGTTCTCTGTGAAACCCTGAAACCCTCAATCAATCAGCTCACGATATGAAACGTGGACTATGCTAATGAGTCAGGCTCGGAATATTTTCTCTGCAAAAAAAAAACTCCTGCTTGCTTTTATACCAAAGAGTGAGAGTATGCTAATAATATTTAGTTGACAAAATGATTCGTTTAAAGTCAAAATTGAGTGTTATTAATATTTTGAATTAGCTTTTATTTGTATATTTTTAGTTTTCATGTTAATAGACAAATTTAGTTTAAGTTTAGTTACTTAGTTTAGATATGCTTTACTTCAATTAACAGAAATGTTTTTAATAGTTTTAGTTAACGATAATAACGCTGTCTTAAATATGTCCCTGGACTTATTGTTCAAAAATGTTTCAAAATCTCTCAAAATCTTTTCAAAATGAAAAATGTCAATGAAATTATTAACATTAAATTGCAATTTGGTAATGTAAACATGGCCAAATGAAAAAAATAAAATAAAATAAAAATAGTAATCAACTAGATCACATTTGAAATGTGTTGCAAATGCCATTTCACGCCGTCTTTATAAAAAGCATGGTGAAGAATAAAATTCTTTATTTTTGTCACCAAAATGAAGAAAAATGCCCCCCAAATTCAAAATAAGGGGCCAAAAAAATGCCCCTGCACAATTAAACTAAATCTATTATGGCAGTTGCTATTAAAATGAAATGTGAAAATAAATTAAATGTTTAGATCGTGACATTTTGATCTGTTCAGATTGCATCAGAATTCTTTTTACATGTTTTTTTTTTTTTGTGCATTATAACCAATCACATGTGTTTCTGTTGAACTTATGAATGCAATGGCCAATCAGGAGCCCTTTAGTCATAAGGAACGTTTTGCTCGCTTTCTTTATAGAATTTATTTCCAGTTTAAATAACTTTTTTTGTTTTTCATGCTACTAAAATAACCCATGTAACTTTATAGTTACCTATGCAAACTATATACACGTCATCAAATTATATTTGAAAGGATCATTACCGCTTCCATAGACATTAGTGTATATTTTACAAACTATGAATTTTTTTTGCTAGTTACTTATCTTGTCAGAAACATAAAATAAACATTATGGGCTGGTTTCACAGACATGGCTTAGATTAAGCCAGGGTTAGTTCAATTATGACATTTAAGTAGCTTTTATAAACATGCCTTAGAAAAAAAAAACATTACTGGTGTGCATCTTGAGGCAAAACGAAATCAATCTGAGGGGGCAAATATTGGAAAAGTTCATTTCTGACCCTGGTGATAAAGATAATTCACAATACTTTTTATTCTAAATGTTCTGATTTCTCTGCATTGTGTTAAAAGGGTAAAAAATCTACAAGGATTTCTGTAGCCAGACCAGTGCACTGACAAAAAGAAGCTCTTATACACTGACAGCTGATATCTGCTCTTCTCCAGCCCCATTGGACTCATACAGTTTGATTCATGTGCTTCGTTGAGCGTCTGCACAGCCCCTGAAAAGACTGATGCTGGGAGGGAATGATAGATGGGCTGTTTGATGGAGAGAGGCATTTGGCTGGGAATCAGAGGACCGGGGTGCTGCTCGCAGTCAAATGTATCACAGCTCACAAGATTGTGAAGAGTTCTGCTCTCTTTATATTGAAGTCTATGGAGAGATCCATCAGCAGACGCTCATTTATCAAAGACAGAGTGACTGTCACTGTGTCAGACTTCTAAATCGCTAACGTTCAGAGAATTGGGGTAATTATACAGTAGGTTTGATAGCACAACCATACAGTTTTTATGGCTCTGTTTACATTGCACCTAATCTTTATATAATTATTTAATTATAAACTAGTAATTATCCAGTTTATTTACATGTATTTAGTTTTTTGGGACCGATACTGATTTTAACAAACAATTATTGGCGATATTATTACCGATATTTGTCATTTGCCCTCTTATTTGAAATTCTGTCATTAAAATAGATAGTGTTTTGATCATGTTTTAAATCAGCAAAGTTAAAAAAACATACATTAACTTATAGACTACTAGCTAGTTTATTGCTGCATTATCAAATAATTTCTAATGAACATAGACTGGATCCATTTAACATTCAGCAGGCCAACATAAATATATTAATACAACAGAACAAAGATACATATGAAATAAACAGTGCTTTTAAGGTAGGTTTAACAGTTTCCAGGTACAGAAATAAAGTAAACAAATATTAAATACACTGCATATTCTTCACTGTATAAATTAAATACATATATTATTATTACATTGAGACGTAGCTAAATTCTACTGTACAACATTAATATATTTCTGTCACAATTACTTTGTTAAACTGAACTTTTATTTTGACGAGTTGCCTTGAAGACCTTTGAGTTTCTGTGTGTGTGCTTATGATATGACGATAGATTTTGTCGAATGAAATGGTAAAGTGCTCATGAAATGACTGGAGATGAGGTTCATGCATTCATGTCCTCATATATTGAGGCGGCAGAGGCTGAAAAACACTGCAAGTTTCAGTGTGTGTGAGGTAAATGAAACCGTGCGTCTGCGCCATTCATTCACACAGAAACATGCAGGATTCATATTTAAACAGTCTTTTTGCGGCTTAATATTCACAGACACTAGTATATATCGCAATTTGATTTAAGTGTACTGACCTACGTTTTATTTATTCATCAAAACTTTGACAAATTCTGTGACATTCTGCGTTATGCAGTAAATTCCGCATCGCGGAAATGAATCCTTATGAAAGTTATTTAGTCAAGAGTAGTGAGCAATTTTTTTTTGTTGGTCTTTTGTTGTTTGATTAACATTAAAACGCAGACAGCAGCGCAGCAGGAATATTACATTATAATCTTGGATTATGCAACAGACATTACACAGCTCAGTGCCTTCACGCAGTTAATTAATAAACCATCAGTTTGTTATATCGGCTATAGCATGAAAAAGGCCGATATAACAAACCGATGGTTTATTAATTTAATAATGGTTATAAATTGATCAAAAATCGGCCGATAATATTGTTATTTTGGTCATTAAACCAATAACCTTTTTTTTAAATTAGTAAAACTACAACATCTAAGTTGTTAACATAATGACCTATTAAGCCCTTTTGTAAAGTCTTGATTTTGTTTTTAGGGTCTACTAGAATAGGTTTTCATGCTTGAATTTTTTAAAAACGCCTTATGTTTCACATACTTTACATTGTTGCAGCACCTCTCTTCCAAGTCTGTCAGTAACGCTCAGTTTAGTTTCTGTTTAGTGTCTGTCTATGAAGCCCCTCCTTCTGAAAAGCACAATGTGCTCTGATTGGTTGGCTGGACCAGCGTATTGTGATTGGTCAAATATTAAGCATGTTTCAGAAATGTCACACCCCTTGCCATAACCACGAGTTTCAACACACTACTAATTCAACTTAACCAGGCCTCGCCCCCTTTTTTGTGTATGCCTAGGGCAGGATTATTTAAATCAGAAATATTGTGACGTTTTCATTCCCAGAGGAAAATTTAAGACTACAATAGAGGTGTTTCAGGGAGTTCTGAAACAGAAACTCCTTTGGAGTGACTTTGTTACTTTGCAGACCTTTTTCATGCTCAAACGGCAACATTACACGCTAAAGAAAGTTGAAAATGTAACAAAGCATATTAATAGGACCCCCCAAAGTGTTACTATAAAATCTCAGTTGCCATAATGACTTTATCAGAAATGAACCATGTATTAAACCATTCTACTCTACAAACATTCAGACTGTGTCATGCCAAATGAAGGTGCCTAATGCTTCAGATTATTAAGTACATTTATTTATTTACTTATGGAAGCATACCTGGGAGGGCAGTCCAGGAGGTTGCATGGTTGTGTTTGACTGATCGGTTTGGGAAGATGATGACAGGCCGAATGAGGCATCTCCCTGCCCTCTGACGTCAGACATCGTACCTTCCTCATCTGAGTCCCTCTGTTGCCACAGGAAGCGCTGCATGTGCTCCACTCGCCCAAACGCCACTCAAACTCTAAAACCCGGAAAAAAGACAAAAAGAGAAATTTACGCACAATTAGGGATGACATTCAAATTCTGGTTGATACCAATAAGCAGATAATTATTTAAAAGTGACTTAAAACAGATTTTAGTTTTTTGTTAGTAGTATATGTTTCTATAGTATAAAATAGTATAGAATATTGATCATCTATTAATTATCAATACAATTCTAGACTATCTGGACTTAATAAATTAAAAATAAAACGCTAAAACTAAAATCAGATGTTTTAAATGCTACATCACATAGCATTATAAGTATAATGTTTGGGCTCAGTAAGATTTAAAAAAATAAAATGAATTAGGGATGGACGATATATCGGCCACCATACCGGTATCAGCCGATATATGTTAGTTTTTAATGTTATCGTTATCGACCCGATAAGAAAATTTGGCCGATATATTAAAGCTGATAGATAATGGATTATTTCCTTCCGCTGAGACACTTCAGATGTGAACTGTTCACCATGATGGCTTTGAATTGCTTGAAATATGATTGGAATCATTTCAAAAAGGAAAATACATTTAAGTGCAACGTGCAGTGCAAATCTGAAATACAGGCTACATAAAATTATAATGAGAACATCATTATAATTGTGTGCTTAATGGTGAGACTTTAGTTTTTTGGATTTAGATTTATCGGCCAATATATCGGTTATCGGCTTTTAAATATAAAGAATTATCGGTATCAGCCAAAAATGTTCATATCGGTGCATCCCTAAGGTATATCCTTTCAGCAAGGATGCATGAAACTAATAAAAAATGACAGTAAATACTTTTACACTATAAAAAAATATATATATTTCAAATAAATGCAGTTCTTTTGAACTTTCTAATTATTAAAGAATGTATCACGGTTTACACAAAAATATTAAGCAGCACAACTTTTTGAAAATAAAAACTTGATAATATTAAGAAATGTTTCTTGAGCAGCAAATCAGCATATTAGAATGATTTCTGAAGGATCATGTGACACTGAAGACTGGAGTAATGATGCTGAAAATTGTACATATTAAAACATATTTAAAAAGAAAACAGCTATTTTAAATTGAAGTAATATTTCACAATATTACTGATTTTACTGTATTTTTGATCAAATAAATGAAGTCTTGGTGAGCATAAGAGACTTCTTTCAAAAACATTAAAATATTTTACCAACCCCAAACTTTTGAATGGTTAGTGTGCATGACTGCAAATGTAATCTAAGTGAAGGTTTACATGACAACAATGTACTAAAAACTGAAAACTTTTTCCTTTGTGTTTTTGAAAAGTGCGTACAGACAACAACGTTGTCAAAACGATCCCAGTTCACGCGGATCCACGAAAATGACTACAAACACTGTTTTATGCATGCCAGGCAGGCCAGCAGTTGGCGATGTCACTATAGACTGAACATGTAATGTGACATCACAGTGCTGTTTTCAAAAACTTGCACTTTGAAACTCGTTTTCAAAATTGTACATTTTCAGGCCCCTAAAACGCTGTTGTTGTGTAAATGAACAGCCAAAACGCATAAAAGTTTTCAATTTTTAGTTGAAAACTGTGTCGTACTGTTAAGTTATTAAAAAAAGAATGAAAAAAAGAAAACTGTTGTGTAAAAGCCTCCCAAATATAAAAATAGGAAAAATGAGCATGCACCATTAAAAACTGGCCAATATATATCCAACATAAACAGATACTAATAAATAAAAAAAATGTCTAATATTTGTCAATAACTGTTATGGTACCGATATATCATGCATCCCTAAAAACAATATATTTATGTACACTCTAAACATGCACCAATATGTTCAGTGAAGTTCAGTTATAAAGAACGAAACAGGTACGGCATGAATCAGTATCATAGCATCAGGCAAGTGCGATCGGAGAAGAACCACTATTACTCCAGTAGCTGCCAAATCGCCTGATTCAAAGTGAGAGGTTATAGAGACCATTTACAAACCCTTAAAGGTTTCTAGGAATCTGGGCTTAAATATCCACACAATTGTCTCTGCCTTCTGGCACTGTGCAGGAACTGAAAAGAAGACAGAGCTTTAACAAGACACAAATGAGCTCTCCGAGCGCTTGGTTCTCTACAAGACAGAACTGATGTCCAATTCATGTCCAAGCCTTCAACATAACGCAGAACAATTTTACTTTCCTGTCTATTCTGCGTTTTGAGTTTCATCGGAAGACAGTTAGCAATTCATCATTCACACTCTTTTATACTAGTACTAGTATTTGTTTTTTGCTGCTTTTTTATTGTCACATTATACAACAAAAAGACACACAAACCCAGTCACAAATAACAATAACATGCATGAATAAAGAACAAAACCATATTACAATTGCAACTGTACATAATTCTTAAATCCCTAAGATAAAGCTCATTAAAAAATAAAAAAGAATACATAATGATATAGATAATGAATAATAGATTAATAGATTATGATGCAAGAAATGTTCAAAACGTTTTGAAGATCTTTAATCCTTGTGGTTTTTTATATTTACCCTCATTTATTTTGAATACTTCTCATCCTTTGCTTTGTGTCAGTGATGTTTGCTTTGTATGCTTTCTCTTCAATGATTTTTTTTTTTTATAAAATGAAGACTTTTTTTGTTCTGAGCTGAAAGCTTAGATGACATGAGCTTGCCAAGATGAATTGTGGAATTGCCTCCACTGTGAAGGATATATGCAGTGATCCTTTAAAGCTTGGATAAAGAAGCTATCTTAATATGAAAGCCTTCAAATCAAGAGCGTGCATCTGATGGTTGTTTACGTAGGAAATGTTGTTTACGTAGGATCACTGGGATTTAACAAAAAGACAAATAGTGATTTTGCATGTTTTGTGTAAAAAAAAAAACAGTTTTATACTGCACGTTGACAGATGCAGTATTTCATCTGGGTATCACATGCACGCATACTGCACATATACACACTGCACAATGAGCTGCAGTACTCTATGCTAGGGTTTCATGGTATACCAGTACTCTCTAGTATTGCAAAACTAAAGCTTTAAAATAATAGTGACACTATTTAAAACGTTCATTTTAACACTTATGTGTGCAAAAACATACGAGAGAGTCTTTTTGAGTGCCATTGCTGTGTAGAATTTGTGCCTTATATGGTTTTAAGTGTTTCAGATGCTCCAGTTCAAACACACATTTGATTCCAGTTCAGTTTGCAATGAGATGTATGTTGTTGGGACTGAAAATATTTTAAAAAATCAGCTGCTCAAACATAACTTTTCAACATCATATCATCTTTATATAAGAATGTATTCTCTCAGTTCGTCCTTTGCTCATTTGACCACTTCTGGAACAGGTGTAATGGTTTGTTTCTAGAATCATCTTTGCGATGGCAAATGCAATTCTTTTAATCAACATGGTGGCATTTGCACTTGTTTCTTATCAATCATTTCAATCCTTATAATGTGTTTTTAATATTATAAATGAATTATGTGTTTTATTATATACATAATTGTCACATGTCTGTTTGTGTTTGGACTTTCTGTTCGTATTCTAATTTGTTCATGTGCTCCTTTGTTCAGTTTCCCGCCACTCCTTTGTTGCCATGGTTACCTTCATTATTAATTCATTCTGTTCAGCTGTGTTTGCTCATTACCTTGTTTGTGTTCCTATATAAGTTCTTACTTTTCAATCACTCCTTGTACATTCACCGTCTTAGTTAATGTGTGTTGCTGCCTGATTGTCTGTTTGCTAGAGGTACCATTAAACCTGTCATTTTGGATTTATTATTGTTGTCTGTATCTGCCTTCCTGCAACCACTGTGACAATAATGTAATCCAGTCAGAGCTGGAAATTTTATGCTGGCAAAAATGCTCCAATATTCTGTATGATAGCCTATAGTTTAGCAATATGACACAAGCAAGAGTATTGTTTTTCTGAATATCAGCACGACTGCAAATATGATTGATTTATTACAACAGTTCAATAAACAAAAAGTTATTACTAAATGACATTTTAGCCACAACATTGTCCATATTGAAGTTTTCAATCTATTTCACCAGTAAAAATAGTTCAAAGCGGAATTTTTGCACTTCTCCAAGCAACACACAGCAATGTTTTGTTTCTGAATGAATCTGTGTTTTTGACCGATTTGGATGAGTCAATGATTCAATGATCCATTCGTAAAAACCGTAATTTGTTCACGGCAAAGCCAAATGACGTCCAGCTTCCCCTTTCTGGACATCATGGGTGGAGTTTGACCTAGTTTTTTGGATTAGAGATAGGAGAAACTAAGCTTTTCAAAGCTTTGAATCAATTGAACCAATTGCTTCGCAAAAAGATTCACTGTTTCGAAGCATTTGAAACGCCACACGCTAGTGACCCCGTGCTGGTCAAAACAGTGTAAACGCAACAAAAACTCAAGCCAAACATGCAGAAAAACACATTTTACAAACACATTTTACAAACCCATTGCAAATATTGTATTGAAAGTAAAATCTATCAAATGCGGTAACTAATCATCTAATACGATTAAATATCATGTGTCGGTATAACGTGTTCTTTTATCAATTTTCAGGGTTTGTTTTGATTGTTCCATTGATGACACGTTCACGTTCTGTCGCGCTGTTGAAGTCTCGTGTTCTCTCGTAAGTTAGCGTTTGTTCACGTTTGTAAACAGTTTCGATGAGGCGTGGCCAGCTGTATTCAATAACGACACTTCAAGCGAAGTGCCATCCCAAAGAGGCATGAAATCACTCTCACGGACCTTTTCCTGGACCGTTCCCACCTGGTAGAACGACCTGCCTATCTCAATTCGGCGAGCCGAGTCTGTAGCCATTTTCAAAAAGCATCTAAAGACACATCTTTTCCAGCAGCACCTGACCAATTAAGACTAGCACTTAACTATTATATTCGTTGTTCTGTCTATTTATATAAAAAAAAAATGTGTACTGTGCTAGACTAACTGAGACTTGTTACAGCACTTGCATGCTGTTGCCCCTTGTTTGTCTGATTGCTTCTATTGCTCTCCTCATTTGTAAGTCACTTTGGATAAAAGCGTCTGCTAAATGATTAAATGTAAATGGAAACTAAACAGGCCAATAAGAGACTATTAACTAGTATTATTCCTTTTAACTATACTGATGTCTCATTTAAATGTTTACAAATGTATAAAACTGCTTAAGAGATCAGGTAAAACCCTTAAGCCTCGTTCAGACTGTCAGTCCAAATCCGATTTTTGTGCATATCCGATTGAAATCCGATCAGATTTTGCAAGTCTGAACAGCCAAAAATCACATGAAATTCGATTTTTACAAATCCGTTTCGAGCTACATTCATATGTAGTTTGAAGTCCTATTCAAATCGCATTTCTGGAAATCCGTTTCAGTCTGACCGCTCTAATTGGATTTCGCATGGTTTATGTGACATTCTCACGCCACGTAAAACGTAAATGCCAGACGTTGTTATAGAAAACATGCTGAAAGTCGCTTCAAAAACAAGGTTGTGTTGTTGCAAAGTGCCGGTCGAGCAGAAAATGACAATATAACTGAGACATGTTTTGAAACAGGCGGAAACGACAGCGTGGAATAAAGCCACACATACAAGCCTCATACGGTTCAGCCGCTGCCTCAGAAGACGCAGTAGTCCAGCACGCGGTGGCTGCACAATGTCATGTTGTAAATAAGACAACATCTGTACTGCAAACCCCTCTTATGTTGCAGTTGTTGTTGCTATTTTTGACTTATGCCTACCAACACAATGTCGTTGCCATAGAAACCAATGCAGATATTCCGGAAAACGAAAGAGCTGCATGGACACACAAATCGGATCTGAACAGTTGCGATACATAGTGTGGACAGTCAAACATTAGATCAGATTCCAATCGGATTTGCATAAAAAAAATCAGATTTGGACTGTTTTCATTTAAATCTATGTATTTTTGAAAATTTCATTTTGCACGGTATCGTGACACCACTTGCTATTGTGATACTTCAGCTGGCATAGTTTGGTAAGATGTTTATGGTATTGTGAAACCCTACTCTATGCTATTCCAAAACTAAAGAGAGCTCTCGTTTCTCCTCACCCATATTGTTTCTCTTCACACTAACCTTGTGAAAGCACGTAAATCCAAGCTGTGAGACGCTGTTGGTTGTTGGTCTGTGTTTGGCACTCGTAACGTCCGTCAAATTTCCCTCCGTGCGTATTCATCTCCAGAACACGTCCTCCCACCAGCATGCGGTAGCTCACGCCTGGACTCTGCTTCAGGGTCTGATTCTGATAGGACCACTTGATGGGCTTCCTGTGACTGGGGACCACCGGACAACCTAAAGGGGTTATGGGTGAATTTTAAGAGGAAATGGACTTGACATTTGTAATTAGTCTTAAAAAGCAAGCCATTTATTCACTAAAGTCTGCTAAAAAGCATTTAAGGCTCAATTAAACAGTCTTGCTGGAAATCTGAACTCACAAACACAAAGAAACAAGAAAGAGTGCTATAAAGGCTGTCCAAATTGTCAAACACATAGAGTAAACTCACATCCCTGTGGTGTCCTAATTTAGCAACTTGTTTGAAATTCATGTATGTCATAGAAGGAAACATCTCTTTGCTGGAAAAGTTTGACTTCTTAAGTTTTTAATTAGTATTTTTTTGATGGTTATTGAGGTAAAATATTTAAATTTGCATTGTGCAGTGTAGTAAGAAAAATATTACACCGTCATACACAATAATAAACGGCAAATTATGTAAGTAAGGCTAATTATATGGTGTTTAAATTTCAAAACAAGCTCATATAATTTAGACAACATGAAAAGTGCCATACCTATCCTTAAGATATCTCCTGGTTTGACCGTGACGCTTGTGCCGATCACAGAGGCCATCAGAACCCTCTTCCTGTTCATCTCCTCTGAAGACTGGTGCTCAGATTCACCCAAAGATCCTCCTGCCATCAAAAGAGCATTGTGTCATCAAACGATATCAAACAAAGCATTCCTATAGGTAGATTATTTGTTTTTTTGATGGCTGAACGACCTCAAGTAGTTGAATTATTATTCTTAGTCAGAGCATTTTTCCAATCAGCAGAGAGATTACAGCTGACTGTAATGGAGACAGAAATGACCTCAATTAATGAAATACTGAGGGAAGTTGTCATCAAGAGTCCAAACAAGGCCTCGACTGCCTTCTGTATGTGGCCTATGAGATCTCAGCGATAAACAGCCTCTATAAAGAAGGGCATATTTCTTCATTTCGCTGCATGGATGGATTTTACCACCCCTGTAGGCTGTAGGTCTCACGTTATTTCTCAGCAAGACGCGCCAAACGATGCCAATATCAATATGCAACTCGCAAAATCTCCCGCTGAGTTAGCTGACTTTGTCGGAAATGGAGCCAACCCACAAAGTGTGGTTCACTTAGCACCGAAGCGCTGTCGTGCAAGGATTTCCCTGTCACCGGACGAAGTGTCGACTGATATATGGCTACTATGGGAATCGCTACTCACCCGCCACACGTAGCAGGCTGGAGGCCACCGATTTTCCAATGCTGTTGGCAGCCACACAGGAGTAGGTGCCGTAGTCTTCCAGTGTGAGGTTTCTCAAGAGCAGAGATCCATTCAGCAGGGGACTAGCGCTGGCGCCTAGCGGACCCTCCTTGTGGTGCCAGCTCACTGTTGGCCGAGGGACACCTGTTCAGAGACAAACATCAAGTCACTCTCAATCAATCAATTCACACTCAAGTCTGGAGCTGACACTAATCACCACTTTCTATGAGTAGGGTACAATTTGGTGTCCCATTACTTTTTAAAGGTGTTGGAAGGACAAATTATATGTTGTCAGAAACGTTAAATACGTTACATAAACTATTATTTAACATAAAATTAGCACAGCATGAAGATAAAGTATTTTTAAAGGCATCAAATATCTGTATCCTGTGCTCAAAATTATGATTTTGGCCTGTCCTACCTTATGACCTTTTTGACTCTATCTAACAATTAAAACAGTTCATACTGTTTAATCGTATTTGAATAATTTTAATAGAACTTATATTACATTAAAAAAAATAATTAATTAATTTTAATTGAGTTGTATCCTACATTTTGCACGTGCATTACTTTCCCCATTACCAAACAATTGCAAAAAAATCTTACAACAACATTCTTTAAAATTCTGAAAGTCAAAAAAAAAATCTACATTTTTACACAAATTGCACTGTTGACTGTATTCGTCAAGTTGATATGTATAACAGAATCACACCAACCAAGACAAAAATTGCAATATTTAAATATAATGAATAGAAACTAAACTTTCATATAATATTTAGTTTGGCCTTTAAGGCTATATAAACATTTCACACCCTATACCCTATTCATGAAAAGTGCCAAACGCACTGGTCTGGGAGCAGCTTTCCCAAAAACAAACCTAAGCTCATGACAAATTACTGGTCCAGTATTTAGGGGCAACTGCTATCTTGCCATTAAAAGACTCATATGTCAACATTAAAGCTTGCGCAGAATTATTCAAACCGCAGAAAATGTTGATTCAAAGAGCAGATCAACAAAAGGCCAGCAGATTGTCACAAATTACTTGTACAAATGGGCACAATGAATGCAAATTGCCTCCCTCCAACCAGTTCCCATGGGACACCCTGGGTGAAAATAATGAGCAGCACATGGATTGGAGTCTGAGTTTTATGGTCCCCCATTCTACCGAGTGGAGACATTAGTACTGACATACGGCCGTTAGTCTGAGAGCCAATGAACAGACACGCTCTCAGGAATGGAAAATAACATCGGAGGCCTTGAGGTGTGTGTGCGTGTGTGCATCAAGTGTACACGTGGGCATTGACATACTTTGGCACCAGTAAACAGTCAGGCATGCTTGCAAAGATGGCAGGAACTGATGTTGTTAATGTAGGTAGGATTAATAGTGGCCGCCGTAGTGACCTCTGTGTTTTCTTGGAGAGGAAATTTTCACCGGGAGGGGAAACATACACAGGAACAATAACTACATGATTATGAAGAAAAAATGGAACATAAAAGAAGATATATTACATACAAAATTTTTATCTCTAAGTGCTGACCGCCTACTGACTGCATACTCATACAAACACAAGCTCTGTTCCAATACACATTAGAAGTGCTCCCTGACTATTTTCAAATCCAAATGAAAACCATTTCCTTGGCTTTTGACCTGTTGTAGAGAGAGTTTAAAGGTAGTTAGATGCCAGTGATCTTTGTTTTTTTATTACTGTTGTTATTTTCATTATTCCTATTCATAGTTTTCACGTGACGTCACACGCTTATAGGAACGCCCACCTGGAGGGCACAACAAGGCTTTCCTCCGTTGCCCACCAGTCATTTTTACCAGGTTCGTAGTCAGTATTAATGCAGTAAGACAGTGATATTAAAAGACCAAATTCAATATACACCTTATTGATGATGCATACTTTACACAGGAAAGCAGACGAACACAGAATATTTTTCCATCGAACCCCATTATAAACAAAATGCGTTGCGTTCATATTCTGGGCTCATCTGCTCGCCTGTATATAGTATACATCATAAAAAAGGGGTAAACTGAATTTGATCTTTTAATATCACTGTTTTAGTACATTACGGCACTTTAAGGGTGGGTTGCACAAGGATTCTTTAGCCTGGCGTCAGTTCACCCTCCGCCTGTGCTGCTTGATCAGCTGTATAATTCTAACGGTTTTACTGCGTAATTAATCTGTTTAAAATTAAGTGGTGCAACAACTCGATTTAAAATACAACCCATATCAACAAATCCTAGATTAGTGTTAAACTTAATTGAAACCTTATTGGTGCAACCCACCCTAAAGTGTTTTTCACATTAAATGTTTTAGATCGTCCCGTTGTTTTTAGTGATTGAAATACTGCGGCAGGTGCTGTATGTGGATCGTAAGTGCCCAAAACGTGCATCTTGTTCACATATTTTAGTTTTAAGATGGAAATTTGACAGGCTTGTGCTGCAGTTCAATGGAGTTCTATGGCGGTTTTGCCCTCCAAGGCTCCGCGACAGTCACGTGACTGAAAACTATGAATAATTATTCATTAATTTTATCATTATTTTAATTAGTATCGTTGTTATTATTATCTTAGGTTTTGTATTTATTGTTGTAAAGCACATTGGTGAACTTGTATTCTTTTTAAATGGTGCAGAAATACTATTAACATTAACAATAGTCAATAATACTGCCATTTTAACTATATAAGCAATTTGTAAATATAATATAACAAACAAAAGAGTTCATATAATATTTAGTTTGACCATCTGAGGTTCACAGTCAATATCTTCACACCATTTGATGAAAATAAAATAAAGTTCCCTTGCGATACTACACGAGTACTGCGTCGTTCGTCTTATTAAGATAAATAAGACAAGACGCTACGGGGAAAACTCCTTTTTCTCAGATTCTGAAGCCTTTATACAATCACGCAGTGAAACTGCACGTCGATTGGTTCGTAAAGTTAAAGAAAACGAACCAATGACGGCGCGGTATGCGTGAGCCAATGGTGAGCGAGCCCGCCAAAAGGGGCGGGGTCTCGGGCTATAAAAGTGGCCGTTTCACCATGGCAAAGCGATTAATTCTCCTTCAGCGACGCAGATAACATCTCTTCGTTGAAACTCGGATTGAAGCCGCCTTCACCTGCAAGCAGCTGGATTCGCCGCTGATCTTCTCGCCTTCATGCAGTTGATCGGCCCGCTTCCCTGCTCGCCTCTCTCTATCCGCTCGCCGCTCTCAAGCAGCTCACCGCCCGGCAGCCGCAGCGCTCTCCGCTCTCCTTGCCGCTCAGACCGCCGCTCACGTGCAGCGCTGATCGCCCGCCGTTCTGCAGCAGCCAGATCAGCTCGCAGCACTGTTCACACGCCGCTGTGTTGCAGCCTGGTCAGCGTTTCGCCCCCCACGAGTCGCCTGCAGCCGTGCAAGTGCACTTCGGTGTATCCTTTCAGAGCATTCCTATAAAAGAGCAAATTTTAGCGATGTTGTTGCAAATGTTGCGCCACGAGTGATTACGCTGATGACGGGCACAGCGAGTGCGTGCAATGTCTGGGCGAGTCCCACGCAGAAGCCGCGCTCGCTGACTCGACCTGCTCTCACTGCGAGAGTATGAGTTTCGCCTCTCTGCTCTCGCAGATAGCGTTCTTTTCACAAAGCGACCCCGCCCCTTGCGCCCTCTCGTTTTCTTCCTCCTGGGAACCTGCAAGGAAAAAACAGCGATTGACTTGGTCTCGTTTCGGAGGATCTGATGACGAGCCGAGTGACTCAGAGTTTAGAGTGAACCCATGCGCAGCCACTTGGACGAGTGGTTCCTGCCTGGACGTCGTCAAGCTCCATCTCAGCGGTCAGCGCCCTTCTTTCCAGAAGTGCACGACGAGCTGACAAAATCATGGCGTGCTCCCTATTCAGCCTGCCTTCATTCTTCTGCCTCTCACGCTCTCACTTCCGTTGACGGTGCCAGGCAGAAGGGCTATGAGAAGTTACCTCTGGACCTCTGGACGAAGCTGTGGCCGCACATTTGTGTCCGCCCACCGCCATTGGATAGAAAACCAAGGCCGCTCATCCATCTAAGCCCTGGACGCGGATAAAGCCATTTTCCTCGACTCACCAGTCTCCTCCACCGGTCTCTTCAGGCCCGCCGTTGATGGCTTCGCCGAGCGCTTTACGGCAGCACAAAAGTCGTCCCAGGCCATGCTCCACCTCCTCTGCTCCAAGCCGCCCTAAATCAGCGCCAGCTCAACAGCAGATGCCAAGGGACAAGTCGCCAGCCACCAAGCCAGCGCCAAAGCTCCGAGCACAGACTGCACTTGCGCTCTGCTAGGCGCCACCCCCCTCCGGTGCGACAGGGCCCCCGACCCAAGATAGTGTTGGACCCTGCAGCCCAGAAGCTGGCCTGATGGCCAAGAAAGGAAGAAGAGGAGGCTAAGTCTCGCGGCGGCTGGACCACCCTCCAAAATGCCTCGCCCAGTTTTCCTGCCACCCTGTTCAGTTCCGGGTGCTCAAGAACGAGTGTTTGTTGCCCACACAGAGCCTGTTCAAATGCCCTGGTTGGGAGCCGCTGTTATAGCGGAAATAAAAATTAAACATACTCAATACATACATACATACATACTCATACACTTGCACCTCAGTCCCTCACAGCGACTTAGTGCCAGTACAAATTCAGCCCCTCGCCACATGGGCCGAGGCCTGGCAGGCCATCCCCGGAGTGTCAACCTGGGTTCTGAACGTAATAAAACGAGGTTATGTACTCCAGTTCGCTCAAAGACCCCCGTTTTTCAATGTCCTGCGTTCCGAGGTAAACATCATGCTGGCGAAAAGAGCCATAGAAGTGGTTCCTCCAGCACTGAGCGAGTCAGGCTTTTACAGCAGGTACTTCCTCGTCCCCAAGAAGGATGGCGGTCTCAGACCCATCCTCGATCTCAGTGTGCCGGGGGGACGTGGTTTAGCGAGGTCTGTGACGGGAGAGAGAGTTGGGAAACGAACGTGGCATAAGTGGGTTAAGTGCAAATAATGAACACCTGTGTCTTGTTCCAGTAATGGGCATGGAGAGACCGGATAAAAGCCACCTGGAAGAGGACATGCGGGGGAGAGAGACTGACTGCAGACTCGTGGCACAGAGGGACTGAGGAAGCTCTGGAGAGCACTTGTTGAAAGAAATACAAACTTACTGAGCTGTTGTTTATGTTTTGTTTGAGTTGTTTATTTTTTATAATAAATACCACGAGTCTCAGTCAAGCCGACCCTGTCTTCTTCCTTCCTTTCCTATACCGAACTTTGCTACAGTGGTGCCGAAACCCGGGAAGGAAGAAGCAGCCGCCGCCATGCAATCTCCGCCATCATCAACGCCGTTTGCGGATGTCATTTCATCCCTCGCGGTCCTCCACCAAGAACAACACCAGGCCCTACTCGACCTGAGGAGTGACCAGGAGCGCCGCTTCCAGGCGATTGTGCAGGCCCAGCAGGAGGATCGCGAGAGGTTCCGGAGCTGGATGGACCGGGAGGTTCGGGCAGAGGCGCCAGCGGCCCTGAGCACGTCCACCCACCTGCCCCTGAATAAGATGGGGCCACAGGATGACCCGGAGGTCTTCCTGGACCTTTTTGAGAAGACGGCTATCCATGGAGAATTTGTTACAGGCCCAGGACAAACAGACCCGGCTGTATAACAGGGGTGCTAAACTGAGAGAATTTACACCGGGAGAGAAAGTCCTTGTATTGCTTCCTACATCAAGCTCTAAATTACTGGCGAAGTGGCAAGGACCCTTTGAGGTCACACAGCGAGTCTGCAGTCAGTCTCTCTCCCCCGCATGTCCTCTTCCAGGTGGCTTTTATCCGGTCTCTCCATGCCCATTACTGGAACAAGACACAGGTGTTCATCATTTGCACTTAACCCGCTCGTTTCCCAACTCTCTCTCCCGTCACAGACCTCGCTAAACCACGCCCCCCCTGGCACACTCAGACATCTGAACAAGGCCCTAATAAAATGCTAGTTCAGAATGATCACTCTGAAACAGATCTTCCCGCAAATACGCCTGGGAGACTGGTTCTTTACCCTGGATCTGAAATATGCTTACTTTCACATCCAGATAGCCCCCCATCACAGGCAGTTTTTGAGATTCGCCTTCAAGGGAGTGGCATATCAATATACGGTTCCGCCGTTCAGCCTGTCCCTGGCCCCCCGCACTTTCACGAAGTGCATGGATGCGGCTCTCTCCCCTCTGAGACAGATGGGTGTGCGGATTCTGAATTGCCTCGACGACTGGCTCGTTCTGGCCCTCTGGTGTTTCCACTGATGACATCTGTGCAGCGGCCGGCTGGGCCTCACGAACGACGCAGTACTCGTGTAGTATCGCAAGGGAACATACTCGGTTACTAACATAACCTCAGTTCCCTTAGATACGGAACAAGTATTGTGTAATTTGTTGTGCTACGCGCAAAGACGCCTCATGCGTCGCTTCAGTCGAAACTAATCGATTTGCCATGGTGAAACAGCCACTTTTATAGCCCGAGACCCCGCCCCTTTCGGCAGGCTCGAGTGGGCTCGCTCAACATTGGCTCGCACGTACCGCGCCGTCATTGGTTCATTTTCTTTAACTTTACGAACCAAATGACGTGCAGTTTCACTGCGTGATTGTATAAAGGCTTTAGAATCTGAGAAAAAGGAGTTTTCCCCGTAGCGTCTTGTCTTATTTATCTTAATAAGACGAACGTCGCAGTACTTGTTCCGTATCTAAGGGAACCGAGATTATGTTAGTAACCGAGTACGTTATCATTTAATGTTTATTGCTAGACAATAACATAATCAGAAAAAAAAAGATTTTTTTATGTTCCATTTTCCTTTCTATTCTAATACCTGGCTGTGTTTAACTATATAAATATAACAATTTATTAAAAAATGAACAAAAAAATTTAAATAAAATAAAAATGTGATAATTTAATGTTTATTGCTAGACAATAACATAACCAGAAAAAAATGGATATTTTTAATGTTCCATTTGGTTCCTTCTGTTCCAATACCTTGCTGTGTTAACTATATAAATATAACAATTTATAAATAAAAATTGAACAGAAAAATAAATAAATAAAATAAAACAAAATACAAAAAAGTTCCAAAAAAGTTGGGACACTGTACAAATTGTGAATAAAAAAGGAATGCAATAATTTACAAATCTCATAAACTTATATTTTATTCACAATAGAATATAGATAACATATCAAATGTTGAAAATGAGACATTTTGAAATGTCATGCCAAATATTGGCTCGTTTTGGATTTCATGAGAGCTACACATTCCAAAAAAGTTGGGACAGGTAGCAATAAGAGGCCGGAAAAGTTAAATGTACATATAAGGAACAGCTGGAGGACCAATTTGCAACTTATTAGGTCAATTGGCAACATGATTGGGTAAAAAAAGAGCCTCTCAGAGTGGCAGTGTCTCTCAGAAGTCAAGATGGGCAGAGGATCACCAATTCCCCCAATGCTGTGGCGAAAAATAGTGGAGCAATATCAGAAAGGAGTTTCTCAGAGAAAAATTGCAAAGAGTTTGAAGTTATCATCATCTACAGTGCATAATATCATCCAAAGATTCAGAGAATCTGGAACAATCTCTGTGCGTAAGGGTCAAGGCCGGAAAACCATACTGGATGCCCGTGATCTTCGGGCCCTTAGACGGCACTGCATCACACACAGGAATGCTACTGTAATGGAAATCACAACATGGGCTCAGGAATACTTCCAGAAAACATTGTCGGTGAACACAATCCACCGTGCCATTCGCCGTTGCCGGCTAAAACTCTATAGGTCAAAAAAGAAGTCATATCTAAACATGATCCAGAAGCGCAGGCGTTTTCTCTAGGCCAAGGCTCATTTAAAATGGACTGTGGCAAAGTGGAAAACTGTTCTGTGGTCAGACGAATCAAAATTTGAAGTTCTTTTTGGAAAACTGGGACGCCGTGTCATCCGGACTAAAGAGAACAAGGACAACCCAAGTTGTTATCAGCGCTCAGTTCAGAAGCCTGCATCTCTGATGGTATGGGGTTGCATGAGTGCGTGTGGCATGGGCAGCTTACACATCTGGAAAGGCACCATCAATGCTGAAAGGTATATCCAAGTTCTAGAACAACATATGCTCCCATCCAGACGTCGTCTCTTTCAGGGAAGACCTTGCATTTTCCAACATGACAATGCCAGACCACATACTGCATCAATTACAACATCATGGCTGCGTAGAAGAAGGATCCGGGTACTGAAATGGCCAGCCTGCAGTCCAGATCTTTCACCCATAGAAAACATTTGGCGCATCATAAAGAGGAAGATGCGACAAAGAAGACCTAAGACAGTTGAGCAACTAGAAGCCTGTATTAGACAAGAATGGGACAACATTCCTATTCCTAAACTTGAGCAACTTGTCTCCTCAGTCCCCAGACGTTTGCACACTGTTATAAAAAGAAGAGGGGATGCCACACAGTGGTAAACATGACCTTGTCCCAACTTTTTTGAGATGTGTTGATGCCATGAAATTTAAAATCAACTTATTTTTCCCTTAAAATGATACATTTTCTCAGTTTAAACATTTGATATGTCATCTATGTTGTATTCTGAATAAAATATTGAAATTTGAAACTTTTTGTTTTTATTCACAATTTGTACAGTGTCCCAACTTTTTTGGAATCGGGTTTGTAATAAAACTGTAACATGAATGATCATACATGATCACATGATGTCATCATTAGTTTCCCTGGTTGTTAATTAGTTCCATCACACCTGTTCTGTTTTACGCTGATTACATTCCTCTGGTATTTAGTAGAGCTGCACGATTCTGGATAAACTGAGAATCACAATTTTTTTGTGTAAAATGGAGATCGTGATTCTCCCACGATTCTGAAAAAAAAAAAACCATCAGATAACTAAACAAAATAACATGCAAACTAGAGGTTCTGACAAAATGGTCATTGCTTTAGTCTATTTAAACTATATGTTAATTTGAACAAAATAAAAAATAATTTGAATGGAGTCAATGTCTCATTCATCATGACTTGTTTCGTTATTGGATGAATCAGCATTTGTGAATAAATTCAATGATTCAATGACAAACACTTTTTTAAACACTCACTTATCACCACCTTCTGGCGTAACGATAAGCAATACAATACATACAAGTGTCAAAATACTTTTCTAAAAGACGATTTACACCCAAACTATAAACTTTTATCCCCCGTTATTTAAACGTTTGTAACACATAAATAACGATAATGTGTGGTTGAAAAGATTGTTTGTGAGGCTGCTTCATACATGACAGCTGCTCTCTCTGGATCAGCAGCAGCGCGAACGCAGATTTGAATGTTGCAGTGTGATGATCGTACTTTCAAATGTTAACCAAAGTCTTCGTTTTAAACAGTTTAAAAAGTTTTAATGTTCCATTTTTTCTTCTGTTCCAATACCTGGCTATGCTGTTAGCATTTTAACTATAAACAAAAAATATTTTCTCACTATTCGTTGAAAATAAAATAAAATTTGTTTATTTAATGTGTATTGCTATAATAAACAATAACATATATTTTTATGTTCCATTTTTTTCATTTATGTTCCAATGATTATACACATTATGATGCACAAGATTGCCGCCTATGTAGAATGTTTCCAAATCAATCACTTTTGAAGTTCAGTAGAAGCTGTCTATGTAGGCATCTCACTAGGTTTTAGAACGGAGCTATTATTAATGACCTACGTGATAAGCAGACTGAATTACGCTCTGCAATCATGTGACCTGGATCAGACGGTTGTGGTAAAGGGGTGTGTATCCGGATGTGTGCGTCCTCTAACAACACACCATCAGTTTAACTGCTCAATTACAGTATCTTCTTACATCGTTACCCATAATCCACTGCTCTGTGGCTGCCTATCCCGTCCTTTCTGTCAAAGCCAACTGGACGTGCTCTTCAAATCCCATTTATTCATCTCAGGGAATCAGATGGTGATGAAAGCATGAGAGAACAGCTGACACTTATGGCTTTCTGTTGCAGAGAGGCCATTGTTAACAGCAGGTGTCCTCTGCATCAACCAAATCACCAGATAAACAACTCTATATAAATTGCAGCGGGGAGTGAAGACAGACAGAGTGGCCTGAGAGAGGCCTTTATTTATATAAACTAGGGCTGGGTAAAAAAAAAAAAAAAAGGAAATTTCTCAAAATTAATCGATTTTCATTTTTATGAACCAATATTGATTATTAAATCCCAAGAATCGATATTTTGGTCTATGCTGTTTCAGTTGATGAATGAACAGAACTTTGAAGCGTGCTTTGTTACTTTTCAAGTTCAAATTCTGTCAATTTTATTACGAAATTCAAACAATAAATACTGTTTTAGCGCTCTTTAATGAAACGTGACAAATTGCTGTTGCCGCCTCAGATCAAGCAAAGCGTGCATTAACTGATCATCTCTTCTGTTTTACTACTAGTTACAGCACGAAATAAAGATGAATGAACATCAGAAGGTATGTTGAAAGATACAGTACATCTTACCGAAATCCACATCATGCCTCATGTAATCGATCAATCAGTGTATTAACTTTATTATTATAAAAACTTCCTTTTGTGTAATTTAAGTGTCTGTATACAAATCAGTTAATTTTAACCTTCAATATTATAGTAATGTAGTATTAATTGACTCTTTGTATAGTTGTACAGCAATAGTTGAGATTTTTTTTCTTTGAGAAAAGTTGTCATGTACTGTACCTGATATATACAGTATATCCTAATTAATCGATATCAAATTGAATTGAAATCGGAATTTAACTGAATCGAATCGTAAGCTTGTGGGGGAAAAAATCCACTAGACCACTCACTGCATAGGTAGAAATCTATAGACAGCTCTATAAAGAACATTTTAGTACAATAGACTGACAGGAGGCCTGTTTTTCAGTAGATTGCCTGTTGTAAATGACCCAGCACAGCATAAATCCCATAGAAGGGGCCCAGCATCCTGAAAGCCTGTTGACTTTACACATCATTTCTGTCCAATTAGTCGAATCTTTCACCAAAACCACATGGACAAGAGCTATTAAGCATGGGATATGCACACATCAAACATATTCACTTTGTCACAGAGGGAAGTATTTTGTTAATTTTAAGCATCTACATTGAGGCAACTTGTATATTATACATTATACTTGTATTTTATAATATATATTATTTCATATTATTAATATGTATGTATTATAATTTATAAAACAATATATTGGGATATATAATTATAAAATAATACAGTATAATTTATAATCTTTGTTCACATTAGATTAATAATAATTTGCTTCATGTTTTTATGACTTATGATGATTTCTTAAAAGATGCACAATTTAATTTCCTATTTTTTTTCTTATTGTGAAATCATCCCTTACCTTTGACAGGGCACTGCAGTGTGAGGTTGGCACCTAAACGGACACTGATAACACCGCCAACCACCACCTTCAGACTGGTACTCTTCAGATCTGACGTGTGTCGATGTGAGGGAGCGATCGTGGGAGTTTCTGTTTGAAAAAATAAAAAACCAACAGCTCACACTGCATATAAAACAGTCATTATAGAAACAGTCATTACAGAGAGAAACAGTGTGCAATGTCTCACCAGCCAAGAGAACATGTGTTGTCTCTGAATCGGAGCCCAACTCGTTGGTGGCGGTGCACCTGTAGGTGCCCACATCACTGGCGCCAGGGCTAGAAATGTGTACTTCTCCAGCACTGTCCCACGATACCCTTTGGAGGGCAAGACAGATGCGTTCAGTCAACTGCAAACTTCAGGGAATACTGTCAAAACCACTTAAAGGGAAGATTTCAAGGTTTCCCTTTGGTATGCAGGGAAAAAGACCAGAGGCTTTTTCTTTTTAAATAGATGTCAGTGGAAGACAGGCTTCACTATGCTGAATAAACTGCTTTTGTGGGAAAACATTTAAAGTGCCCCTATTACACAATATTAGAATAAAGGTTCCTAATTTAGTTTTGGAGTCTCCTACAGGTTTACATGCATCCAAGGTCAAAAATCATTTTCTCATAATATACATTGCAGCATCATTTCTTTTCTTACAGCACGTGTCAGAAATAAAACGTCCATGAATTTTGGCTCTGAATCTTCCTCAGCACTTGATACACGGTGAAACTAACAGTACCGATGGTTTACCTTATCAATTCGAGCCTGAGTCCTCCTCCTTTGGAAGTGCATTCAAAGGGGATTTGTAGCATCTTACATGCCTCAGCTACAACTACATTGTTTGAGGGCGGGTCAAAGTAGAAGCTGTTCGTGGACAGCCAATGAAGATCATCTGCTGGCATTATGTAAATGTGTTGCAAACCTACGTAACCGTAAACGTAAACCAACTCGTTTCAGCAGTTCAGAATTGATTCTTTGAGACAATGGGCCCTATTTTAACAATCTAAGCGCATGGTCTAAAGCGCATGGCGCAAGTGCACTTAGGGGGTGTCCGAATCCACCTTTGCTGCGCATGGTCTAAAAGGGTTGTACCTAGTCTCTTAATGAGTCATGCGTTTGTTATGGGCGTAACGTGCAATAAACCAATCAGAGTCTCCTCTCCCATTTCCTTTAAAAGCCAGTTGCGCTTGCACCATGGCGGATTCCCTATTTACATGGCGGAATATAGACACCCTAAACCTGACGAGTCAGTTTAAATACATGTGTGTATTGCCACGATTGGTTAAATAAGTAGCCAATTTAATTCGTCATCACTGCAAATAGGTAATTCTGATACATGCAATGACTATCCATTATGACATGTAGGCATTTTTATCTTTATGTACACAATAATAATCTTTTACATTGTAATCCTTTTATTTTTAATATTTGGCATGTTTGTGTGCTGCTGCACGTCCCTGTGTGTGTAATAAGCAGAGTGTACGCGCGTTGTGCACCCGCCTATAGGCGCATATTACTAACGCACTCTTTAAATAATACAAAAAATACTGCGCTATTGACTTTAGACCAGGTTTTTGTTGGTCAATGGCGCAGTCATTTTCAGTTGCCTCAAAATAGCAACGCAACAACAATGCGCCTGAACACACTTCGTTTTCAGGCCAGCACCACCATGGGTGAACAGATGGCCGAAAATGCATTTGCTATTTAAACAACGTGGCGCAGGACGTGAAAATGATAACCGTGTCGGGCTGAAACTAGCAAAAAACACTTGCGTCGCACCTGGCGCCACATTGCCCCGGGTGTATGATAGGGCCAAATAACTTTATTTGTTGAGCACTTTAATCTTTAAAACTTTGTAGACCTTTTACATTCATAAACAACTGTATTACACACTACATGAAAGGTAATATTCGAAAAAGCATAATAGGGGCACTATAATATTCGAAAAAGCATAATAGGGGCACTTTAATGAATCGACAACCTATCGGCTGATCTTCAACGTTTTGATTTAGCTATTTTTAGAGTTTACAGAATTTACACAGAAAAAAATGCTGTTTCATAAGAGAAGTCATGGAAAATTTTGCCACAGGTAGGATTCAGTTTAAGGCTTCACATTTGGCAATTAATTTCTACAGTATCCGCAAACAGTGTGATTCATACAACTGATGTCAAGGCTGTAATGTGATTGGTTATAAAGTCACACATGCTTCAACTTGACTGTAACGCTTTCTCCAATGGTAGAGCCGCGGACCCAGTTATCTCTCAGTAATAAGACCATCTCTGATACAGTTTTATCACATTTCCTCTACCCACGTATGTAGCATTACAAAATTAGAAACTCACTTAAACCGGGTTGCATCTGGGTTAAAACAACAACTGGTTTATATATATATATATATATATATATAACAGAAGTGAAACCATAGGAGCTCAATGCACCACTCTGTGCCCTTTCAATGAAAACACACAGCACGATTGTGTCTTAATCATCAGCCACACCATCGGATCAGGTCGAGATCTGGTTCAATCTCTTATTTCCTGTATATCAATCACAAGCTTCCCTCGGGCTCTGCCACTCTTCTGTTTCTGGTTTGCTCTTCACGTGATCTCCTGCAGCAATCAGGAATCCCAGAAGAGTCAATCAGAGTGAGTGTGATGAACCCTCAGAGGTGTTTATATACCTGATTAAAGTGTTTATTGTGCAGACGCCGTTGTGCGGCTCAGGGAGTTCATCTGACACTTGCTAAGTCTAGTGGGCCTCCAGTGCAAAAAATGTTTAAATTCTTAGACTGATCCTATAACAGAATAACACCAAAGAAGGTATCAGCTTAATATCTGGCTATGTTTTCAAAACTAGAAAGAAAAGCAAAGCTGAATTTTCAGCATCATTACTCCAGTCTTCAGTGCAACATGATCCTTCAGAAATCATTCTAATATGCTGATTTGAACATTTCTTATTATCAATGTTGAAACCAGTTGTGCTGCTTCATATTTTCAGGATTCTTTATGAAAAGGACTTTCAAAAGAACAGCATTTATATGAAATAGAAATCCAAATGTCTTTAACGTCATTTCTGATCAATTTAATGCTTCCTTGCTGAATAAAAGTATTATTTCTTCCAAAAAAGACTTACTGACCCAATACACACACACACACACACACAGATTTCATTAAGGATGCTGCCTTATAAGCCTGTTGCCTATGCATACAGAACACAGCATGGAAGCTCTCTATGTTTTGGAACAGAGACAGAGTGATTAAGGAAGCCCCCAGGGTGTAGTGAGCTCTCCGTTTGCTCCCACCCAAACCCACAAAGGGACGCCGGCACAAAATGTGCATTGTATCCCATCCAGCACACATCTCATGAAAGCCCACTCATTCAGACCCACTAATAAAAACACACCAGCTGAGTCATGTCTGAAGTATCAAACTCATAGAAAAGATATCATCTAAAGTGTGATGGCACGTCTGGACCGACTCACAGGCACAAATGTGTGCGGAAAAACAACTTAGGGACAATGGCAGCATTGTTTCACAATCACAAACATTATCCTACACTTCACTTGCATGCCACATTTAATGAAAAAAATAATGATTACAAGACGTCTTTGGAAAAATTTGAGCAAAAAATAATAAGAACTTGCATGCAGATAATTTCAGATAATTGCTTTTTTTTCTTGTTTTACACAAACTTAATATGAATCTTTCTTACCAAACTTAATTTAAGACATATTGTCTGAAATCGTTGTGGCTCAAGTAAATATATCTTGTTTAACTACATATTTTTACTGGAAAACAAGGCAAGAATACTGATTTAAAAGATATTTTGCAGTGTTCCTGTGTTGACATATTTCTTGTAGAAACAGGAAGATGGGGCAGAACCAGTGTTGGTATTGTTAAAACTAAAAATAAAACTATAAAAACTGTTTTTGTTAACTGAAAGTTGAAATTAAATAAATATTAGATGCAAACTAAAAATAAAAAAAAAGCTTAAACAAAAATGAGAAAAACTTAACTGAAATAGCAAGTAACTGAAATAAATAAGCTGAGGTACTAAAATTAGCCTACTAAAACTAAAACATAATGAGTGTTGGTATCGATATGCTCTGCTCAGTGTTATTTTAGTATTATTTACATACTATTACCATATTTACTAAAATATTGAGTTATATTAGATTTTTATATTTTAAATTTTAATTAAGTTGTAGTCATTTTTAATGTGCTTTTGCCATTTTTTTAAAAGCATTTCTACTTCATTTATTTCAGTTTTATTTTGCACTTGCTAGAATGTTCTGTGTGGTTTATTTACTAGTCCCAAGTCAAAGGAATCCACCCCAACACTTCTATTTATTCTAAAAGTGATTTGGGTGCCTTTTTACTTTGTTTTATGGTGAAAATCATAAAGATGACTGCTTAAAAACATAGCCTTGAAAAAGTAAAGGGATTACTCTTAAAGTCCCCATGTAGTCAATAACTTTTTTTTTCCTGTGAAAAAAAAGCCTTAAAATAGCTTGAATGTAACTCTAAATTAATATGATTAGCCTTTTGCTTGTCTATGTTATCAAACAGCTAATAATGTTACACAAACCATGTTCCCATTCACACCACATAGACATATAAACAACATTAAAAACTAGATTTTTTTAAATGCAGTAATCTGATTACATTGTTGAATATGTATTTAATAGCTAGTAATTACTTACTTCATTTAGACTTCATTAACTTACCCAACACTGTGCTTACTTTAAAAATTACATTTTTATCTAAATAGCAATCATATCATTACCAACTGGAGCAAAAACTGCACTGGTTGGAGTGTGATTTCCCGCTCACAGCTCTAGGAGTAAAGCAACCTTGTTAGGATCTGATTTAGAGCATTGCAGTGGTGCCAAGACACATCTGAATAAAAGAGCCCGAAAGGGTGAGACTTCACATAGCTTTAGAGTCTGTGAACGTCAATCACCTCGCCTGTGTTTTGCTTCACATTTGGCCAAAAATAAGAAGTGCTATGTAAGCGCCACAGCAGAGACGGCCCTGGGGCCATGAACGCCACAGGAGCTACGAATGGGAGGACAATGGAGATATAAGCCTTCACACAGAACTGCTGTTTCTCCAGTGAGGTTGTCATTGCACAGGACACGGTTCATCATTACTCCAGTCTTCAGTCACATGACTAAATATGCTGAATTGCTGCTCAAGAAACATTTTTTATTATTATCAATGTTGAAAACTGTTTTGCTGCTTAATATTTCTGTGGAAATCATGACGTATTTTTTTTCAGGATTCTTTGATTAATCAATCAAATCAGCATATTAGAATGCTTTCTGAAGGATCATGTGACACTGGAGTAATAATGCTGAAAATTAAGCTTTGCATTACAGGAATAAATTACATTTTAAAATATATTCAAATAGAAAAGTTATTTTAAATTGTAATAATATTACTGTTCTACTGTATTTTTGCATTTATCCAATAAATGCAGCTGTGGTGAGCTTAAAAGTCTTCTTTCAAAAACATAAAATCTTACAGACCCCAAACTTTTGAACGATAGTGTATATACTTGAAATAATACATATAAATCATTAAAACTCTACCAAATTGTTACCTTCATAAATTGCCTGAACGTCTTGATAGACAGAGACAAACGGATAAACAGTTTTTGTTTCTTCTCATCAATGGAAAAAAAAACCTGACACTGTAATTTGGAACGGTTTCCATATAGCGAGACAGTTTTTAAAACATCCGCAAATACCTGCAGTGAGAAAAGAATAACATGGTCGAATTGTAAATATTACTCTGTAGGAGTGGAACGCATTCATACTGGGTTGGCACTGGGCTGGCATGAGTTGGCAGTGACATTATATTTGGTTTTGGAGTCAAGTGGCATTCTACAGCGCTGCTTTGATGGCAGTTACTGTGTTGCAGTAGAGACCGCACAGAAACACGGCTGTCAACAAAAGAGTGGGAGGCAAATGATTTGGCAGCTCTGAGCAATACTGTGGTCAAAATAACTTGAGCATAATAAATAAATAAAGTATTATAGAAGGATTGTGCATGATCCAAAAAAATAATAAGACGAAAATGGTTATAGCTAAAAAAAAAAAAAAAACAAGCTTGTTCCCCTGAGTTGAACTTCATATTTCTAAAAAAAAAAAAAAATTCTTGCTTGCCAGTTTGAGTTGAGATCAGTTCTGTCAAGGATCTAGAGATGATGTTGCATCAAAAAATCATAGAAACAAGCATCAATCAATTAATTTAACAATTAATTAAGTCCAATAAAATACAATGTGACGCCAATAAAATCTAATAATGGGTATGACATGCAACGAAAATTTAGCATTAAAATCAAGCTGTCAAAGTCCATATCTACAGGGTCATTTTACAAAACAGGTGTAAAAATGATTTGTTTAACTGATGTCTTTTTTTACTATGTGTTAACATAGACATTTAAAACTTATTTTGTCAGACAAAGCCATGTTTCCAACTTTTCCTTGCAATTTTAGCATACATGCAGATTTTTATGAAAAAATTGAAGTAATGTAATTTATAATTAATATAATATAAATAATATAATATAATTAATATAATATAAAACTGTTTGTATAAATATCTGTATAAATCTCAACAATAAATATTCTTAATATAATATATATATATATCTTCTCTTAAATTCTCTTTCTTAATATAATATATATCTTAATATATAATGGAATGTAACATAAAACTGTTGGATATTTGTATAAATCTCAACAATAAATTCTCTTTCTAAACAGTACCAAAACTTGTTTTGTCCACAGAGCCATGTTTCCAACTTTGTCCTTGCAATTTTAGCAAACATGCATATTTTTATGAAAAAACATAAATAATGTAATTTATAATAATATAATATAATATAATATAATATAATATAATATAATAATGTTGGATATTTGTATAAATATTAACAATAAATTCTCTTTCTAAACCAGGGGTGTCCAAACTCGGTCCTGCAGGGTCACTGTCCTGCAGAGTTTAGCTCCAACTTGCCTCAACACACTTGCCTAGAAGTTTCTAGTATCCCTAAAAAGACCTTAATTAGCTGGTTCAGGTGTGCTTAATTGGGGTTGGAGCTAAACTTTGCAGGACAGTGGCCCTCCAGGATCAGGATTGGACACCCCTGTTCTAAACAGTACAAGGCTGTCACAGTTATGTTCAGTTTGTTTTAGTTTTCATGGACATTCAGTTTGTTTTCATTAGTCACATGTCTTCCTTTGTTCTATTTTCCCGCCACAATCTGTCACCCTGGACACTAACCCCAATCATCACAGCTGTTCGTCGTTTTAGTTAATCATCTGTGTATTTAAGTTCCTGCTTGTTTTCAGTTCAGTGTCCGGTATTGTTTGTGTTTTATGTTGCACGCTGTTTCGCACGTTGGCTATCTCTGTGGATTATTCAAATAAACCTTGTATTACCTTCATCATCGTCTTCCTTGAACTCAGCATTACAAAGGCGCTGTTACCCAAACATATTTACCTGATGGCACAATGCAATTAACATTTTAAGAATTTTTTATCTTCTAAAATGTCTAAAATCTCAAACATTTAACCACTTTATTAAACTGGAAAAGACACGTATCATAAAATGACCCTACAGTTCATACAAAAGTGACCCCTGTAAGTTAGAGCGCTTCAGTATTTCACGATTCACCTCAGAGCTGCTGAGTTTTCAAGCCAAGGTTGCGAGAAGAGGCCTAAACAATGTTTGCACAGCCATGTCTCTTTCAGGTCCCATAGTGCACGCCAGGAAGAGGGGCAGACAATGTTTGGCGACTGTCTGGGCGGAGGCTATGTTAAGGCCATGAGCTGGACAAAGCTGAGTTACTAAGTCAATGTTTTCAATGACGGTATTTAACAGTCAACAGTATAGAGTAGACGATTAGACCACAATGCGACCCTGGAGAGAAACTGAAAGAAGCACAGCCAGTATTTCTGACCCCAACAGACCGCATAACGTGAGATCTGGGGTGCTTTTGAGGTGAATATTTGAGTGGGTTTGTGATTAACAGTCTTTTGGAATATGCAGTTGCTCAATCAAGATCAGTCACGGCTGGACTCAGAGGTACACAGGGAGTCTTGTTTTCTATAAAGAGAGAAAAAATTGCTTTTCGGTGTTAAAGTTGAACTCTGCTCATTTTCAGCATCATGTTCGCTGGACTAAAAGAACTGTCGGTGATAATAACAGAAAAAAAGAGTAAAGTCATGTGAGTTCCAGAAGTTTTGTAATCAGACACGATACTGGTGTGTTATAGTAAAAATGTCTACGCCATTCGTTGGATTTTGAGCCAGAATGCAAGAACAAAATGCCAGATTTACAGAAACAGTTCATCTAAACTGATAATTGTACTTCAGTGGAAGACAAAAGGAGATATTTTGAAGAATAAACAGCTGTCAAGCTGTCAACACATATGAAGGTTCTTCAAAGAAAGGGAGGCACCAATATTGAAATTCTAGACGATACGATCAATCTTGTTATTGTTAATTAAAACTAAAACTAGAAAATAAAAATAAAATAAATAAAAATAAATATTTAAAAATAAATATAAATATACTTAAAAAGCTTTTTTTAGACAACATTTCTAATTTAAGTTGAAGTTTGAAGTACTAATAAAACTGAAAAATAAATAAATAAATTAAAGATAAATATAAAAAAATAAAAATGCACATACACAAAATTCAGGAAATAAATAAATAAAATGAAAACTGAAAATAAAAAACCTAAATAAAAATATATCTTGAATCCTGAATATTGGCCAATAAATATCTAATATTGGCAGGTAAATTAAAAAAATTATTCCATTATAGCATGGCGCTACAACGTCAAGGTCATGGGTTTGATTCCTAGTGTGTCACTTAAAAGCATCTGCAAAATGCGTAAATGTAAATAAACCAATATGGTACCAGTACAATATGTTGTGCATCCCTTTTCATAAACAATAATTTTGTGTTATTTGCAGAAAAATAACAGGTTTAGAATGACAGAATTTCTGTTTTTCCTTTAAACACAGATTTAAAGAAGCTAACAATCAAAAGCTCTCCACAAACTGTAGCCTAAAAAGAAAGAAACTGCAGAAAGAAAGAAATAAAGAGAAAAAGAGAAAGAGAGAGAGAGAAACAGCAACACTTAATGGCAATCCAACCCCCAACAATACATATCATTGTCTTTACCTGTCGCTGTTCTGTAGTGGAGCTCCATCTTTGCTCCAGGAGAGGTTTGGAGGTGGTAATCCCTGAGCGGGACAGAGCAGCGTGAGGCTGTGGGTAGCATTGGTTAAGTAAGCGTTCCTACCCACATGGATCCTGAGATCCCTCTGGAAGTTCATGCCAGATCCGTGATGCCTTTGACGAACGATTACTGCTCGACTGCCTCTTTCCAACACCATTTCCCCAGTAAGTTCTGAAGTGTTTGGCGTCTTATCTAAATGATTGTCTATAGTAGTGCCTTCCTCTGTAGGTACCCCTTGCCCTGCGGCAGCCAAATCCTCTATTAGTTTGCCAATCAGGTGCGATGCCATTTCATCCGACACATCCCCGCTCTCTGCCAGCTGACTGACGTTCTTCACAAGCTCCTCGAACTGTGCAGGTTCAAGGACAAAGGCACCTGTGTGGCTCCTGGGCCCTGAAGCCAAAGCATAGCTCCCCAAAGCAAGAGTATCCCAGAGCTCCTTAGGTTGGCCATCATCATCTCGGTAGAACTCGTTTTTTTGCACCCAGCTTGGGCGAGATTTTGGAGACTTCTTTCCAGGTGGAAACCCCTCATGGCACTTTGAACCAACGTAACCTCCTTCTTTGTTGAGGTACGGATGAAAGTTCCTACTTCTTTCCTTCCCCAAACCCTTTCCTTCAGGCTGTTCCAGGAGTCTATTATTGTATCCGATCAGCTTCAGGGTGAAGGTGTCTGAATCTTGATTGGCCCAGCAACGGTACAGTCCAATATCTTCAGCTTCCAGGTTGTAGATCCTCAAAGCCCCAGACTTGGTGATGCTCAGACGTTTGGAACTAGTCAGATCACTCCCATCCTTCTCCCAGCGGATCTGAGCTTTAGGGAAATGCCGCACAGGACACTTGATAATGACGGCGGTCTTGGGAAGAAGGTAGGCTCGTCCTCCAATGGTGAAACTAAGCCGTTTTTCTTGTCTGGTCTGGATGTAGATGCGTTTCAGGCCAATGACCTGAGGGCAACGTTTTCTAGAATGAATGTGCTCTGTGGAAAGAGACGCAAAAATTCAGGCGGTTCAAACATCGGTTAGGGCTAATTACTTTAGTTTTGCGTGAGGTTATGAACGTTCTCGAAACCCCCAAATAATCTCTGCAGTTCAGACTCTTGATTTCGAGCCCAATGAAGTCAAATCACATGGGACAAAAGAGCTTTGGAAAGTTTAGGTGAAAGAACAAATAACATGAGGGCACAATACGTTCTCTGCTTGCAGGCAGATTTCTCAAGGGATAGAAAATGTGCTAGTGGACCGTCCCTTACCACGGGACCTTATCAAGATATACAAACCAATAAACCAAATGTAGTCTGAACCTGAAGCTATCAGAATCATAGCATTAAGCTATAATCAGAAAGCATCTCAAAGCTGTTCTGGTAATTTCATACGTTCATAATATATGTTCATATAGAGTTATTACATATGACCATAGAGTTCATTGGTTCATGGGTATCATGAGAACAATGATAACATGCTAAGTGATACCTACTGATCCCTGCTATTTATTTGAGAAATTTGAGATGGAACTCAAGTAGGACTGTGTTGTCACTACAGCTCAAAACATCAGGGGGTCCCAAAATCTTTTTATGAAATTTCCCTTGTGTTGGTATCCGAATGTATGGAGACCATAGTGAGAGAAAGATCAAATAGAGGTCAGTTCTAAGATAAATTACAACCACAATTTACAAGAATACATTCAGACGTAATGGGGTTACACACTGGGTAAACTGCAGGTAAAGGATGATTGGAATATAGAATATCTTACTGCTGCAGGGGATCATACGGCAGCTCCTGATCAGGGGAGGAAGAGGGAGGTCACTGCAGGACGACCTGTCCAGAGTGACCAGCTGACCAGAGGCTGTCTGTCTCCTACAGACAGGTTCCCTCCGCTGGACACCTTTACCACATGTCACAGAGCACTGCACACACACATGAACAAATGGTCCTGGCGTAAAGAATGATAATTCTAGAGGTAACTATAACAATAACTACATTAGTGTCCACACCAATGCACAATAACTTTCTGTTTATTATAAGCATGCACAGTTATGTTGTCTGCTGCTTTAAATACTCAAGCTCTTTAAAGCAGGATGAATTCTGACTGGCTGTCAAAAAAAATTCTGAAAGTGATTCCAATGATATAATTTCTCTGTGTCGTTATTGTTATAGTTGTGGTGAGGAATTCCATATTCTCATAGAATTAGAACGATAATTAAAACTTTGTAGTTATCACCCTTGGAGTGAACTAGCCTTCACATCTTCAATGTTGGCATTTTTTTTTTTTTACCTACTTTTTTTTGCAGTTTTCATTTTATTATATTTATAAATGTAATTTTCAACATCATTACTCCAGTCTTCAGTGTCACATGATCCTTCAGAAATCATTCTAATATGCTGATTTGGTGCACAAGAAACATTTCTTATTATTATCAATGTTGAAAACAGTTGTGCTCCTTAATTTTGTGGAAACCGGGATACATTTTTTTTTTATTTTTTTTTTTTATTCTTTGATGTTCAGCATTTATTTGCTATAGAAATCTTTTTTAACATTATAAATGTCTTTACCATCACTTTTTGTAAATTTAATGCATGATTGCTGAATAAAAGTACTAATTTCTTTAAAAAAAAATCTTGGTTAGAAAAGCACACATGCTGAAACACACCTTGGACCACTCTCCGCCTTCCAGACGAGGCAGCAGACAATCAGGGTTGGTGCAAGTCCTGTGGACGTCAGGTTTGGTTCCAGCGCACTCCTCGTCTCTCAACTTGCGGTAGCTTCCAGTAGCTAGTCTCTGTTTACAGTAAACCTTACGCCACTGCGTACCTCTGCCACACGAATGAGAGCACTGACCCAGAGATGAAACAAACACCAACAAAAACACAAACAAATCAACATCAGTCCTTCCCATATATGCTACAACCACAAAGAGCACAGCATGTGAGCGGATACAATCACACAACACTTTAGGCCCTATCATACACCTGGCAAAATGCGGCACCAGGCACGACGCAAGTGTTTTTTTGCTAGTTTCAGCCCAACGCAGTTATCATTTTCACGTCCTGTGCCACGTTGTTTAAATATCAAATGCATTTGCTCCCATCTGTTCGCCCATGGGCGTGCTGGTCTGAAAACGAGGTGTGTTCAGGTGCATTGTTGGCGCGTTGCTATTTTGAAGCAACTGAAATAGACTGCGCCATTGACCAACTGAAACCTGGTCTAAAGTCAATGGCGCAATATTGTCAATGGTGTGTTAGTAATGCAAAATCTCCACAATGATTCTCACTTCAAAATCTCCACACTTTGCTTATTACACACACAGGGACACGCAGCAGCACACAAACATTTATATATTAAAAATACATTAAATATTAAAAATAAAAGTATTCCTCTCTGGAGAAGCGTTCAGTCTTTTTCCGCTCGCAAATTCCGCCATGTAAATAGCGAATCCGCCATGGTGCAAGCGCAACTGGCTTTTAAAGGGAATGGGAGATGAGACTCTGATTGGTTTATCAGAACACACCCATTACTCATTAAGAGAATAATGGTATGCCGACTGCTTTTTCCATTGTTAAACTAGCAAAAGTGGATTCTAACCCCTATGTGCACCTGCGCCGTGCGCTCAGATTGTTAAAATAGGGCCCTTGATGTTTACAGTAGAAAGATGCAAATTCAGCTATAAAATGATTTTACATCATGTTCCATAACCAAATATCCTCAAAAACACGAGCTCAATGAGAATAACATCTTCAAAGCGTTTATGTGAATCTCTGGCACTTTCTGCTATTTTAGTCAAATAAGCAAATTTAGACAAAAAGTCTCTCTTTTTAATCTCATTGCTGTCTAGGAGAAACCATTGAGATATTACAGAGATTTCTTAGACTGCGTTCACACTGTCAGTCCAAATCCAATTATTTGTGTGTCTGATTGGAATCTGATCTAAATGACTGACTGTCCACACTGTGTATCGTAACTGTTCAAATTTGTGTGTCCTGTGGCACTCATTTGTTTTCCAGAATATCTGCGTTGCTTTTTATGGCAATGACGTTGCGTTGGTGGGTATATGCCAAAAATAACATGGAGGGGTTTGAAATGTTGTCTTACAATATGACAATAATGTGTAGCTGCAACACTGGACTACTACGTCTAATGAAGCAGAGGCAGAAACGCAGGAGGCTGGAATGTGTAGCTTTTTTTATTTTTCTCAAAATTTAAAGACCATTCATCACTGGACCACAGAGATGTATTATATTATAATTTTCTGGGCAATCTGCAGACCGACAACAACACAACATTGTTTCTGCAACAGCAAGAAAGTGACATAAGCAAAAAAGCAATGCAAAATCCAATAAGAGCAGTCAGACTGAAACAGAAATTAGATTTGAATAGGATTTTAAACAATATATGAATGTAGCTTGAAACTAATTTGAAAATATCGGATTGTGGGCCAGATACTAACAGCTTGCGCCAGCGCAAACCCTCTTTTGGCATTAAAAAACTACTGTCAGGATTTACTAAAGACATGCAGTGAAAAATAAGCGCTGAAAAGGCGTGGACAGTAATTTTTTTGGCTGACCTTATTGCATATGCATTTGTAGGAGTTTCCCTTTCAGACGCAAAATTTATGCGAGGATATTATTTAAATGAATCACGCAAGATGATTTAGTAAGGTTTGTACAAGTCAGCTGGTATTTGCACCATTATTTACTGCCCAAAAAAGCAAGTCTTAAACCAGACGCTAATTTGCGCTGCTCTTAGGTAGATTGCATTGGTCATTATGGAAATGATCCGACAGCGTCTGTGTTTTTTAATTTGCTCGTCATCTGTAGATCACACGCAGAACGTCCCACTCCCATCTGCTCTTTTTTGGAATTGCCCTCTTATGCTAATTTGCCCTGTTTAGTAAATCTGGCCATATATGTGAGTTTTTGCCAAATATAATCAGATTCCAAATGGATATGCACAAAAAACGGATGTGGGCTAACAGTCTTTAGTAATTTTATCTAAAATCGCAGGGGTCATTAACCTGTTGCCACTCCTCAGCCTCCCAGGATGGTGGACACGCCACCTGGTTGCAGGCCTGCAGTTCTGGAGGTCTTGTGTCCACACAGTCTTTGCTGGACACCGGTTCAGTGCGGTTTCCTGCCACAGATCTCACGCAGGACACGCCGCGCGTCTGTAGCCCCACACCACATGACACAGAACACAGGTTCCACACGCTCACCTCCCATCTGAAGAAAACACACAAACACACATTTACATGCATTCACAAACCATTGATGTGAAATACATTATATTTAATGAATTTAAGGGTAACACTATATTTTGTAACATTGTACCTACATGCCAACTAACTCTCATTACAGTATTAGTAGACTGTCTGCTTAATAACTGCCAACACTTTATTTTGATGCTCCCCCAACAGACATTCTACTGACTACAAGTAACTTTGAAAGTACATGTCAACTTATTCTACTAACCCTTAACCCCTTATTCTACTAACCCTAATCCTACCCTTAAAAGTCTACTAATACTCAACTAATATTCTAATGAGAGTTAGCTGACATGTAGGTGCACTGCTCCTTATAGTCAACAGAATGTCTAAAGGGAACAATCACAATAAAGTATAACCAATTTAAGATTTGATTTTTTTTTTCATTCGGAAATGATTGGATCATGAAAAGTGGACGTCAATGGAGTGGATTCCACAATGCAGTCAGAAATGAATATAAGTTTGCATGAATTGAGAGGAGGTCCGGCTCCAGTACCTATAACTGTAGCCTAAACAATGCCTAAAAGAGCTATTTGGCAATTAGTTAACCAGTGTTATTTTAGTATTACCGTATTGACATACTACTTAGTATTTATTAATATTTTGAATTAGCTTTTATTTTTATATTATCAGTTTCCATTTTAATTTTAGTTTAAGTTTTAGTGATTTTGTTATGTGCTTCTGTCATTTTCATTGTAGCTGTAATATTTTTTTTTTTTTTTTAACTATTTTAGTTTTAGTCATTTTATTACTTAAAATGATCTCATTTAGTTGTCAAGGCAACATTTCTAATTTTCATTTATTTAAGTTTTTTAAGTTTAGGTTTCCATATAATATTTATATTTCATTTTAGTTTTGTTTTTTTCAAATAACGAAAGCCTTTTTTTAAAAATAGTTTTATTTAACAACAACATCACTGTGGTTAATGTTACCCAAAAAGGAAGGTTGATTCAGGGGCAGGGCAAGTTATTGCTTGATTTGTTTGATGAAAGATTATACAGACAAATATTTTCAGATAAACATGCACAGATGAATCATGCACAATAAGATCAAGCATTATGCATAATAGCATGCATTTTCATTCCATGCTTAATTTAATACAAAAAGCCAAAAATATTCCTTACCACAATAAGCAATAAGTTTATGATTTAGCAGAATATTATTGTATGGATTTTGTATTTGTCCGATCTTTGTATTTTGTATGGTAATGCAAAACATGAAGTTACATTGCCATGGTTTTTGAACTTTATGATCCCTGGCATTCCATGACAATCAAGATCGGAAAGATCCATATGAAGGCGATCATATGGCTTAAAAGCTAGGCATTTCAAATTTTACAAAACAGCACATATAATCTGAGATAACAATCAAGCATTTGTCCATAAACATATGAACTATTGTAATATTCTGAGCAGTACATAAAAAGCCACATGAAAGATATCAGCTCCAGTAAAGTCATTTATTCCATAATGCACTGCTCTAAAAAGCCAGCTGTCCTGCTTTTGTTGGCAAATGGTCAGTTAACAGGAAATCACATTATTTTCATCACGTCCTTATTTTCAGAGCGGCCTGACAAATCTACTAAGATTAAATCTGAATTTGGTCTTTGAACATAATCTAGAACAGTGGGTTCAATTTTAGCTCCTTGTTAAGGAGCTGGACGAATCATAAGGTTTTTTTTTTATTCTACACTTGCTTTTGCACGCAACATCTTTCCTTGACAAACACATTTGGAGTTAAAAGAATTACTTAGTGGCATTTGCTAAGGCAAACATCACTATTATTATTGTGCATACTTACAGTTAAAGAGGGTTGTGCTATTACTTTTTTTTTTTTTTAAATGATCAGAATTATGCCTGGCAGTCTTGTGAACAGATTTTCACCTGCAAAATCGGCAGTGTATCAAATACTTGTTCTCCCCACTGTATATACAAACCCAATTCCAAAAAAGTTGGGACACTGTACAAATTGTGAATAAAAAAGGAATGCAATAATTTACAAATCTCATAAACTTATATTTTATTCACAATAGAATATAGATAACATATCAAATGTTGAAAGTGAGACATTTTGAAATGTCATGCCAAATATTGGCTCATTTTGGATTTCATGAGAGCTACACATTCCAAAAAAGTTGGGACAGGTAGCAATAAGAGGCCGGAAAAGTTAAATGTACATATAAGGAACAGCTGGAGGACCAATTTGCAACTTATTAGGTCAATTGGCAACATGACTGGGTATAAAAAGAGCCTCTCAGAGTGGCAGTGTCTCTCAGAAGTCAAGATGGGCAGAGGATCGCCAATTCCCCCAATGCTGTGGCGAAAAATAGTGGAGCAATATCAGAAAGGAGTTTCTCAGAGAAAATTGCAAAGAGTTTGAAGTTATCATCATCTACAGTGCATAATATCATCCAAAGATTCAGAGAATCTGGAACAATCTCTGTGCGTAAGGGTCAAGGCCGGAAAACCATACTGGATGCCCGTGATCTTCGGGCCCTTAGACGGCACTGCATCACATACAGGAATGCTACTGTAATGGAAATCACAACATGGGCTCAGGAATACTTCCAGAAAACATTGTCGGTGAACACAATCCACCGTGCCATTCGCCGTTGCCGGCTAAAACTCTATAGGTCAAAAAAGAAGCCATATCTAAACATGATCCAGAAGCGCAGGCGTTTTCTCTGGGCCAAGGCTCATTTAAAATGGACTGTGGCAAAGTGGAAAACTGTTCTGTGGTCAGACAAATCAAAATTTGAAGTTCTTTTTGGAAAACTGGGACGCCATGTCATCCGGACTAAAGAGGACAAGGACAACCCAAGTTGTTATCAGCGCTCAGTTCAGAAGCCTGCATCTCTGATGGTATGGGGTTGCATGAGTGCGTGTGGCATGGGCAGCTTACACATCTGGAAAGGCACCATCAATGCTGAAAGGTATATCCAAGTTCTAGAACAACATATGCTCCCATCCAGACGTCGTCTCTTTCAGGGAAGACCTTGCATTTTCCAACATGACAATGCCAGACCACATACTGCATCAATTACAACATCATGGCTGCGTAGAAGAAGGATCCGGGTACTGAAATGGCCAGCCTGCAGTCCAGATCTTTCACCCATAGAAAACATTTGGCGCATCATAAAGAGGAAGATGCGACAAAGAAGACCTAAGACAGTTGAGCAACTAGAAGCCTGTATTAGACAAGAATGGGACAACATTCCTATTCCTAAACTTGAGCAACTTGTCTCCTCAGTCCCCAGACGTTTGCAGACTGTTATAAAAAGAAGAGGGGATGCCACACAGTGGTAAACATGGCCTTGTCCCAACTTTTTTGAGATGTGTTGATGCCATGAAATTTAAAATCAACTTCTTTTTCCCTTAAAATGATACATTTTCTCAGTTTAAACATTTGAGATGTCATCTATGTTGTATTCTGAATAAAATATTGAAATTTGAAACTTCCACATCATTGCATTCTGTTTTTATTCACAATTTGTACAGTGTCCCAACTTTTTTGGAATCGGGTTTGTATATATATATATATATATATATATACAGTGGGGAGAACAAGTATTTGATACACTGCCGATTTTGCAGGTTTTCCTACTTACAAAGCATGTAGAGGTCTGTAATTTTTATCATAGGTACTCTTCAACTGTGAGAGACGGAATCTAAAACAAAAATCCAGAAAATCACATTGTATGATTTTTAAATAATTAATTTGCATTTTATTGCATGACATAAGTATTTGATCACCTACCAACCAGTAAGAATTCCGGCTCTCACAGACCTGTTAGTTTTTCTTTAAGAAGCCCTCCTGTTCTCCACTCATTACCTGTATTAACTGCACCTGTTTGAACTCGTTACCTGTATAAAAGACACCTGTCCACACACTCAATCAAACAGACTCCAACCTCTCCACAATGGCCAAGACCAGAGAGCTGTGTAAGGACATCAGGGATAAAATTGTAGACCTGCACAAGGCTGAGATGGGCTACAGGACAATAGGCAAGCAGCTTGGTGAGAAGGCAACAACTGCTGGCGCAATTATTAGAAAATGGAAGAAGTACAAGATGACGGTCAATCTCCCTCGGTCTGGGGCACCATGCAAGATCCCACCTCGTGAGGCATCAATGATCATGAGGAAGGTGAGGGATCAGCCCAGAACTACACGGCAGGACCTGGTCAATGACCTGAAGAGAGCTGGGACCACAGTCTCAAAGAAAACCATTAGTAACACACTACACCGTCATGGATTAAAATCCTGCAGCGCACGCAAGGTCCCCCTGCTCAAGACAGCGCATGTCCAGGCCCGTCTGAAGTTTGTCAATGACCATCTGGATGATCCAGAGGAGGAATGGGAGAAGGTCATGTGGTCTGATGAGACAAAAAAAGAGCTTTTTGGTCTAAACTCTACTCGCCGTGTTTGGAGGAAGAAGAAGGATGAGTACAACCCCAAGAACACCATCCCAACCATGAAGCATGGAGGTGGAAACATCATTCTTTGGGGATGCTTTTCTGCAAAGGGGACAGGACGACTGCACCGTATTGAGGGGAGGATGGATGGGGCCATGTATCGCGAGATCTTGGCCAACAACCTCCTTCCCTCAGTAAGAGCATTGAAGATGGGACGTGGCTGGGTCTTCCAGCATGACAACGACCCGAAACACACAGCCAGGGCAACTAAGGAGTGGCTCCGTAAGAAGCATCTCAAGGTCCTGGAGTGGCCTAGCCAGTCTCCAGACCTGAACCCAATAGAAAATCTTTGGAGGGAGCTAAAAGTCCGTATTGCCCAGCGACAGCCCTGAAACCTGAAGGATCTGGAGAAGGTCTGTATGGAGGAGTGGGCCAAAATCCCTGCTGCAGTGTGTGCAAACCTGGTCAAGAACTACAGGAAACGTATGATCTCTGTAACTGCAAACAAAGGTTTCTGTACCAAATATTAAGTTCTGCTTTTCTGATGTATCAAATACTTATGTCATGCAATAAAATGCAAATTAATTACTTAAAAATCATACAATGTGATTTTATGGATTTTTGTTTTAGATTCCGTCACTCACAGTTGAAGAGTACCTATGATAAAAATTACATGCTTTGTAAGTGGGAAAACCTGCAAAATCGGCAGTGTATCAAATACTTGTTCTCCCCACTGTATATATATAGCCATAGACTTAACTGAATTAACTGAGCCACATATTTGTTTATAGGCACTTTTAGCACCTTACCAATCAATAACAGAACTTGAGCAAGATTATCAGTAAATAATATCTTTAATTAGAGTCTGCTCACATAAAGCTATCGTATGATGTTAGAAAACTTGGAATATCACGCATGAGTCAAATGGACTACATTTTTTTAGAAAAAAATATAACATCATACAGGTTTGCAAAATAATGACAGAATGTTGATTAAACTATTCATTTAAGTGGAGGTAGTGACTCAACAAAGTAGATGAAAGGACATTATTTCTTTCCCTCTCATCATTATAATAATTATTCATAAAGCACTGTTTATTTTTTCATCATTTAGTTCACAGTTCAAAAGTTTGGGGTCAGTAATTTAGTTTTTTAAGAAGTTAATACTCTTACTCAGCAAGGATCCATTAAATTGATCAAAAGTGAAAAATGATTTCACATTGTTACACAAATAAAAAAATGCTGTTCTTTTGAATGTATCAAAAAATATTTTCCACAAAAATATTAAACAGCACAACTGTTTTCAACATTGATAATAATAAGAAACGTTTCTTCAGCAGCAAATCAGCATATTAGAATGATTTATGAAGGATCATGTGACACTGAAGACTGGAGTAATTCAGCTTTGCCATAACAAAAAATATATTCAAATAGAAAACAGTTATTTTAAATTCAATATTTCACAATATTACCACGTTACAGTATTTTTTTTATCAAATAAATGCAGCCTTGGTGAGCATAAGAGACTTCTTTCAAAAACATTCAAATAATCTTACTGACTCCAAACTTTTGAATTCCATGCTTTGGACCCAAGATTGAATTTCTGCATGGGTAAAAGATCCTAGCAAAAAAGTATCACAGTACTTTCATAGGGGGAGAAATTAGCTTATCGTTCCTCTGAAACAGTGCAATTTGCAACAAATACATTTTTCCATAGTGATTTCTTTTGGACCGTACCTCGGAGGACATGGTTGAGGGTTACAGATGCGAAGCAAGGAAGGCAGAACTTTGGAACCATTGCAGAGTGTGTCATCAACAATTTCCTTTTTCAAGGTGCTCACACACCTGACAACTGCCATCTGTTTGCCTGCAAAACAACACTGTGAGGAACAAGGGTTTTGGCAGGGGAGTTTTTCAAATCTATATTTTTTTGTGGCCCAGGCTGATTACTATCTGCTCTCTTAGCAATTTTAGATTTCATGCCAATTTCAATTCATCTGGAAAGCTGGACATGTACAAATCTAAATTAGTTCTTTAGCTGTAAGAAATTGTTATGTGCATGAAAGCTATTTGGGCAGTCAACACATTAGAGAGGTTATTTTCTCTAGTGGGATTCATGGAGACTCACCAACAGCACATGATGCAGAGCAGGGAGTGAAGCCCATGTATTCCCAAGCATAGCCATGCTGATCGGGGATCTGCTGAGGCCTCAGGGGCCGCCACGATGAGTCTGGAGATGCTAAACAGGAGCCTGAATCACATGTCCTTTGTAAGGGAGGCTTGTCCTTGCCACACTCTTCATCAGGGAGTTCGACTTCAGCTTGAGTGAAAGACAGCAGCACTTTACATTTCACCTGACGCCTTTGAACTCCCAGACCACAAGACACACTGCAGGCTGACCACGGACCCGGGATGAACCTGCGCACACACACACACACACACACATTCTGTTTTAAAGATATGCAACTTTCACAACCAGTTTACAAGAACAAATATGAAGGGATTTAAAAAAGTGGTGTTGTTGTGCTATTGTGCTGTCCTCACTAACTGCACACAAAACCTTGATTGGTAAAATCCGTTTCAATAAATGTCAAATTTGCCAAATCAGGCTGAATCAAACCAAACCCTTCTATGGCAATTTAGTCAAAGACTGAAATCTCCAAAACTGTTGGTCAATGTTGTTTAAATGCAGCAACATGTTTCTGACTATATATATATATATATATATATATATATATATATATATATATATTTTTTTTTTTTTTTTGGCCATAATTTAAGATAGCTATGTTTCACTAATTTTATCAGATTGCTTTGTTGGAAAAGTAAAGACCGTTAAACTTGAAACACTGGCTCTAATCCTTTCTATAACAATAAACCCAAGTACTATAATAGCTATAAAAACAATGAAAACAAAATTGATTTCAAAATAATACCAAGTTATATTGATAAATATAGCATTAACATGGACAAAAAGACTTTGAGTCAACCACACTTAAAATAAACGTGATCATAAAAATAGATGTGGCAGAGTTTCCTAATGAACCACAGAATGATTTTTCCATATTTCTGGCGAGTGAAAAATTACCCTTTTGGAAAATATTGTTGAAATTCATAGCTCGCGTGATCTGTGCGTAATTGGATTCAGGAATACAAGTATAACATGTTGTTTACCACCAATGCATTAAACCCGAGGACTAAGAAGAACATGCTTCACAGACTCATGCTTTTCGTACCCAGTGTACACTTCTTCCTGCTGTCATTAAATGCAGCTAAAAGACAAATGAAACACTAGTGCAGCACATATCTGTAAAAGTGTTTAAGTATTGTGGAAATGCGTTCGCCTGGAGTGGGTGTCAATGCACACCTCACTGCGCCCACTGTCTAAACACTTTCCAGGCTTAAGGAATTAAAGTTTATGAGATCTGTAATTCCACATAAGCCCCAAACATGTCATGTTTGGACTAATGTAGGGGTGTCATTCAGGGAATATTATGATGTCAGAACACCTCATGTGATTGAGAAAACAGGCTTGTGTTTTTTTCAGGATGATGAGAGTTGTGCCGTACAAGTGTATACAGCACATTTTCGGTAGTGCTTTTAAAATGTCTACTATAACGTCCCTTGTGGCAATGCTGAAAACGCAACACATACTCATGTTACTTTATGAATTGTGTTCTGAGACATTTTGAATGCAATGCCACATTAAATCAAACTTGCGTAGGTTGTGATACACTGTAAAAAAAAAAGATCACTGTAATTAAATACAACTATGTTTAGAAATTAGAAAGAGTCAAGATGAATCATTCAAAATGAGAAAACGTCAAAATGATGTTCGACGTACGTCGGACGTCACCGACGAATTGGGATCCCTATGGAAAACGCCACAGTTACTACCACTTCCAGTGCACAGCGAAAGCCCCTCAGACCCCCGTCTGTTCGGGGCGGGGAACTCACGCAGGGAGAGTCACTGCTGCTGTTCCGCAAGACCCACTCAGCAGAGTACTGGATAACGCTGGGAAAGTGTGCCCAGGGGGGCCGCTGAGGAAGCCACATCCTACCCGTAGGGAGGTATCATGTGGAATATATACATATGGACTGGCCGTGGGCAGTACAACATACGGAAGTCCCAGGGGTGGCCCCGGCCAATGTAGGCGGCGGACTACACCGCACAGAGACGGCAGAGCGAGCTCTGCCAAGGGAAAGACACGGGCTCGCCGTAGGGAGCCGTACCGTGGAAGAATACACATATGGTGGTTGCAGGTTCACCACCTGGTCCTGAAAGGGAGTGGTGGGAACCTTGGGCACATATCCAGGCCGGGGTCTCAGGATTACATTAGAGTTACCCACCCCGAATTCCAGGCATGATTCGTCAACCGAAAATGCCTGGAGGTCCCCTACCCTCTTGATAGAAGCCAATGCAGTCAGGAGTACTGTCTTCCAAGACAGGATTTTTAACTCTGCTGACTGCAAAGGTTCAAAGGGAGCCCTCTGCAGTGCGGTTAGCACCAGAGATAAGTCCCAAGAGGGTATAGAATGAGGGCGAGGCGGATTTAATCTCCTCGCCCCCCTCAGGAACCTGACGATCAGATTGTGCTTTCTTAAGGACTTACCATCAACCATGTCGTGATTTGCGGCGATAGCGGCAACATACACCTTGAGGGTGGAGAGAGACAGCCTTCGCTCCAACCCTTCTTGCAGGAAGGAAAGCACAGAACTGATCGAACATCGTCGGGGTTCCTCTCGTCGAGAAGAACATCATTCGATGAACAGGTTCCACTTCAACGCATAGAGGCGCCTCGTAGAGGGGGCTCTAGCGGAAGTGATGGTGTCTACCACAGTCTGTGGTAGGCCACCTAGAACCTCCGCGTCCCGTCCAGGGACCAGACACAGAGTTTCCAGAGGTCCGGACGCGGGTGCCATAGGGTGCCCCGTCTCTGAGTCAGGAGGTCCTTCCTCAGAGGAATGGGCCAAGGAGGTGCTGTCACGAGGAGCACTAGTTCCGGGAACAACCCTGTTTGTTGATGTACACAACGGCCGCAGTGTTGTCCGTACGGACCAGAACGTGCTTGCCTCGTAGCGGCCCTTTGAGGCAGCCCAGTGCAAGACGAACTGCTAACAACTCGAGGCAATTCATATGCCATTGCAGTTGAGGCCCCGTCCACAGACCCGAAACTGCAAGCCCGTTGTACGTGGCCCCCCAGCCGGTGGGTGAGGCATCCGTGGAGACAACAGCATGCCTGGACACTTGTTCTAGGGGAACTCCTGCCCGTAGAAACGAAGGGTCAGACCACGGACTGAAGGTTTGGCGGCACTTCGGTGTTACTGAGACACGGAACGAGCCGCTCTGCCACGCCCATCTCAGGACTCGGTCGTGTAGCCAGTGTTGAAGCGGCCTCATATGAAGCAATCCGAGCGGCGTCACTGCGGATGCCATATGCCCCAGGAGCCTCTGAAAATGTTTCAGTGGTACCGCTGTCCTGCGTTTGAACGAATTCAAGCAGTTCAACACAGACTGGATGCGCTCCTCTGTGAGTCGCGCTGTCAGATTGACCGAGTCCAGCTCCATACCGAGAAAAGAGATCCTCTGCATGGGGCAGAGTTTGCTCTTTTTCCAGTTGACTCAAAGTCCCAACCGGCTGAGGTGACTGAGCACCATGTCCCTGTGTCCGCACAACTGCGCTCGCGACTGAGCTAGGATCAGCCAGTCGTCGAGGTAGTTGAGGATGCGAACCCCATGCTCTCTCATGGGAGCAATGGCCAACTCTGTGACTTTCGTGAAGACACGGGGCGACAGGGACAGCCCGAAGGGTAGGACTCTGTACTGATATGCCTGTCCCTCGAACACAAAGCGTATGAACGGTCTGTGTCGAGGGAGAACCGCGTCCTTCAGGTCGATCGCTGCAAACCAATCCTGGGGACGGATGCACCTGAAGATGCGTTTCTGCATTAGCATTCTGAACGGCAGCTTGTGAAGGGACCGATTCAAGAACCGCAGATCCAAGATTGGCCGTAACCCGCCGCCTTTCTTGGGTACAATGAAGTACGGGCTGTAGAAGGCAGGATGTGTTTAATAGCCTCCGTCTGCTTCTGGACGACCAAGAACTGCTGGGCAAAGCTCTCGACCGCGTCGCCGAATAACCCAACCTAGGAAATGGGGGAGTCCAGGAACCGATATTTATCGGTCTCCCTCATATCGGCCAGGTTGAGCCAGAGATGTCGCTCCTGGACCACAAGAGTGGACATCGCCTGACCAATGGAACGGGCGGTGACTTTCGTTGCCCGAGAGCGAGGTCCCTCGCCGTCCGGAGCTCCCGGAGGAGCTCTGGGTCAGGCCTACCCTCGTGCATGTCCATGAGTGCCTGGGCCTGGTGCACCTGGAGCAACGCCATGGCATGCAAGGCGGACGCAGCCTGTCCACAGGCTTTGTAAGCCTTCCCAGTCAGACTGGAGGAGAACTTACAGGCCTTGGATGGGTGGTGTTGGTCACTGCGCCAGGTGGAAGCGGACGCCGGACAGCGACAGCCCGTTTCACCGGCGGGATCCCCACATACCCTTTGGCTGGCCTGCCGTCGAGGGTAGTGAGGAGGGAGGAGCCACTCGGCCGGTTTCTGGCAGAAAAAGGTGCCGTCCACGACCTTGTGAGCTCCTCATGCACCTCCGGGAAGAAAGGCACCGGGGCGGGACGCTGAGAACCAGCGCGAGGCACCCCGAGAAACCAATCATCCAGCCTAGAAGGCTCGGGACACGATGGAGGGTTCCACACGAGCCCGACCTTTTCGGCGGCCTGGGAAAGCATAGCCGTCAGCTCGGGGTCTGTCTCGGGCAATGCTACTCTCCCAGAGGGAGGCAACGCAGCCGAGTCTTCATCCCCCGAGGACTGAAACTCCCCCTCCGATGCAGCAATCGACATCCTATCATCTGCTGGAGCTCCAAAGGTCACCGCTGGACCCCCCCGGGAGGGGCCAGCGATTTCCTCCGGAAGCTCAACCGGCTGCGGCGCTTCAGAGGGATAAGGGGCCCGAGGAGGCTGGCTCGGCGGGTGTGCCCTAAACGTGATCCTCAGGTCACCCTGGCTATTCGCCGAAGTAGGTCTATTCTGCTGGGCAGGAATAGCACTAGATCGGGGCATAGGTAAGGGGACTCCACCTTCCCAAAGGTAGGCGAGTCTCGACCTAAGCGCCGAGATAGTCATGTTCCCGCAGTGGGAACATGTACTATCCACAAACGCTGCCTCAGCGTGCTGAATGCCCAGACACGTAAGACAACAATTGTGACCGTCAGTTGGCGACAGGGAACGACCGCATCCAGAAACGCACGGGTGGAATGACATCTTGAAAAAGACGCAGTGTCACACCCGAGTTGCTCTTTTAGAGGAAACGCTCTTTCAGTGCTGAAGCACCCAGGGACAACCGCGGCAGGCACAGGAATGTAGTGCAGCCTGTGTCTGCTCTCACTGTGGAACGCCCTCAACGAACCAACAAACAGTGCTGTGAAAACAGCAGTTTTGCTCTTGAAGACAGTGAGCACGCGGTCGCGCTAAATGTGCCTTCCTCCCAGCACAAGGTGTTTCTCTCGTTCTCTCTCTCTCTCTGCTTTGAAAGGAACAGTGCTTCATCAACGCCGTTCGACTCCGAAGTGAATGACAAATGTGCGCTGCATCCGCTTCTTGTTTATACCCGCGGGGCGGAGCGCGAGATGCAAATCTCGCACGCCAATGGCCACTGGCCCGTTCTCTATACACTCGAAGCTGATAGGGGCTCCCAGAAGTGATCCCAATTCGTCGGTGACGTCCGAAATACGTCGAACGTGACCGACTGAAAGGGAACTAAAGTTGAGATAACTGGAGGTAAGTTTTATTTAAACCTGAATTCTTGGTACATGAAACACAACAGGGGTAACAATCAACTAACTGATCATTTTAACTAGAGAAACAAACTTATCATGATACCACAAGATAACAGGTTACGACACAACAAAACCAACAACACCATATTGATTATTCATGTGCCAGTGCATGCTGGGAATAGTGTGAAAGCTAAGGGGACATGTTTAAGATTGAAATGTCTATAAAGTTAACTTATTCATATTATGTTGGATTCACTTAATTCTTAAATTACTATTAACTTCAGATATTTTAAAAATGTTATTTAAAAATAAGTAGATATAAATAAATATAAATAATGTAATTTAATTAAGAATTAAATTAAATAAATACATACATACATACAGTTTAATTATTACATATTAAATATACACTACATTGCCAAAAGTTTTGGGACGTCTGCCTTTACATGCACATGAACTTTAATGACACCCCATTCTTAATCCATAAGATGTAATATGGAGTTGGCCCAACCTTTGCATCTATAACAGCTTCAACTCTTCTGGGAAGGCTTTCCACAAGGTTTAGGAGTGTGTTTATGGGAATTTTTGACCATTCTTCTAGAAGCGCATTTGTGTGAGGTCAGGCACTGATGTTAGATGAGAAGGCCTGGCTCGCAGTCTCCGCTCTAATTCATCCCAAAGGTGTTCTATCGGGTTGAGGTCAGGACTGTGCAGGCCAGACAAGTTCCTCCACACCAAACTCGCTCATCCATGTCTTTATGGACCTTGCTTTGTGCACTGGTGCGCACTCATGTTGGAACGTGACGGGGCCATCCCCAAACTGTCTTGGTATGCTGAAGCATTAAGAGTTCCTTTCACTGGAACTAAGGGGCCAAGCCCAACCCCTGAAAAACAACCCCACATCATAATCCCCCCTCCACCAAACTTTACACTTGGCACAATGCAGTCAGGCAAGTACTGTTCACCTGGCAACCGCCAAACCCTGACCCGTCCATTGGATTGCTAGACAGAGAAGAGCGATTTGTCACTCCAGAGAACACGTCTCCACTGCTCTAGAGTCCAGTGGCGGTGTGCTTTACACCACTGCATCTGACGCTTTGCATTGCACTTGGTGATGTAAGGCTTGGATGCAGCTGCTCGGCCATGGAAACCCATTCCATGAAGCTCTCTACACACTGTTCTTGAGCTAATCCGACGGCCACACAAAGTTTGGAGGTCTGTAGCTATTGAACCTGCACAACCTGCCTCAGCATGCGCTGACCCCGCTCTGTGATTTTACGTGGTGCAGTAAAAGTTGCTGTTGCTGTTGTTCCCAATTGCTTCCACTTTGTTATAATACCACTAACAGTTGACCGTGGAATATTTAGTAGTGCGGAAATTTCACGAACGGACTTATTGCACAGATGGCAACCTATCACGGTACCATGCTTGAATTCACTGAGCTCCTGAGAGCAACCCATTCTTTCACAAATGTTTGTAGAAGCAGTCTGCATGCCTAGGTGCTTGATTTTATACACCTGTGGCCATAGAAGTGATTGGAACACCTGAATTCAATGATTTGGAGGGCTGTCCCAATACTTTTGGCAATATAGTGTAACTTGCATTTTTATTCAGGTTATTCAGGTATTATTCAGATAGCTAGTATGTTAACATTTTTACTAAGATGCTCAGCTATATTCCCTTACAATGTTGCTCCACCATGATAGTAGATGAACTGAAAGAGAAAAATGTTTCCCTAGGAAGAAGTATGTGATCATATGTGGGTGTGTCTATGAGAGTGTGTATATCAGTGAACGGCACTCAGGAGAGTTCTAATCTCAAGATTAGCGTTCAGGAAGACAACAGTCCTACCTCAGTGGGTCTCTTCCACTTTTATAGTTTAAGATGTGGCGTGAGACTCTTCAACTACATCCAACCCACAAAATCCACCCACCTAAATCACAGAGGCAAGCGTCCAGCCATGAATTCCACAGCAAAGTGGACTGGGGTCACTTTGAGATAGGGACAAGTACTGAACCCTGGTGCACGCCACCTTAGATCACCCTAAATTTAGTTACATGAGTGACGGAGCAGAACGCAAAAGAAGTGCTGCTATCACTGAGTGATATACTCCTCTAAAGGGAGTAATTCAAGAAGGGTTTGCAGACAAACGGTAGATCTTAACCCCCCCCAAATGCATGCATATGAACTGAAGCGTTCGTCAATGGCTCTTCTGTAAACCCTTAAACACGTTCACCCCTCATTCTTCTTGTTTTATGAGTCTCTGTGATAAATGCCTTTGGTAGACCACAGAGAGCGGTGGCTGTCTGGATGCTGGCAGGCCACAGTTTGCGGCTTTCAGTGGGGGTAGCGGGGGTCCATCAAGCTCCCCTGCCAACTATTAACAGGGGTATCATTTCGGAGACAGGGAGGGGGGGAAACTCTAATAATACCACAACAGGGGGCGAGAGTGGCCCGTGGGGCCTTGTTTAAGTAATGAAAAGAAACTGGACACATGGAGGTCAGAATGCAGACACCCTCAACTCTGGTTTCAGTGGCCGTTTTATTTGGATGAAGAACCAGCTAATGAAGCCTGGTTCTTGTCCAGTTCTGGTTGAATGAAGCTGGGTGAAATGCATCTTTAGTGACGCTGTGTAAAAAGAACACTCCCAGCGTGAGGTCACCAGAAAATCTGAGTAACAGGTGAAAGGATTCATTTCTGCAGGTCGAGAATACCTCAGAATAAACAAAAAAAAAATACATGACTGTATTAAGTTGCAATGCACAGAATGTGGCGAGACTGTCTTGGGATACCTGAGGATTTACGGTTTAGTGGATTATTGGTTATAAAAGAGAAAAGACTGATTTATATGTTTATTTAGACACTTGTAGCTAGGCCCAGACGGAATCTGCAGACTTTTTCCGCATTTTCTGTACTGATTCTCTGGGAAAAAATCTGCAGAATTATGCACAATGGGTTTAAACAAGTAAAAATGTGTAAACTAAAAGTATAGTACTACACAATATATTGTTTTCAATAATTGAAAGCAAAATTAAATTAACCAAAAAAATGTGGAAATTTACATAACTATTCCATGTGCGCTTGCTTGTAACTGACTAAATGCTAAGGATAAAGCCAATGCTGAATTCTGGGATTCATTGTCTGTTGAATAAATTTACCATTAGATATTAGACAGGTTTAGTTTACAATAAATCAAAGGAGAGGTAATGTCAATTTACTTAAGACCTCATGGAGTCACATGACCTAAAAATAAATGTTTAGTGAAAGGCAGGGCTGGGCAATATAGTTAAAATATTCAATCTTTCAGCCTTTTGATGATGTTCAAAATATATTTTGATATTACTTAATCTTAAATTACAGATTTTTTTAATCAATAAACAGAATAATCCATTAATGAATAAACAAACCCCTTGAAAAAACACTTTTTTGCCACTTAAAGACCTATAGAGGAACTTAAAGACCTTTAGGAAATACAGCACTGTTCAAAAGTTTGGGGTCTTTTTTTATATACTTTTATTCAGGAATGTATTTCACATTACTTCTTTACTGTTTCTTTTATCAAATAAATGCAACCTTGGTGATCATTCTTACAAAAACATACAAAAAATGAGTAAGTTACTTATTTTTATATTGTCAAACCAGTGCAAATATACTGTGAATCCCCCAGTCCTAGAGAAAGGAAGCAATAAAGTGTTTGTGACCATATGATGTACTGTATAACATCATAAAAATAACTCACGTTGGGTCTTCCAAAGCTACTTTGGTTTCTTCCAGCTCTTGAGCCTGTTTCAACCAGGGCAGCTTGGCTTCAACAGGTTGGTTCTCTGGAAAAGCAAAAAACAAATACACACACAAATATTAATCAATGTTTCTCAGAGGTGTAAAGAGTACCAGAAAACCATACTTGAGTAAAAGTACAGATTCCTTACAGTGAAAATGACTCCATTACAAGTGACAAGTCACCAATTCCAATACAACTTGAGTAAAAGTCTTAAAGTATCTGATTTTAACAGTACTTAAGTATTTTACTCATACTAAATATAGGCTCAACGATGCACTAGTCCTCGACACCTGAGAGACATACCAGTGAAAATAAGAAACAATTGATTTGTAAGATAAGAAATCATGTTTATTTTCTAAAATCAAAATAAAACTGAACACCTAATTATTGCAATAAATCAAGGTCGACACAACAGCCTCTTAAACGTCTACAAACTCTCAAGTCTCAGTTAAGCTTAAGTGCACAAAAAGGCCATAACTAAACCAATATCCTTCAAAAAGGTCTCGTCAATATAGAGGATAAATAAAATAATGTTAAGTAAAATTAAATAATCAAAGCCTTCTTGCACTGGATGTGCTGGTTTCAGCCTCATTACTGGCTGCAGTCATGACCTCATCTCATAAATCAAACACTTGCGATTCATCAACTACCTGCTAATGCACTCGCATTCATGTAAAGTAGCCTTGTTGACATGTTTGGGTAAGTAAAGACAAAACGCACAAGATATAGTACCTTCAATGCCCTTAGATGGCGATATCGCTTCTTTATAGCCAAAACAAACTGCTGCAGAAAAAGTTAGGTGCCATGCAAAATATAATGTGTAATTGCATTACTCAACACAAATGTATTGGAGTAAAAAGTACATTTACTTGTTCAAAAATGTAGTCAAGAGCAGAGTAAAAGTTGCTAATATCTTTGATACTCAGTACAACTACAAAGTAGCCAAAAAGATACTTAAGTACAGTAACTAATTACATTTACTCAAATACTTTACACCACTGATGTTTCTCTTAATCGAACAAGTAAGCATGTATCAAACAGAGCATTTAGACTCATACGCAACCGTAATCTGTTGGAAACATGGATATTACCAAGTCTGGTCTTAGTATAAATGCAAAAGATAACCTTTATAAGAAGGCCAGCTTAAAACAGTATGAATTTCCATACAGGTCTGAGCTGGTTTATGCTTGTTACCAGCAAAACATGCTGGTTAAGCTAGTTAAAAAGTCTGATGAGAACACTAGCACACCAGCATCCATTACACTACATAAGATGCTCTTTTTCATAAGGAATGTGACATTAGCCAAACATTGAATTTAAGCTCAAATGTTACATTTTTAAGGCTCATAACTATAAAAAAGTGGTGCTTGGCTACTAATCACAGGCGATTAGTTGAGGGTGGGAATAAATATCAAAGATCTGGGCTGGTAACCAAAAGGTTATAGGTTCAAACCCTGTAAGTGGTGATCCACAAACTATCATATACTCTTGAGCAAGACACACAACCTCAGGGTACTCTGAGGAGGATTTTCCCTGTATTAAGTGTTCTGTAAACTGTTTTGGATGAAAGTGTCAGATAAAAGATGAAAAAAAAGATAAAGTAAGCCAAGTCAGTGTGAGATCAGTGCAGAGGGACACTCAAATTTCACCAGAAACCCTTCCTGCTATGAACATCTGTAGGACCATCACCGGGTCATGTGTCTTACTGAAGGTTACAGAGCCAGCTTGAACTCGGATGTTTCTCCTCCAGCCCCCCAACCTAAACACTACTAATAAAGCTAGACATAAATCTCCATGTGACAACCAAATATTTACGCAAGCAACCATTTATTGATCTGGAACTGGATTATCACAGCTGTTGGTGACTGCAGGACAACAGCAAAGTCTTGCAGTAGAACATGCCGAGGGCTCAGGGTTTGGCTCTTCAGTTGGGGTTTCTGGGTTTCTCTGATGGCAGACATCCTCATATTGGCGTGCGGGAAGGTCTAGATGAAATAGCAGGCAACGGAGCCTCTGTCATTTCAACCCACTGAGTTTTTACAAGCATGTCAGGCTCAAGTTAAGTGTGGAATTGATTGATATGAAGAGAATTATTGGTGGAAAAAAACGTACAGATGTTTGTGATTAAGGTTTCTTGAATTTTGGCATTGTTGCGTAGCTGATATTACATTTAAAGGAATACACTACCGTGAATACAGTTTGGGGTTAGTACGAATTTTTTGTTTTTTTCTACAATGTTTTTCAAAGAAGTCTCTCATGCTCACCAAGGCTACATTTATTTAATCAAAAGTACAGTAAAACAGTAACAATGATGTTGAAAACAGGATTTTATAATGAACAAAATTCAAAAGAACAGCATTTATTTGAAATAGAAATCTTTTGTAACATTACCAGTCTTTACTGTCACTTTTGATCAATTTCATGCGTCCTTGCTAAAATAAAAGCCTTCAAAATAAATAAATAAATAAAAATAAAAAAACTTACTGGCTCCAAACTTTTGAACAGTAGTGTACTTCACTGAAAAAAGAAAACATTACTTACTCTCATGTCACTCTAAACCTGTACACTGTCATTAGTTCAGTGCAACACAAAAGCAGAATTCTGAATAAACTTCAAGCTGCTCTTTAGATTTGAAACGACATGGTGAACTATTTTGGGGTGAATTATTCCTTCAATGAAAATTTGGAGGATTTAAGCAAAGCTTGTAAATGTAAAACACGTGTGAGGAGGAAAGTGTTAGACGTCTAGATGACAAACACCTCCTGTTATGTGGCAAAATCGTGCCTGAACTCACGTCTTCTGTGTTGAATAAGGGAGTTTGATTCATGAGCAGACGGGACTATGTTTGGCATGACTTGGAATGAAAAAATGTTTTTTACATTTTATTCATGTACTCAGACAAATCACTTGAACTAATTACACAAGACTTCATGAAAAGTGTGTCTTGCCAAAAAGATGTAACATATTTAAGTGAGAAAAGACGTAGTCACACGGAGAGACAATGATGAAAATGTTTAAAATGAATAATAAAATAATAAAATATAAAATAAAATAAAGACCAGTGTTGACAAGAGCATAGAGCTATAAAATATAATGTTTTTAATGTTTTGTTTTGAATAATGAATTTTGAAACGTGACAAATTGTGATTGTTTTTACCATTACTACTAAATGGATTATGGCTATGAATGTGTTTGTATTATTTGTCCTAATATTTATGTAAGAACAAGAAATGAAATAAACAAGAAATATAAATTATATAGTGCAAAGGGTCTAAGAATAAAATTAAAAAGAATGTCTAAGGAGACAAATAAAATGGATTATATTTACTGACATATTGTGGATGACTCAAATTTAACCACATGAATTGTGAATTGTAGTCATTTATTCACCAATTATTCTTCACTCTTGGAAGAAAAGGTTCTATATAGAAACTTCAAGCATTCTGTCAGGCACATCATACAGTATATAGAACCTTTTAGGGGTTCCCATCATGGGATCATCTAATTTGTTTTAGTTCATTTATTGTAATTAAATTATATGAATTAAACAGCTCGTAAATATACTTTATCACTTGAAAAAATAACTGTTAAAGATGAAAATATTATGCAATCATTTAAGACATTTCTCCTAATATAAAACCTTTTTGGCACAAAGGGTTCTTTAAAATGAAGTCAAGAACCCTAGGATTCTATATATAAACCCCATTGAACCATTTTTTCTTAATTATGTGTTCTTAATTCCACTGGTGGCTAGGAGAAACAACTGAGATCATAATGAGTTATCAAAGGAGACTTCACTTCACATACTTTTTTCCTAGAGGAAAGAGAGAAAGATACAGAAAAAAAAAAGAAATAGAGATCTGACAGGAAAATAAAGTGACAGACCAAGTGAAGTCTCAGGTATTAATTAACTCCGCAGCAAGAAACGGCTCTAAAACACACTGTGACTGACTCTCAATGAGCTCAGAGTGTCTGTCTGCACTTATGGAGAATTTCATATTCAGATCACACGTTACTTCATAAGCGTCTGTCTGTGGCACACTCCACTCTCCTCTCTGACAGCTGCAGGCACTGACTGTTCCCTAATGGAGACCACTTTGGCTGTGTTCCAAAGTCTGAGCTTCCTCACTGCCAACTGCCTACATAGGCAGCATCCTAAACTGAGACAAAACCTCATAAGTGAGCATTTTGGAAGACTCTAGACAAGTGGTCGGGAACCTATGGCCACACAAAAATCATGTGGCTCGCCAGGTCTCTCACCCTTTGCCAACAAATGATCGATAAAAAAAAAATTAGACACATCAACAGAGATCCGCTTTCTGAAGAAAAAGCAGCCAATTACAATTCCCTTGTTGTACAGCCTAACGAAGTTAATGAAAAGTTTATGATAATAATAATATTCAAGTTGTACCGGCCGCGCGTTTTCAGTGCTGTTCTCGAGTGTCACGAGTCAATCAACTAACCACTTACGTTTCTGTGGTAACCTACAGTTCCCTTTCGTTCAGTCACTCCGAGTAACGTCAGTGACTGACGAATGGGGGTTTTGCCTAGAAGCCTATCATCTTCGAGATCTAGAAAACGCCCAATGGCAGTGCCAATGCCATGGGCATGCGGAATTTGCATAGCGTAGCTCCGCCCCACAGTGTGGGTATATAAGGAAGTACGCGGCAACATCGCATTATGTTTCTGCTTCGGAGCCAAGAGCATCTATCTCTTCACTCCTTAAGCCTTTTGAGTATATCATCAAGCTTCTTCGAGACGAGCAGCTTTCCAGTCGGTGTTGGTGTTACGGCGCGTTCCAGCGAGTGTTTACTTCCTGCCTGCTGATCTGCGCAGTGATCTGCATCCAGCTGGTATTCGCTTCGGCATCGCTGTGAAGCTCCCTCTCACAAAAGAGCTCGCACGTGGCACGTCTTTTTAAAGACGGTTCGCCCGTGCACTTCTGGGTGCGGTCGATCTCTGTTGCCATCTGGTGGGCACAATCGCTGCGTGACGTGTTTGGGCTTCAGCACGTTCAAGCAGCGTTTGTGGATGAGTCATGTTCTCACTGCGGGAACATGACCATCGCGATGTTGCGGTCAAGACTCAATAACCTCCGCAAGGAAAGAGAGTCCCCTCTGCCACACCCCAATCTACCGTCTCCGAGAGAGATGGTACTTTGGCTGGTGGCCAGGGTGACCCGAGGGTTACGGTGTGGAATAACCCCAACTACCCGCGAGTGATTGGACTGAAGCAGCGGGACCGTCTGCGGACGCCCCGCGTGTTTCGTTCGGCGCTCCAGTTGGCGATGAGATGTCAATCGCCGCATCTCAAGGTGGGCTGGAGTCCTCTGGGGATGAAGATTCGGCTATGCTGCCGCCTTCGGGCGTGCCAGCATTGCCCGAGTCCGACCCGGAGTTGACAGCCCAATTTGGTCTTTGGGTGCGACGCGTTCTGACAGCCATCGGGCCCCGCCCCCAATTATTTTCTCTCCCGGGATACATGAGGAGGTCACGCGGTCCTGGAAGTCCCTGTTGTCTTCCCGCGAACGTTCGGCGGCCTCCTCCGCCTTCTCTGCCCTCAATGGGGCCGCGGCCAAGGGTACACTGGGGTCCCCCCTGTTGACGCTCAGTTGCAATCACGGTCGAGACTCAATGACCCCCGTATGGAGGGAGAGTCCCCTCTGCCACACCCCAGTTATCCCCTCCACGTGATGGGATGTTTGGCTTGTGGCCAGGGTGACCTGAGGGCTGCGGTGAGGCATAAACCCCGACGAGTATTCCTCGGGCCACACCCCCCCTCTCTTGCACAGAGTGCTTCAATGTGGCGCGGTGATCCTAAGCACCCTTCCAAGGCCTGTAGTTCTCGTCTACTCTGGTGGCGAGGGACTGCAGAGCTGCGGGGCAGGCCGCCGCCTCTCAGCACGCCATGGCCATCCTTCAGGTCTACCAGGCCAGGATGCTAGTGGCATGCACGAGGGTAGAGCTGTCCCAGGGCTTTTAATGAGCCGCGTGCCGCCACCAACCTCGCCCTCCGGGTGACAAAGGTGACCGTGCGCTCCCTGGGTCAGGTTATGTCCACAGCTGTGGTCCAGGAGAGACGGGGCTCAGCCTGGTCGATATGAGAGAGGCTGAGCGAACCCGGTTCCTCAACGCTCACATATCCCAGGCTGGCCTCTTCGGCGGCACGGCCAAGAACTGCGCCCAACAGTTCTCGACCGCCCAGTAGCAGACTGAGGCCATTAAACATGTACTGCCCCCGGCTCAGTCGCCTCAATCTGCTTGCCGCCGAGGGCGCCCTCCTGCGGCTTCGACCCTCCCGCCGCCCTTTCCGGGCCGCGCCGTAGGGGTGGTCACAGGAAGACGCCCCCATCCGCTCCCAGCCCCGCAGCCCGCCTAACGCCAGGCTAGCGGTGCTCCTGACGCGGACAGCTCAGGGATGGGCAGTTCTTCCAAGGAGTTGGTAGCAGGGCCACTCCTTCGACCAGTGGAGGGCCGGGGGAGAATCTTCTGTTCAGCTGCTGGCCCCCGGGTCAGCAGCACCCTATGTGGAAGAACTAACTCACCCATCCCTGAGCACCCAGAGACCGATGGCAGTGTGCGCCGCCCCTGGGCCACGCCACTCTCGTCCCTCTCTGACGCCAGTCTCCTCTCAGAGCAGACCCCAGTGGAACGCACGTCCTTCCCTGGTCTCCTCTGTCAGGACGCGGCTGATGACCGTGCCCCCACACCGGGACGCTATGCCTCCCACGTCTGGGCCGGTCACGCCACCTCGCTGCCCCACCCGGGGTACGTCTGTGGTTCGCATGACCCCACTGGTGCAGTTTTTGGGAGCCTGGCTAGAGCTTCCCGGACTGTCCCGCTGGGTCGCGAAGACCATCAGGCTCGGCTATGCGATTCAGTTCGCTCAGGCTCATCCCCGCTTCCGGGGAGTCCGCCACACCATGGTGGGGCCCAAAGCACGTCATGCGTGCGGAGGTTGCTACCTTGCTGGCGAAAGGTGCGATAGTGCCTGTCCCTCCAGCCGAGATGAAGTCCGGCTTCTACAGCCCTTACTTCATTGTACCCAAGAAAACCGGTGGGTTACGACCGATCCTGGACCTGCGCGTCCTGAACCGATGCCTTCACAGGCTTCCGTTCAGGATGTTGACAGCGACACCTGAAGGATGCCTACTTCCATGTCTCCATCCTTCCTCTACACAGACCGTTCCTACGGTTTGCTTTCGAGGGGCGGGCATATCAGTATGCGGTCCTCCCATTCGGGCTAGCTCTGTCCCCTCGCGTCTTTACCAAGATTGTCGAGGCAGCCCTTGTGCCACTCAGGCAACACGGGGTTCGCATCCTGAACTACCTCGACAACTGGCTGATCCTGAGTCACTCTCGAGAGCAGGTGTGCGAACACAGAGACCTGGTGCTTCGGCACTTAGACCGTCTGGGCCTTCGGGTCAACTGGGAGAAGAGCAAACTCTGCCCAGTGCAGAGGATCTCTTTCTCGGTATGGAAATCGACTCGGTCGCCATGTGCGCGCAGCTTACGAGCGCGCGCAGTCACTGCTGACTTGCCTCCGTCAAATTGAGAGCAAGAGTGCGGTTCCACTGAAGTTATTTCAGAGGCTCCTGGGGCATATGGCATCTGCAGCCGCGGTAAAGCCGCTCGGATTGCTTCATATGAGACCGCTTCAGCACTGGCTTCGCGATCGAGTCCCGAGATGGGCATGGCAGTCTGGCACGCTCCGGGTCCCAGTGATTCGGGCCTGCCTACAGACCCTCACCCCGTGGTCAAACCTCAGCTTTCTACGTGCCGGTGTGCCCCTAGAACGAGTTTACAGGCATATTGTTGTATCAACAGATGCCTCCACCATGGGCTGGGGTGCCATGTGCAATGGTCATGCTGCCGCGGGCTCCTGGACAGGACCCCAGCGCCTCCTGCATGTCAATTGCCTCGAGTTGCTGGCAGTACGGTTCGCCCTGCACCGCTTCCGAGAGCTGCTCTAGGGTCAACACGTGCTAGTCCGGTCAGACAACACGACCACAGTAGCGTACATCAACCACCAGGGTGGTCTACGTTCCCGCCGCATGTCTCAACTCGCCCGCCATCTCATCTTATGGAGTCAGAAGCACCTGAGGTCCCTTCGTGCCATCCATGTCCCGGGAGTCCTGAACCGTGCAGCCAACGAGCTCTCACGGCTTCAGCCACTTCCTGGGGAATGGAGACTCCATCCCCAGACGGTTCAGCTGATTTGGGAACAGTTCGGCGACGCACAGGTAGATCTGTTTGCCTCCCACGACTCTTCCCACTGCCGCCTGTTTTATTCCCTGACCAAGGGCCCCCTCGGCACGGACGCTCTGGTGCACAGCTGGCCGCGGGGCCTCCGCAAGTATGCGTTTCCCCCAGTGAGCCTTCTCGCACAGGTTCTGTGCAAGATCAGGGAGGACAAGGAGCAGGTCCTTTTGGTCGCCCCGTATTGGCCCGGCCAGACCTGGTTCTCCGAACTCGTACTCCTTGCGACAGCCCCTCCCTGGTCGATTCCTCTGAGGAAGGACCTCCTTTCTCAGAGACGGGGCACCCTCTGGCACCCGCGTCCCAATCTTTGGAACCTCCACGTGCTCCTGACGCGGACAGCTCAGGGATGGGCAGTTCTTCCAAGGAGTTGGTAGCAGGGCCACTCCTTCCCCCAGTGGAGGGCCGGGGAAGAATCTTCTGTTCAGCTGCTGGCCCCCGGGTCAGCAGCACCCTATGTGGAAGAACTAACTCACCCATTCCTGAGCACCCAGAGACCGATGGCAGTGTGCGCCGCCCCCGGGCCACGCCACTCTCGTCCCTCTCGTCCCTGGCACCCGCGTCCCAATCTTTGGAACCTCCACGTGTGGCTCCTGGATGTGACGCGGCAGGTTTGAGTACTCTACCACCTCAGGTGGTGGCTACCATCACTTCCGCTAGGGCCTTGTCCAGACACGCCTATGCATTGAAGTGGAACCTCTTCGTCACCTGGTGTTCTTCTCGCCAAGAAGACCCCTGGAAATGCCCGATTGGGTCTGTGCTCTCGTTTCTCCAGGAAGGGTTGGAACGAAGGCTGTCTCCTTCCACCCTGAAGGTTTATGTGGCCGCTATATCAGCCTACCACGACCTCGTGGAGAACAAGAAGGTAGGTCAGCACGACCTGGTCATCAGGTTCCTGAGGGGAGCGAGGAGACTGAATCCTCCTCGCGCTCCCCTCGTACCCTCTTGGGACCTCTCAGTAGTTTTAGATACTCTGCAGAGGGCTCCCTTTGAGACATTAAGGTCAGTCGATCTTAAGTTCCTGTCAATGAAGACAGCGCTCCTGATCGCTTTGGCCTCCATCAAGAGGGTGGGGGGCCTGCAGGCATTTTCGGTTGACGAATTCGGGCCGGCCTACTCTCATGTGATCTTGAGACCCCGGCCTGGATACGTGCCCAAGGTTCCCACCACTCCGTTCAGGGACCAGGTAGTGAACCTTCAAGCGCTGCCGTTGGAGGAGGCAGACCCAGCCTTGGCACTGCTCTGTCCAGTACGCACCCTCTGTGCTTACGTAGACAGAACGCAGTGTTTCAGGACCTCAGACCAGCTCTTTGTCTGTTATGGTGGAAAGCTGAAGGGAAAGGCTCTCTCCAAGCAAAGGTTGTCGCTAACAGACATCTGCAGAGCTGCAGGCTGGGCGACACCCAACACATTCGCCAGATTCTATAATCTCCGAGTGGAGCCAGTGTCCTCTCTTGTACTCGCCTCTACTAGTGGCCGGTAATGGACTAGGCTCAGGTGTCTTCGCTTGCTCGCCATTCCACTCCACGGACTGGATACATGCAATATTTTCCTCAGGTGAGTTCCCTGAAACCCTGAGTTCCTCCAGCACTGTCGATGCCGACACCAATACGTCTGCCCACTCGGTCAGGCCCTCGTGTTAGGCTAGGTGCCACTGTGTGCATGGTTCCCCCGTTGGGCGACCCCCACATGTGTATTTCCACTGTAAGCCTCCCTGAGCATGTGCCTTTCCCTTGGCAAGCCCCTTGCCACCCCTGGGGGTAAAAATTTCTTCCACCTTCGGCTGGTTACCCCAGAGTTCTTCCATATGCAGCCCCTCGCGGGTCATATGTGTATCGTTAAGTCCTCCCTACGGGTAGGCACTTGGCGCATACTTCCCAGTGTACCTTGGTATTCCTGTGTTGGGAGTCCTTCGTCCGTACTAGCTTACGACAGGGAGCTCACGCTTACGCAGGGCACTGGATGACAGCCGAGTGGCGTGATTATATTGGGACCCCCATTCGTCAGTCACTGACGTTACTCGGAGTGACTGAACGAAAGGGAACGTCTCGGTTACGTATGTAACCCTCGTTCCCTGAGGAGGGAACGGAGACGTAACGTCCCTCTGCCACTCCGCTGGAACGGCCGGGAGTTCAGTCTTGGCTCCTCAGCAGGTAAACATAATGCGATGTTGCCGCGTACTTCCTTATATACCCACACTGTGGGGCGGAGCTACGCTATGCAAATTCCGCATGCCCATGGCATTGGCACTGCCATTGGGCGTTTTCTAGATCTCGAAGATGATAGGCTTCTAGGCGAAACCCCCATTCGTCAGTCACTGACGTTACGTCTCCGTTCCCTCCTCAGGGAACGAGGGTTACATATGTAACCAAGACGTTCCTGCACTGGGATTCAAGCAGCTGTAGCTTGTTTAAGGTAACCGAACAGCAGCGAAAATGTAAAAGTAGGCTATATAAACTTTAATATAGGCCTATCCTTTTATTGAAACTGGTGCTTTGCTGTGCAAAGATACATTTCGAAACATTTCACCCGCTGGTACTTTCGCTTTTGCCACAGAGACCCTTGTGATAAATAAATGTGTCGTATTTATGATAATCCGCACAGATTTCAGTTGACGAAAATAAATAATAAAAGCACGATAAGTCGTGAAAGAGAACTGAATTATACTGCCAGGATGCTGTGCGCGCGCTCTGAGCGCAACACGGACAAGCATAGTAGCCTTTGTCTTCGGTTGCGCGCCTAAACGGCCAAATAAACACAGAAATATATCAAAATGCCAAGTCGAGTATTCACATAAACACAGTAGATGTAAGCACTGTATGCGTTCACACACACGAAGAGGATTTATGCTGGTATTCAGTTGGTAACGCAACCTCACAGTGAAAGCCCTGCACAGTTAATTCCATATTGCAACTTATTTGTTGTTTGCTGCATATTTGTTTGTGGACCTAATCATTACTACTGTTGAAATTTTATTGAAAAAAAAAAGCATGTTTTTAATTAATGATTTTATATTATTTTTTACTGTGCCTCTTTTGTAAAAATGCATTAACCAAAAATGAAAAAATGGCTCTTTGGTCAAAAAAGGTTCCCGACCCCTGCTCTAGACAGACAGCAATTCTGTACCTCAAATTATATTGATGACAAACGTTTCTTTACTGCAGTCAATCATCTTTTCATTGCACATTCTCATTAAATTCACTGTGATAGACACATTCAATGCTGCAAAATGGGGTTTCTTAGAGAGCAGCATAATTTTACCACTAGGCTTTGGAACAGAGACTTCTAATTGAAATGCTTCTCTGAAATAAATACATTCTAAAAGTATTTTAATCGTATCAGTGTTTTAATGTTAGTTTTCATTGGTAGATGAATGGCACTTAACAGTGACTGCTCACTTTATCAGTGGCCTTGGCTCCAGATTTATTACCCATTTATTTTCCGAAGGCAGAACATTCTTCAGTAAAAAGTTCAAAGCCTTGAACGAAAGTAACCAGCTACAATGAATCACAATATTACACTGTTTTATTCAGGGGGTGGGGGTGGGGGGAGAAAGGTACTTGCAAAAAGAAGGCGGCAGCTCTGAATGTACACTTCACAAAAATGCATTGTGACATGATCAGTGAAAACGGTGAGAGAAATACTAATGATTAATCCAATTAAAAATTCACCCAGTAATTGTGTGTGCTATGTATTTTTAATGATTATTAGAGCTGTGGTTCTTAACCGGGGGCTCAGCACAGTTCCACTGGGGTCACTAATGGCTCGTTTCCACCGAGCGGTACGGTTCAGTACAGTTCAGTACGGTATGCAATTTTTGCCGTTTCCATTGTCAGAAGTTGTGAATGGTACCCTAATTCCGAACCGTACCGTACCACTTTTTTAGCACCCTTTGATTGGGGTACCTAGCACAGTAGTCCGGTACTAAAGGATGGAGCTGAAATCACTGCAGAACGTTGATTGGTTGACAGAGAATCGTCCCTTGTGTTTTTCCTTGCAGCCTGCAGCCTTGGCTCAAACAAAGCGTCTTCTTCTTGTGACAACAGCCACATCCCGAGAAGCATGAACAAGATCTGCTGTATGTCGTCCATTGTTGTTTACTGTGTCTCTTTCTTCTTCACGCGAGAATGACGTCGATCGCTACACCACGCCTATCATAAGCGTACTGTTGGCGGTGGAAATGCAAGCCGGATCAGGGTTTACGGTCCTGAATCATACTGTACTGTACTGAACCGTACCGCACCGCACCGCTCGGTGAAAACAAGCCAAAAATGACTTAAAATGATTTTTAAAAAAGCTTTAATATGAGCTAAAACTGCTAAAAATCAAGAAGTAATATATTGTCAGCATTATGTTGTTAGCTTAGCAACATGCTAACATCAAACGTAGTTGGAATTATTTAATCTCGCATGTGCTTCATATGCAGTTCCTGCCTATGTAGAATGTTTCAAATCTATGTAGGCAATAGACAACAGTAGCTCACTCAATTGTGGATCTCTTTTAAAGATCACATTTTTGTTGTTTCTACCTCGTGGTTTGTGGCAGGCGACGGGGACCAGGCAGTCCTCTTTGATATGGGGTTTGAGGTGGGGATTGCAGCCGCCAGCATGTTGCCCACTGTGATCCACACACAGCACAACTCTGTACCGCAGACCTGGGCCGCAGGTAACCGTGCACTGGATAGTACAAATACAAAAACACAAAAATATGTGATCATATTACATATATGTATTGTGAAAGCACTATACAAATTAAATTGAACTGAATCTGTCCATTTACATCAGGAGTGAAGTGAAAAGAACATACAAAATATAGAGGTTGGAAAAAGTAACTGAAACACTGGCATTAGGGGTTTCACACCTATATATGCACGGCCTGGTGGACAATCTTCAGTAGCTGTGTTTACATGAACACTAATAATCCGATTGTAATCAGACTACTAGCACAGTCGGAAAAAAAAGCCACATGTAACCACGTCAATCGTTATGAATTGGCAAAATTTAATTTGGATTGTTAAGGGTGGTTTAAACCTTTTCTAATCCGATGGAGTTTCTAATCTGAAACTGGAAAGTACTGTGCATGTGCAATGACGTAGAAATGACATATGACGCGAGGAACGAGCTGTTGTTGTTGAATGAAGTGTTATAAATGACTGTTGTGTCATTCTAATATTCTCTTTCCTTGCTTAAGACTCTCATCCACAGATGCCTGTTTTTGGGGGCATTTTTGCTGCTTGATCAATATAAGCAGCAGGGCACAGCTGTTTATGTGCTTGTCGTCTCCTAATTAGGACCCGAAATAGATAAATATAAATAAGTCTGCTCTTTAAAACCAAAAAAAAGAAACAATGTAGGAGAACAGTATGCGCAAAAAGCGGAAAACTCTGTATATTCATGCAGTGTGCGCATTTAAAGCTTGTGACATATAAACGCGCATCAGCACGATAATTTTTATTAGCGTTCGTGTAAACATTACGTTCGGATTTATCAGGATTCATCAAAAACAAAAGGTATCCAAGTAAATGTAGCTACTGATTTTACATTCCATCAGTAAGAGCAAAGTGTGAAAGTTGAATTAGCAGAGCAATACCACAGCTGTACATAAAATATTGCAATCCACACAAAATAATGGGCGACATATCAGAGTTTAAAAGAGGACACATTTTTGGTGCACATCTCGCTGGTTCATCTGTGACCGGACAGCAAGTCTTTGTGGTGTATCTAGAGCTATGGTATCCAGGGTAATGTCGGCATACCACCACATAGTTAATTAATGTACACTGTTCCTTTTTGAAATAAATAAAATAGGACGAACCACATCCAACAGGAGTAACTGTCGATTGCAAGAGGAAGCTGTCTGAAAGGGATGTCCAGGTACTAACCCGGATTGTATCCAAACCTCACTGCAGAACCTGTTCGTTGGGAGCTCCACAGAGTCAATATTCATGGTCAGACTGCTATAGCCACACCTTTGGTCACTCGTCCCAATGCCAAATGTCGGTTTCAATGATGCCAACAGAGCAAATCTTGGGCTGTGGACAATGTGAAACATGTATTGTTCTCTTATGAGTCCAACTTCACTGTCTTTCCCACATCTGTGGGAGTTACGCCGTGGAGAAGCCCCAAAGAGGCTTAACACCCGGACTGTTGCTGTCCAGAGTGAAGCACATGGTGGTTAAGTGATGGTTTGGGCTGCAATATTATCACATTGCCTACTGTGCCTGATGGGCACGTCACTGCCAAGGATTACCAAACCATTCTGAAGGACCATGTGCACCTAATGGTTCAAACATTGTACCCTGAAGGGGGTGCCGTGCATCAGCATGATAATGCACCAATACACACTGTTGACAGAGTGGTTTGACGAACATGAAAGTGAAGTAGAACATCTCCCTTGACCTGCACAGTCACCAGATCTGAATATTACTGAGCCACTTTGGGGTGTTTTGGAGGAGCAATTCAGAAAATATTTTCCTCCACCAGCATCACATAGTGACCTGGCCACTTTTTTGCAAGAGGAATGACTCAAAATCCCTCTGGCCACTGTGCAGTACTTCCCAAGACAAATTGATGCTGTATTAGCCGCAAAAGAAGGCCCTACACCATACTAATAAATCACTGTAGTCTAAAACCAGGTGTTTCAGTTTCATTGTCAAACCCCTGTATGTGACAATAAAAGATTTGGGTTGGTAAGATTTTTTTAATGTCAAAAGAAGTCTCTTATTCTCACTAAGGCTGCATTTATTTGATCAAAAACACATTAAAAATAGTGCTACTGTGAAATATTATTACAATTTAACTACTAATAAAATAAATGTAATAAAATTATAAATGTCTTTACTGTCACTTTTGATTGATTTAATGCATGCCCACCGAATAAAATTATTAATTCCTTTTAAAATGTTTACTGACTCCAAACATTTATATAGATGCATATTGCATATAGTGGAGAAGATATAATATCTCTGATCCAAAAGAACAATCTTCCAAACTATTTAAAAGAAAAAACCTATGAACAGTAGGTTCATAGTAGGTTCAACCTATGCCTATGAACAGTGTTGTAAAAAGGACCTATTATGCCTAAGTCTTGATTTTGTTTTTGGGGTCTACTAGAACAGTTTTCATGCTTGAATGTTAAAAAAAAACACATTATTTTTCACATATTTTATATTGCTGCAGCACCTCTCTTCCCAGTCTGTCAGTAACGCTCTGTTTAGTTCCGGTCTCTATGAAGCCTCTCCTTCTGAAAAGCCGAGTGTGCTCTGATTGGTCGGATGGATCAGTGTGTTGTGATTGGCTAACCACTTCCAGCTTGTTTTGGAAATGTCTCACCTCTTACCATAACCCTGAGTTTCAACACACTACTAACACAACTCAACCAGGCCTCGCCCACTGATATAGAGAATAACTCCCTTTGGAGTGATTTTGTGCTTTGTAACTTTGCAGACCTTTTTCATGCTCAAACAGCAACATTACACACTAAAGAAAGTTGAAAATGTAAAAGGCATAACAGGCCCTCTTTAAATCAGTCACATATGTGGTTTCATTTGGGTTAGGGCACAAAAACAGCTCACTAGGTTGAAGAACAGAGCTACAAATGGTCAATAAAAGATCACTTACCTGAGACCACTCCATGGCCATCCACTGTGGACACTCAAACGTGTTGCAGCTCTGTTTGCTGAATGGTCTTGGGGAGTGTGTGCACTTCCACTCCTCTACCTGCATGATCTGACCGTGAACGTCCTCCTCTACACACACCACGCTTCTCTCCTGAGAGCCCCCTCCACACGACACTGAACACGACGTCCACGGGTTCTGCTCCCACCTGCATCAGTATTATACAATAATATCTGTTGGTATTAGTAGATAAGTACTAACTTAGTAGATGAGCAGTTACATTATGTTATGAAATATGTTGTAATGTGATAACTTTTAGAGAAAAAGTGTCAACAAAAATACAGTAAAAACAGCAATATTGTGAAATATTATTACAATTAAAAATAAGATGATCAGCATCATTACTCCAGTCTTCAGTGTCACATGATCCTTCAGAAATCATTCTAATATGCTGATTTGCTGCTCAAGAAACATTTCTTATCATCAATATTGAAAACAGTTGTGCTGCTTAATATTTTTGTGAAAACCATGATGATTTTTTTAGGATTCTTTAATGAATAAATAAATTTAAAAAAAAATGCATTTATTTAAAATAGAAATTTCTTTCGGAACATTATAAATGTCACTGTCACTTTTGAACAATTTAATGTATTCTCACTGAATAAAAATATAAATTTCTCAAAAAACTCACAAAAAAACCCCCTTTAAACAGTAGTCTATCTATTGTATTCAAACAACACAGAGCAAATATTACTTTTAAATATATAACTTTGAATCTTTCTTTAAACTATTTCCGGCATTAGAGCCGTTTTAAGCTTTCAGACATGTCAAATCAACATTTTAAGGTTGTCTTGATGAATGATGTTAAATCCTGTCATTTAAAATCAGTTGACATCACTGAGTGAAGTGAGTATCACAGTTCTCTATCCTAATGTGAGCAGTAAGTGTGCTGTGATATACGTGCTGTGCACAGTAAATAACTTCATACCGTGGTAGAGGCTGGAAATGGTCATAGGGCATCACTTCCTTGAAGCCATCACTGCAGAGAAACACACACCATTATCTCTTCAAGTCATTATTCACACTATAATAAGTTCATGCACAGGAAGTCTAATGCACAGCTACTCTCTGGTTTATAGCGATATAGAAACACTCAATGTGTTTTGTCGTGGAGGGTGTGTTGCAGAAATCGATAAGACAGAACCAGCCTTTCAAGGCAGGGATCCATGTTGCACTCCTTGAGTTTGGGTGTAGGTTTGGTGTTCTCTGGGAAGCTGTGGCACAGGTGCTCTGCAACTGATTTGTTGTAACGAATGTCCATGCAATCAGCCGAATTGAGCTGATAACCTTCAGAGGCGAGACAAAGCAACATTAGTTGTTTTATGAAAATTGTACCCTGTATAAGCATTTTAAGTAGCATGCATGATAATGTATGTATACACTACTGGTCAAAAGTTTGGAAAAATTAAGATTTTTTTAAAAACTTTTTTTGAAAGATGTTTTTTTTCTCTTATTCTTACCAAGACTGAATTAATTTGTTAAAAATACAGTAAAAACAGTAATATTGTGAAAATAACTTTTTTATTTTAATACATTTTAAAATGTAATTTATTCCTGTGATGGTTAAGTTGAATTTTCAGCAATCATTACTCCAATCTTCAGTGTCACATGATCTTTCAGAAATCATTCTAACATAATTGGTATTGTATATCATATATATCAAAGTGCCCCTATTATGCTCTTTCGAATATTACCTTTCATGTAGTTTGTAATATAGCTGTTTGTGAATGTAAAAGGTCAAAGTTTTAATGATCAAAGTGCACGACAAATAAAGTTATTGTCTAAAAAAAAAAAAGAATAGATTCTGAATTGCTTAAACAAGTCTTCAGTAATTCCAGACTCACTTCCTGTTACAGACCTATGTAACAATGTAACAAATTTGCATAATGCCAGCATATGGTCTTCATTGGCTGCCCACGAATGACATCTACTCTGACCCGCCCTCAAACATTGTAGCTGTAGCTGAGACCTGGAAGAGTTTAGTTCATGTTGTCGACATGTCTTGAAGACGCTGTTTTCAGCGCTGCGAATCCACTTTGCATGCACTTCACAGAAATGAGGACTCACGCTGGAACTGATATGGAAAAACCGACGCCATTGTTACTGTTCGTATCATTGTGTATGTTGAGCGCTGTAGAAGCCTCTGGAGCTGAAGGTTTTCAGACTCTTTGTGAAATGAGTTGTGCAATGTATATTATGAGAAAATGAAAGTGTTTTTGACCTTGGATCCATGTAAAACTATTGTAGGAGACCTCCAAAACTAAATTAGGAACCTTTAAAATAGCATAATAATAGGGGCACTTTGATGCATGATATATAGATACCAAATCAATTATCTGCCAATTTTAGAGATTTTTAATTTATCTGTGTGCTGAATGAGTATTTTTGGTGTATTCAAATCATTCAAATCACTGTGAATTATTAAAAATGGCCATCTCTAATCAAGAGGAACAATCTATAGCACTTACCCCCTCCACAGGTGACGGAGCAAGGGAAAAAGTCAGTTTCCCTCCACTGGTAGCGAATGGGCTGGTAGAACATAAACTGCATCACTGTGTCTTTAGGGCCAGCATACTTCACCTGAGGGGAACCGAAATTAACTTGTAATGTGCCTGATCGTTTCCTTTTAATAGTCACACTTTTAATAGTCATAACCACATCACAATAAGAGATAAAAGAAAAACTAATGACTTTGACATGTATAATAAGCAGGAAATTTACTCAATGGGCCACAGTCCAAATCATGATTTCCATATGAAATGTAGCATGCATCATCTGCCACTGAATATCCTCTAGTCTTGATTTCTGGAGCTGTGATGATTAGTTAAATACTGTTTGGATGCTGCTGCAATTAACTAGAGTAATGAGTCATGTTCAATTACTGTAAAGCCATAGTGTCAAGACTACTCATGACTCTTCAGGTCGTGAGATGAGAAAGTCTAGCATGATTGCAATCATATTGTGCTGTATTTACAGTTTCACAATGGAGAATAAACACTGATTCTCTCTGCTGCTTTAAACTCATCATGTCTGTCATTATATAAGAACCCTGCCTTGTGTATGTTGGGTATTATACCGGAGGATATGCGTATATCTCGACAAAAGATGCTATGGTGCCGTTTAGCTATGGCTTCTGGATGCAGAGTCATTCTGAGACATTGGAAGTCAGACACACCTTCCTCATATGATGAATGGATGGAACTTATGTCAAATATTGCTAGTTATGAACGTGTGATATTTAGAGCCTCAGGACGTCATGATTTGTTTATGAAAATGTGGGGTCCCTTTCTCTCCCTAACTGAGAATGTATTATAAAAAGAGAAAAAAAAATCTTCCAAATATGTCTTATACCTCTGTGTTGTAACCTACTAGTCCTGTAAAGTCTAAACATTATTTATTTATTTTCTTCTCTGTGACCTAACTCTTTATTGATCTGTGTATTTGTTATTTATTTTCCCTTTTATCTGTGCTATTCTGTATTTATTTAATTATTTAATTTTTATGTATGTAACCTTTTTTTTGGGGGGGGGGGGGGGGGTGTCATTAAGCTGGGATAAGGGGTAAAAACTAAAACACGTCACTGTTAACACTTAATTTCTGACTGATGTTCATGTTCAAAAAAGCAAAAAATAAATAAAATAAAAAATATGAAGCTTCAAGCAGAGTTTGCATGAAACTTTCAGAATCATTACTATTCAAATAGTATATATATATATATATATATATATATATATATATATATATATATATATATATATATATATATATTTATATACACACACTCACCTAAAGGATTATTAGGAACACCTGTTCAATTTCTCATTAATGCAATTATCTAATCAACCAGTCACATGGCAGTTGCTTCAATGCATTTAGGGGTGTGGTCCTGGTCAAGACAATCTCCTGAACTCCAAACTGAATGTCAGAATGGGAAAGAAAGGTGATTTAAGCAATTTTGAGCGTGGCATGGTTGTTGGTGCCAGACGGGCCGGTCTGAGTATTTCACAATCTGCTCAGTTACTGGGATTTTCACGCACAACCATTTCTAGAGTTTACAAAGAATGGTGTGAAAAGGGAAAAACATCCAGTATGCGGCAGTCCTGTGGGCGAAAATGCCTTGTTGATGCTAGAGGTCAGAGGAGAATGGGCCGACTGATTCAAGCTGATAGAAGAGCAACTTTGACTGAAATAACCACTCGTTACAACCGAGGTATGCAGCAAAGCATTTGTGAAGCCACAACACGCACAACCTTGAGGCGGATGGGCTACAACAGCAGAAGACCCCACCGGGTACCACTCATCTCCACTACAAATAGGAAAAAGAGGCTACAATTTGCACGAGCTCACCAAAATTGGACAGTTGAAGACTGGAAAAATGTTGCCTGGTCTGATGAGTCTCGATTTCTGTTGAGACATTCAGATGGTAGAGTCAGAATTTGGCGTAAACAGAATGAGAACATGGATCCATCATGCCTTGTTACCACTGTGCAGGCTGGTGGTGGTGGTGTAATGGTGTGGGGGATGTTTTCATGGCACACTTTAGGCCCCTTAGTGCCAATTGGGCATCGTTTAAATGCCACGGCCTACCTGAGCATTGTTTCTGACCATGTCCATCCCTTTATGACCACCATGTACCCATCCTCTGATGGCTACTTCCAGCAGGATAATGCACCATGTCACAAAGCTCGAATCATTTCAAATTGGTTTCTTGAACATGACAATGAGTTCACTGTACTAAAATGGCCCCCACAGTCACCAGATCTCAACCCAATAGAGCATCTTTGGGATGTGGTGGAACGGGAGCTTCGTGCCCTGGATGTGCATCCCACAAATCTCCATCAACTGCAAGATGCTATCCTATCAATATGGGCCAACATTTCTAAAGAATGCTTTCAGCACCTTGTTGAATCAATGCCACGTAGAATTAAGGCAGTTCTGAAGGCGAAAGGGGGTCAAACACAGTATTAGTATGGTGTTCCTAATAATCCTTTAGGTGAGTGTATATATATATGTGTGTGCGTGTATGTATGAATATATGTACGTACGTATATACAGTATATATATATATATATATATATATATTCACACACACATTTACAAAATTGTATGTTGTTGTTAAGATGCAATTAATCGTGATTAATTTGATAGCACAGTATAATATATGATATATACACAAGCTCGTTATATATAATACATTTATATATTTATATATGTATGTATGTATGTATGTATGTATGTATATATGGTAATTATAATATTATATATTATAAAAAACTAAACTTATAACAAACTAATATTTTATACATTAAATCATATACATAAATATTTATTATTATTATTATTATTATTATTATATAAAATAAAAAACAAAAAAAAAAGTTCTCAAATCTCATTTGTAGTTGTGTATTGAAAGGAAGCGTTGTGAATACAGATCATCCACTTTTGTTGAATGTTCAGCATCACATCTCTTTTTGTATGTTATGGAAAAAAGAAAATATTGCAGGTTGGAACAAGTAAATGATGATAGAAATTTCATTTTTTGTGAAACTACACTTATAAAATCTTAAGGGATATACTTCAAGTACATTTCTTATATAAATAGGGTTGGAAACTCCAACACAAGAGAAAATACCTATCCATTGAAAAGGCCAAATCTCTGGCTAAGAGTTTCTGCTGTTTTCTAGCACCATTTGCAGATAGATAGATCTACTGTACGGTTTTCATTACCCACCTTAATTGTGAAGTCTGCAGACAGCGGTCCGTAGCAGCGGAGGGTCTGTCTTTCTGTTCCTTTCTGGTACTCCACCGTGTTGTTACCCAGAGCGTGAGAACCTGAAGAGCTGAACACGACCTCTTCTCTCCAGCTGGTTGGTGCATGCGCTTCAATCACTGAAATAGGACATTGCAGGTTCTACTGGGGGGGGATTACCACAGATTTTTGCTACTGAAACAGGTGCCCTGAGACACCACACCTGACTCCGTACAGTGTTAGGGTCTGTAAACAGCAAAAACTGTCAGTGGAGCGGTTTACACTTTTTTCTAAACAGTAACACCATCTACCTGTCGATCACTCTGCATGTTGGGGTTGGCCGACACGCTTTTGGAGGGTGGGGATTTAGATTGAGATGTGGTTGAAATCGCTTGCTGCTGTTTTAAAACACTAAAATTTCACATAATCTATGAACATATTTTTAATTAATGAAGTTACACCAATGACGTTAATAGTCAAATTATGATAAGAATGTGGGTCTTTTTGGCTATCTGTAATGATAAAGTGGACAGGTTGGATATGGATATGGTTGAATTAGTGCTGTCACATCGATTAATCACATCTGTTACGTGTATCTGTGTTAATTCATTTGTGAGTCCCTAGGTGGTGTTGAGGGGGATCTCCCCCAACCTGTGGGAAAGCATGACGTCACCCGGGATACCGGATAAAGGGACATTGGCGGCGACATGGCAGGGGCTCTCCTCTCCCGATGTTCTCACGGCTGCCACTGTCCTCACCTCACCTGTTTTTCCGAGCTGCCCTACCAGTTTACTGTTGTTTATTTCTTCTTTGTCTGATGTGTTTTCGTTAACAGTTTGTATGATCTGTTATGTAATTCTGAGTTGTATGTTCTGGTTGTGTCAGTTGAGTTTTTCGTTTCTAAAATAGTAAAAGAAGGCGTGCATGGCGTCTTGAAACAGTATCAAGTGTCTGTGGTTCACTCATGTGTTCGGTCCGTATCCACTATTTGATTAATTTGGTTTAACGAGCCTTATTAGCTGGTTATGGCCGTAACAACATCTATCATAAAAATTTGTGTTTATATAATGTGTGTATGTGTGTGTGTGTGTGTATATGTGTATGTGTGTATATACAGTGGGGAGAACAAGTATTTGATACACTGCCGATTTTGCAGGTTTGCCCACTTACAAAGCATGTAGAAGTCTGTAATTTTTATCATAGGTACTCTTCAACTGTGAGTGACAGAATCTAATCTAAAAATCAGATTAGAATTTTTTCTAAAAATCCAGAAAATCACATTGTATGATTTTTAAGTAATTAATTTGTATCAAATACTTGTTCTCCCAACTGTATATATATATACATACACACACACACACACAATTATATAACAGTTTTATGTTAAATGCGTTAGATGTGTGTGTGTGTGTATACATATATACACATGTATATATATATGTGTATATATGTGTATATATATATATATGTGTGTATGTGTATATATATATATATATATATATATATATACACACATACACACATACATACATACATATACATACATACACACACATTATATAAACTACATTAGTGAACATTAACTAAGATTAATAAATGTATTTTTCATCATTGGTTAATGTTAAATTTAACATTTACTAATACATTATTAAAATCAGAAGTTGCATCTGTTAATATTATTTAATGGACCTGAAATAACATGAACAGTTAACAAAGATTAATAAATAAAGTAACAAATGGATTGCTCTGTTAAGTGTTACCAAATAATCTTTATTTTTAAATTTACATTGCTGCTCTGATTTGTGCACTAAATAAATGAATAAATAAATAAATAAATAAAAATCCTCTTTCCAACCACCTGACTCCATTCTGGTTTGTAATACCCACTTTGATCCAAATAAATGGCCACCCTATATTTTTTCACTCTGAAATATGTCACTTTATGGAGGTAAAATGGTTTGGAAACATATTTTCACATGAACTTTGAGTCTAAATTTTGAATAATGTGAAATAAAAACTCTTTGTTTTGTTTTGATCTCTCACACCCACATTAAATGTTTCAAGTCATAAAATATCAAAACACTGTTCGTTGTTAAAAATATTCAATGTGATCTTGACCATTTCAAATATAAATACATGTCTTTCCGTTGTTTGCACATTGATACACCATTTAGGGAATAATTGCAGATCCTTCATGTAAATAAAGCAACAGAACAACATGTGTTAGCGGTGAGGGAAAATCAAACAACTGGTCAAAGCGGCTAAAGAGCTTCTGGCAGCAGCTCAATATAATTATGCCTTCTTCTCGAAACAGCTCACAAAGAGATTCAACTCCCACATTGTTGTTGTTCTGTTCTTGTGGACAACTTCTGACAAAAAAATTGGCAGCTAACATTTATTTGCTTAGTCAAATGGATTGAATGATGATTTTTCTTGCAGATTAGAAAGGCTGTGTTAAGTACTTTTAACAATGGCAATTATAAAAGAGCCATCATATCTACAACATCTCATGCACAAATCTATAGGGCAAGTTCACAAACCTGGCTGTTATACAGTAGATATTGGATTATACAGTACGTCTTTGTTTTCTTTATTTTTCTAGTCTTTTAAGGTATTATCTGTATTTTCACATTTATTATGTGAGCTTTGGTATAGAGTCATCTTCAGGTCATTCAAACCCCATTTTATTAAACATCTGACAAGTTAAATACCCACTAAATGCCCTGTAGTTCTTGATGGAGATCTAGTTTGCAACCAAAAAGGAGTAATGGGCAGGTTATAGGGTTTAGATATCAGTGTGTGTAGTTTGAAACGTGGTTTTCCACAGAACGGAAGTGTGTATTTGTGTGAGTGTGGGTCCATCGGATGTGGAACGGTACTTTGGGATTGGACTTCAGCATACTCTGCGTGTCCGTTATGGAAGTCTGCTAGATTACTGGCTCTGTCTCCATCGTACTGGGCTCTCAGCCACCACAAATTAGCCTGCATGAACACTTCATTCTTCTGCTCTATCCTAAAGTTCCCTCAAACCTCTTAGCATTTGCCAGTCCCACTCAGGTAATAGAAAATCTCTTTCTTTTTTTCGTCTTTCAGGCTAGATACAGATATAAAATCCATATGCATTTCCACACTGTGTTACTAGACCAGGCAACTGTGTCAAATAGAGTTTGGCCGTGTCACTGTGGAGGCATTGTGAAGTTCAGACTATATTGCAGATGTTGGAAGAGCTCTTTGAAAATACCTCTGATGACCTGTGACAACTTTGTGAGAGAGGCAAAGATGTTACAAATTGATTAAAATGCCTAAATGTAAATAAATAAATAGGGAAAAATATTAACTATAACAAATGACAGCGTGAGAGGTCAGACATTAATCAAAGGTTTAATTTTGTGTAAGTATGCGGTGAAAGTTATCCCATATAATTAAAATAATTTATAATATAATATAATATAATATAATATAATATAATATAATATAATATAATATAATATAATATAATATAATATAATATTCCTATTATAATCTGTGAATTAACTTGTACCTGAACTTTAAAGGGGACTCAAACCTCTTTTTAGTTGTGATATAGTGTCTCAGTCTACATTACATTCACACTGGTGTTTTAGGAAGCCAAACAATTAGAATATAATAATAATAATAATAATAATAATAATAATAATATTAACTTTATAAATGTTATTGAATGGGAAACACTGGAATAATGTTACAATGGAATAAATAAATAAATAAATAAATCAGGGTTATTAAAAATAAATAATCAGGTAAATAAAAAAAAATAATAAGGGTTAAAAACATATTAAAATAAAATAAAAAATAAAATAAAATATAGATATTAGTTAAAAAATTAAGCTAAACAAAAATTTGAAATGTTGCCTTTGCAATAAACTGAAATAAGTTTAAGTTGAAGCACTAAAATTATTAACTGGAAATAAATAACACTAAAACTGAAACTGAAATAAAATAAATTAAACATAAAAAGCAATATTTAAAAAACAAACAAACAAAAAACTAACAAATTGACAAAAGCACAATAAAATTACGAAAAAATTAACTAAAATTAACATAGAAATATAGAAATAAAAGCTAATTCAAAATATGAATAAAACTATTAAATAAAAATATAATAACACTGAAATAAATAAAGATAAAGTATAAAAACAAGCAAAAATAATAACAAATTAGGTGCTTCACTTTATTTAGGATAAATATAATGTATTTAATATTTCAGTTGATTTTAGAATAAAATAGGATTTGTCATTAAAGAGATTCCCAATAATGTTAACTTTCAGATTTCAGAAATTCTCTCTGGAACAAAAACGTGTGGAAACTCCTTGACAGGTGAATGTCGTCTTGCTAACTCTCAAAACACTGCGCTCTGCACTACTATAATTGCACTCTAAGGACTCTGCCCTGTTGCAGGAAGCTGGATTAATTCATATGGTTAATGCTGATTCTCCAACTTAAATCCTTTTCGGCCTTTGACTACTGTTAAATGGCTTCTAACCGCCAGATTAAGTCTAGACTTCATACATGATAGTTTTATGATAAATCAAGGATTAGACCCAGAAGCTGTGAAACACCACACATCTTTGTTTAAAGTTTAACACGCATAATCTCACCAATCATGTCTGGTCCCTTAGCTGTGATTCTGAGGCCTCTGCTACCCATCGGCACTTCCATCACCGTCTTCATGGCTGCAGAAGAAGAATCGCAAACCAGAGAGTCATTAAAACAACACATAATTCAGTGATTGCATCCTAGCATGAGATGTATCTTTCTGATAAACTGCAGTAAAAAAAACAAAAAAAAAACAGAATTGGATTAAAAACGCAAAACAACTCCTATTTATTTCCTAGATGACAACTGGTTGGCCACTCACTAAATTCAACATGCAAAGTTATGTTCCCATTCAAAGTTGCGAATTTAACTTATGCGCAAAATTAGAATATCGCATAAAATTTTGAGAGTAAAGCACAATTTCCATCCGATGTGTTCAGGGGAACAAAAAAGTCACTTCCTGGGAAATTGGTGCAAAATATCTGTAATAAAAATGGAAATTGCTGCAAGCGAGGAAGCCACTGTGGCTCTTTGACTTACGACTCAATAAACGCTGTCATGTTATGTTGCTTTCAGAGGCAGATGGCTGGTGTTTGGGAACGCAATTGTCAGAGACTGTTCTGAAAGGTAATTATACCAAACCATTTTGATGACAGACAGATTTCAGAATGACCAAACCAACATTTGAGATGGTGTGCGATGAAATTCGTCCACTGGTTATCCAATCACATCCTCGGCTGAGGCAAAGTCATGTGAGTTTATCGGATAAAAAATTATCCGCCCCAGTTGAGCACATTTTTAGAATTTTTATGCGATAACCAAAAATTCTAGTGTTGTATGCAGAGTTTCAGTCCAAACACAGATCAGAAATACAGCATCTCTCACAGCTCATGTCAGTATCCATTGTGCACGTAAATACAGTCATGACATTTGAGAATAAATGAGTTGCAAACACACAGACACTGCAATTCTGACACGCTTAATGTGTTCGACCTCTCTCCATAAAAAAACATTTGTGGCTTCCCAGTGTACTGCTGTAAAAAAGAAAACCCACCAATTTCCAGCTCAGTAAACAGAAAACCACAATAGAGAGCAGCCTGAGTGCTTTCAGTTATGGTTGGATTGAAAGCGTTCTGTAAAAGCAAGCGTAATGGGGTAATGGAGAGAACGGGGTAGAATACAGGAAATCTCTCCAGTTACTCATCTCTACTACTTTTTTTTTCTTTATTTAGATTTCTTATACAAAGAGACTTATTACAGGGATAATCCCTTGGAGCAAAGGAATAGTTCCTCCCATGAAAGGAAAATTCTGTCATAATTTATCACCTTTCAAATCAAATCACCTTTATTTATATAGCGCTTTTTACAATGGCAATTGTTTCAAAGCAGCTTCACAGTGGTAACAGGAAAATAATGCAACGGAATTTGATTCGGCTGTACAGCCGCTCTGGAGAAAACGGTGATGTCATCCAGCTCAGTTCAATTATCATATAGTGTCAATGCGGGCAGATCAGTAATATAGTTGAAATTTAAGTGTCCCCACAATCCCTGTTTTTCCAAACAAAAAGGGACCTTCAGAAATATAGTTTTTGGAACTAATAAACTAGTAAATAATGAAAGAATTTTCTCTCTTTTTTTGTGAATTCTCCCTGCAGGTGTCTTGCTCGGGGGAAAATGGCGAAACATGATCGTTCCTTGTCAGGAAATTTTAAAATATAAACATGCACGATACAATAATATACATTTTATTTTCAACTGTGACAATCTAAATCCAAAAGTCTAAATCTAAATCCAAAGACTGAAATAAGCAAAAAATGTGATATTATAATGCAATATTATTATAATATTTACTTAAAAAAATTATGACTGTCACACATTTGTGGCATTGATTCCACCACGATCAAAAATTCTTCCCCGATAAAGTTTTATCATAACTCTGCTTAATAAAGTTAATAAAGGGCATGTCTGATATAAAATATGAGAAAATGTATCGAAAACAATGAAAAATCTATGTAAATATCACTTGCACAGAGTATTTTTTATTGCGCTTCATTTTCAATCGAGCTGTAATTTTATAAAACTATGCAAAAGTTTGTAAATATTATATAGTATTTACAATACATAAAATCCAATTTCACAATGGATGGACACAATAATGTCTTAATTTCCATATGGAATTTTTAATTAAAACAATTCATAACATGCTAGCTATACAATGATCCACAACAAGGCAAAGGAATCAGCCATTTTATTCCCCAAAAATTTCAAATATAATATTGTGAATGTTTTCTATTTGCATATATTTTTAAAATGTAATTTATTCCTGTGATGCAAAGCTGAATTTTTATCATTACTCCAGTCTTCAGTGTCACATAATCCTTCAGAAATCATGCTGATTTGATGATCAAGAAACATTTCTTTTCTTTTTTCTGCATAATATATTTGTGGAACTGGGATAGGTTTTTTTTTTTTAAGATATTTTTCCCCCCAAATAATGACAGAATTTTCATGAATTTTTCCTGCAAGCGTCTTGCTGAAGTGACAAAATGGTGAATCATTCCTTGTGAGAAAATCTTAACCTCCTTACAACGTGTCCTAACTACACGCGATAGGATAAGATTCCAGCGACAAGCAACTTGTCTGTCCACACCAGACGTGACGCGACTACGAGATGCAACAAATCAATCAAAAACCACAGCCAATCAGAACAGCGCGTGGGCGGGCTCTCACGGCAAGTGTAGGCTATGGCACCAGAGATTAATCTTGACGGCACTCGCAAGGAAATGGATAAGTACATAATCAAATTCACAAATATTACACCATTTAAACATTACTAAAATACATACTGAGTTACTAAAACAATCTTTGGCATAGAATATACTTGTTTGTTCACAGTTTGAACGTTCTTGTTTCTAGTTGTTTAATTTCAAGATCTGAGGTGAATTATCCTTTGCTGCTTTTAGTACGACTACGTTACAAAACTGGGAGCACTAAATGATATTCAAAGTCACATTACACACTTTTAACATTAAATAAAGCACATAAACATTACCTGAGATTATCATTGCCTTGTTTTGTGTTGTTGTTCCAACCGCAATATAGAAATAGAAACCGTTTCTAAAATAGATTTATCGTGTGTCGCCGTCGCAACTTTTTAGGACAAAAACTCTAATTAACATGGAAAAGATACCTTTTATCGCACACCTTTTTACGGCGTCGTGTCACGTGTAGTTAGGACACGGTGTTAGTTCTGGGACCATTTTTGGGGATTTCCGCCTGGACTTGGCCTACCCAAATTGAAAAGCTTCCTATGCCCACATACAGAGGTTTTGGTGTCATTTTACAGGAAACCCTTTGAATTTACATAAAACACTGCTAAAAGTGATAAACATTTAAGTATATGTTGTCTGAGCTGTAATAACCCCCCCAAAAAAGAGGCGCTTTTTGATTTTTTTGGTTATAAATTCATTTTAGAAAGTGTATAACTCAGGCCTGCCCTGTGTGCTCTAGCACCCTGTAGACAGTTTCCACTAGACGGCAGCAAATACTGGAAAAAATTATTTTGTCTGTATCATGTTGCATGCAAGATTTATTCAAATGGATCTGAAGGGAGTAATATAGTCTCCCCATGTACAGTGGTATAAATGCAATATCCCAGTGTCACAAAATAATTTTTTCCAGCGTTTGCTGACATATGCTGGAAACAGCCAAAACTGTCTGCAGGGTGCTAGAGCACACAGGGCCTGAGATATACACTTTCAAAAATGAATTTATAACCAAAAAATCAATTGGGGGGTTTATTACAGCTCAGACAACATATACTTAAATGTTTATCACTTTTAGCAGTGTTTTATGTAACTTCAAAGGGTTTCCTGTAAAGTAACACCAAAATTGTGTATTTAGACCACTGTATGTGGGTATGGGAAGCTTTTCAATTTGGGTAGGCCAAATCCAGGCGGAAATAGTCCCAGAGTAATTTAGTGTAAATAAGTTACTTTGTGTAAAACAAATGCCAAATGCATATCTCCAGAAATTAGACATTCTAAGCTTTCATTCTGAGCTCATAAGACATTCTGAGCAACTCATACAACTCAATACAACTCATTTGAGATGTGGTGGGAATGTTACAAAAATAACAATTCTTCGAAGAAAAAAAAAAAAAAACAGTCCTTGGACATTTTTAGTGGACAAATAAATAAACCAGTGAGAATGTAAAAAGTGTGTTTCAAGTTAAAAGTCCACAGGGCCAAAAGTGCCCCTGGTTTCAACAGCAAACACCCTTAGCTTAGCTTCAAAGTAGCTTCCTTAATAACTTCTTTAACAGTTTTAACTGAGACACTTTAGGGTCAAATATAAAGTGAGTAGCTTGTGTAGATGCAAAGTGCTAATGCAGTTTATTGCGTTAGCAGGAATTAATGTAGGAAAAGATGTGTTTTTCCCTTCGCTCTGCAATGCTCACCGCATCCAGCAATTACAGGGCTTGGAAATACGCCAACGTCATGGGAGCCCCAAAATATTTACTTTTGGAAACATATATAGAAAGTACTGGAATTTATTGCTATAATGAAAAAAAGTTTCAGACACAAGTCAGTTGTAAACAGGGCAAAAAATGCCCAAACAATGCTGCGTTTCAAAATTACCAATAAAAAAACCCAAGACGTAATTGCCCTCGCTTTAAAAATAACCCAACCATGCAAGTGTGACTTCAAATTTGTTTATAACGATGGAGAAAAAAGTAATCTAATGTGGCTAACTGCTCCACAAAGATGCATCGACCCGCAAGTAAAATTAAAATCACACAAACGCTCCCACAATGCATCTGTGTTTCTCTCGCTCTCCTTTAAAAATTGCAGAAATGAGTCACTGCAGAGTAAAAGGAATGAATTATAAGAGCCAGAGGCTCATTAGTAGCTTTATTGCATTTTAATATTAACAGATCCATGTGACGCTCTGGAATCCTGACCGTCATCCAGCCCGGATTGAAGTCCTTTGGGGAATGACCTATCCGATCACCGGAATTCCATCTGGAGACCTCATGGCGGCTCTACGACTTACGAGAAGCCTACGTGTCAGTGCCACGCATGTGAATTATTAGTGAGACGGCTTTTATTAAAGAATGCATAACTTGTTTGGATCGAGTTACCTCGTTTTGGTTTAACAGGCTTTAAAAATGAATAGCATGATTGTGTGAAAACGTCTTAGTTAGGAAAAAAGTTCCAGTCACTCAGGCTCTGTTCCAAAACCTAGTAAGCTGCCTTGTTTTCTATTTTCTACAAAGTCAGACGCATTCTAAGGCAGCATGATCCAAAATAAAACCTATTTTGAATGATCTATGACGCAACTCACAATTAGAGATGCACCAATGTATTGGCCGATGATATTTATCAGCTGATCTTTTTACAATTTAAAACCAATCGGCTAATGCACTGAAACTGATGGTTAATTAACTGCGTGAAGGCACTGAGTTGTAATGTCTGTTGCATAATCCAAAGTTTTTCTCTGTAGAAAAAAAACAAAATGAAACCTGTACAAAATATAGCAGGGCTCAACAATACAGACTGCCCGTCCCAGCGTAATCAACGCTCAAGACAATTGACGGAACTGTCACTGTCCAGATCGGGCCAGTGCTGCATCATCACAAAAGTTTATCCATTGCATGTGTTTTTAAGCCTTGCCAATTTAAATATTCAAGTGCAAGAAGATGCGAAAGAGAACTCAATTTGGTACTCGATGTGTGAGAAGTTTTGCGTGTGCACACATCTAAAGCGCATGCCCAGAAAGCCGTGCCTCTCAGACAGTGTGCAAACACTGAATTGAGTTCTCTTACACTTTTTCTTGTGCTTGAATGGACAAATTCACACAACATTATATCAAAATGCCCATCTTGGCGAGTATCCTAGTAAACATAGTCAGTTATGGCTTAAAGGTGCAATAGGTGATTTGGGAAATGCTAACTTTAGCCTTCTAGCATTGAAAGCATACGATCCCACCCTCCCTGCAAATCGCCCTTCAAAGCCATGCCTCCTCCAAAACACATGAACGCACACAGACCAGAAGCGAGACGACCAGAGACAACGTTATTGGATTATATCATGTGTCATTTACCGGTGAGAAAACTTTACATTACAGTGAGTAACAGTAACGAATTTAAACAAACGTTTGCCTGCCATTCTCGTTCTTCTCTGCACAGCGCATGTGAACATGCTAATGGCGCATGATGTCTGTGTGAACAGGCTGCGCAGTGGTATGCAAACACACATTGACTGACAGGGAACACATGCTATCATTTAATTCAGACCGAATGCATTGATTGAATGAACATTTTATGGTCCTACGCCTTCCACAGACGATGTATATTTATAAAAATACATTTAGACTGCTTAACATAGTGATTGATATCAGGATATGAGGAGACTTTTTTTTGTGTGATGTTTCTGTAGAGAATCACCTACTGTACCTTTAAGTGAACGTGAACAGTTGAGAAATAAAACAAGTGTGTATCAGTATATTGAGTCCGTGCAGCTCTTAAAAAGGCACCAGCCTAATATTCCTTCAAAATAAATGCAAATAAACAGTTTATAATATTAACTTGTCCTATTAATTCATAAAATAAAAAAGAATCACAGTCAGGACAGATCATAAAACAAAGTGCTTAGAACTATTTTGTTTTTAAAAATCTGTATATTTGTGACTGATTTGAAAAGTTGGTGATAAAATGAACAACAAAGTAACACATTACATACAGTGGGGAGAACAAGCATTTGATACACTGGCGATTTTGCAGGTTTGCCCACTTACAAAGCATGTAGAAGTCTGTAATTTTTATCATAGGTACTCTTCAACTTTGAGTGACGGAATCTAAAACAAAAATCCAGAAAATCACATTGTATGATTTTTAAATAATTAATTTGCATTTTATTGCATGGCATAAGTATTTGATCACCTACCAACCAGTAAGAATTCCGGCTCTCACAGACCTGTTAGTTTTTCTTTAAGAAGCCCTCCTGTTCTCCACTCATTACCTGTATTAACTGCACCTGTTTGAACTCGTTACCTGTATAAAAGACACCTGTCCACACACTCAATCAAACAGACTCCAACCTCTCCACAATGGCCAAGACCAGAGAGCTGTGTAAGGACATCAGGGATAAAATTGTAGACCTGCACAAGGCTGGGATGGGCTACAGGACAATAGGCAAGCAGCTTGGTGAGAAGGCAACAACTGTTGGAGCAATTATTAGAAAATGGAAGAAGTTCAAGATGACGGTCAATCTCCCTCGGTCTGGGACACCATGCAAGATCTCACCTCGTGGGGCATCAGTGATCATGAGGAAGGTGAGGGATCAGCCCAGAACTACACGGCAGGACCTGGTCAATGACCTGAAGAGAGCTGGGACCACAGTCTCAAAGAAAACCATTAGTCACACTCTACGCCGTCATGGATTAAAATCCTGCAGCGCACGCAAGGTCCCCCTGCTCAAGCCAGCGCATGTCCAGGCCCGTCTGAAGTTTGCCAATGACCATCTGGATGATCCAGAGGAGGAATGGGAGAAGGTCATGTGGTCTGATGAGACAAAAATAGAGCTTTTTGGTCTAAACTCCACTCGCCGTGTTTGGAGGAAGAAGAAGGATGAGTACAACCCCAAGAACACCATCCCAACCGTGAAGCATGGAGGTGGAAACATCATTCTTTGGGGATGCTTTTCTGCAAAGGGGACAGGACGACTGCACTGTATTGAGGGGAGGATGAATGGGGCCATGTATCGCGAGAGCTTGGCCAACAACCTCCTTCCCTCAGTAAGAGCATTGAAGATGGGTCGTGGCTGGGTCTTCCAGCATAACAACGACCCAAAACACACAGCCAGGGCAACTAAGGAGTGGCTCCGTAAGAAGCATCTCAAGGTCCTGGGGTGGCCTAGCCAGTCTCCAGACCTGAACCCAATAGAAAATCTTTGGAGGGAGCTGAAAGTCCGTACTGCCCAGCGAAAGCCCCGAAACCTGAAGGATCTGGAGAAGGTCTGTATGGAGGAGTGGGCCAAAATCCCTGCTGCAGTGTGTGCAAACCTGGTCAAGAACTACAGGAAACGTATGATCTCTGTAATTGCAAACAAAGGTTTCTGTACCAAATATTAAGTTCTGCTTTTCTGATGTATCAAATACTTATGTCATGCAATAAAATGCAAATTAATTACTTAAAAATCATACAATGTGATTTTCTGGATTTTTGTTTTAGATTCCGTCACTCACAGTTGAAGAGTAGCTATGATAAAAATTACAGACTTCTACATGCTTTGTAAGTGGGCAAACCTGCAAAATCGGCAGTGTATCAAATACTTGTTCTCCCCACTGTATAAAAAGTGGCAGGTCTATATTTTTGCATTTACACTCTAAGACTGAATTCACAGATAATTTTACATACAGTATCAGATTGTTTTGTTTCATCCATTGCTATGGTTATCACTGTCTCTTGTGAAAACTGAGACATTAACATTGTGTTTATACATTTTTGGTTATAATGAAAAATTTGCGAACGTGCAGAACTCGCGCTGAACAAAAAAAAAGACTTTATATACAGAAAGACGGTGCACTCGTATTACTATTAATGGGAGAAAGTGCAATGCGCAATATGGAGGAATAAGTCCTGCCTTCTAAAGAAAAGAACCAATCTCCAATTGGTAAAGTCATCATGTCACTGCAGCTGCCGTTAGAAGCTCCGGTTCCTATAGAAACAGGCAGTGTTCTGAGATGCGCGCTTAGGATTGCGCATGCGCATTAGCTTGGTTCAGCCTGAAAAATGCAGTTGTTTTGTCACGATTCGAGCGCTTAGAAACAAAATTTAAGAGACAGTTGTTGTCAGATTTCATTGGTGATTTCAAATATGAAATTTAATCGTAAGCTTGGCGAACAGTTTTGGAGAATTTTATGTTTATGTCACATACAAATAAAGCCACAATAAGTTCATGGAGTAAACTTGTCAATCATCTTGATGGATGACGCAGAGGAAACTCTGATCAATAAGAGGACAGTTGTACTCGCATGTGACTTGCGTGAACACATTTTGGTACGCTTTGAAAGGTTGACTTGTGAAAGCGAACCGAACCAAGAAGAAAATGCAACATTGTAACAAATTAAGGCCCTGTTTTGGAACAAAACAAACTATCTATAGGTATAAAAACGCCCTTAGAAAGCAGCATAGTCATGCTACCTACGCTTTGGGACATCCTTTGCGTGGGGAGTGTGCTTACGATGCCTTAAAACGCTGCCTACACAGCGCGGTAGGTTTTGTAACAGAGCCGTAATCAGAGCCATTTGAGCACATTGCTGTCAGACAAAGGAACTCATCCTTTGGATGAGGAAAAATCCTCGGCAGCCATCAAACACAAGACACTGCAGAATCTTACCAAAACCAAAATAAAATTCAAGGCAAGAACACAGTAAAGTGCCACAGAAATAGCCTTGCGCTCCTCAGGCTGGCATGTTTAAAGGCAACATTCAGCCGCCCTGCAGAAATAAAAATTAGCTGTCTTAATTAATTTGGGGTGTGGTTGTTACATAAAACAGTTTGGTTACTTGATATTTTTAAACAGACATGATTTCAGCAATGGCGTCCTGCCTAAAAACCAAATACTTGCCTAGCAGACAGAAACACAAACTGAGTATTTGGGTAATAATCTTAAATAAATGACAACTAGCTATTTACAAGCAAGAGCCACAGCGTGAAGTGTGTTATTTCTCACAAATGGCCTGAGAATCCCTCACACGCTTTAAAGGGAATCAATAACTCTATCTTCAGTCCCAGAATGCAAACAATCCGACTGCTGGCAATCACATAAATTAAGCAGGCTAATAAAGCTGCCAATGCTTGCACTAACTGAAGACCACAGGGAATGTAAGACTGCCTAAAACACAACCGTTTATGGCTTTAGTGTTTCTGAAGCTTGAGGATTATTTGATTTGATACAGCAATAAATTTAAAAAAAGAAGAAGAGGAAAATAGTTCAATGACTCATTCAAACATACAGAATGTAGAGCTGCATGGTTAATTGGAATAAAACCAAAATCGCTATATGGCTTAGTGTGATTATCAAATGGCAAAGGAATAATGAAGTTAATATATGTGCTGTGTGTTTCAGAGTAAAGCGCGTCACTGTGCTCTTTAACACACCAGCAGCTCATGATCCGGTGCTTTCAGTGTCTCAGATCAGATCAGTTCACAGTAAATGCTGCTCCACATGAACTCATCTCTTCATCTGCTCTGAGTTTGGGTCACTTATAACGTGCATTTTGGAATGCAACATGCACCAAAACATTTCCCCAAATATGTAATAAAAAGCGTTTATAAACCAACTATTGTAGAGAAGCTTTAAGGGCTCCCTGCGTTTTTTTTTGCCATAATAAAAGCTTGATGATTTAACGGTTGAAAATGAAGAAATTAAGACAGCCATAAATATTAATATTAATATGTATGGCTGTCTAAATAATAATAATAATAATAATAATAATAATAATAATAATAATAATATAAAAGTATTAGTATTATTATTTTTATTATATTTTTCTTAAATACTCAATTCGTTTAATTTTGCAGTGGAATATTAAAATAGTAATATATAATTTGTTTAAAAATTTGTATTTATTAATAATAATAATAACAAATTAGTATTATTATTTTGTTTAATATTTTATTTAACAACAATGACAAATTACTATTATCAATAGATAGATAGATTAAAAACAAAACAAAAAACAAACAAGCAAACATTGCAATTAGACTTTGTCCCCAAATCGTGCAGAGCTAAAATCATGTGCAATATGATCATAAATGCTTTAAAATTCAAAACTCAAACACTAACTTCATAACCAATCCCAGTCCAAATATCACAGAGATCAAAAAACAAAGCTATAGTCCAAAAACAAAACCAACAAAGAATAATGTGCTTATGTATGCGTGTACCTACGTTCTTCAGGTGAGACGTGGGGCAGCGCCTGGCCTCGTACCAGTCGGCAGGTGGAACCGTCCCCAGCGCACACGCCACAGTTGTCCTCTTTAGCATTGCTTCCCAGTTGTCTGTCACAGCCAACTTCCTATAATAAATGACAGAGGAATCACTCCGAAAAAGGCAAAATGGGACAGAAAGGACACAGAATGGCAGTCGAGTTGCACTCAAGTCACAAAAAATGACTTGAGATTTGTCTTACTCTCATTATCCACTACAGCATTTTGTAGTGAACATTTTCCTGATTCATCCCCAGAGCTGAAACATTATTTTGAGAGAGGCCAACTGATTTCTGACATGTCTGCGGGACCTCGACCAACAAATCATGCTTCCTCCAGACCATAACAGAAACTGACTATAAAATGAATGCACTGAGAAACTGGCCGGTGCACGGCTCCAAACTACAATGTTTAAGCTCTAACTAGCATCATAAAAATTCATGAACAGCCAACATATAAAACATGAGAGAATACCAAATCATTTTTCAGAAGTTTTCATCCCTTGCCCCAAGTTCGCTTCCAGTATCCTCAATATTTACCCAGAAATCTATGCTACTGACAGTGATGTTCCGCAAAGAATCTGCCATCTGTGCAAGGAAAGCTGCCCAGTTTTAATGCAAAATTCTGTTTACCCTAGCAGGGCAACAGGGAAAGCAGCCAGATATAGCAAACAGCATGACTTTACTCGGTAGCTCTGGTAAACAAGCACAAATAAACAGACAAGCTTCATTTACGCCAATTTACCTAATACTCACAGGGGCTGAGGTCAAAATAGGTGCAACGCAAGAGAAGTGTCATTAACACTGTAGAATTCAGTTACCGTGCAGTACTGCTTTTGAATTCTGATGATTGTATATGATTTTGGTTTTATTGTGTTTCTTTGCTGTGGGCCAAATGGAAAGCCAAAAGTCTACTGAAAACATTAAGAGAACTCTGAGAAAGTTCACCCAAAAATGTTGTCATCATTTACTTACCGTCATGCTGTTTGACAACTTGTATTTTTGTGTGTGTGTGTGTGTGGAACAGAAAATGGAAAGTATAGTGTAATGTACAAGGTGCTCTTGCAAATACAACAAAACTGATGACCAAAACAGCTCCATAAAAGACTGTGCACTTTATTCCAAGTCTTCCCAAAGCCATACAATGGCTGTGTGTGAGGAATAGACAAAAACATTTAAATTTAATCTGTAAATTGGTTAAAATGTTGCCCTCTGGTGTAGCTCTCAAATCTCATAACACTAAATTCATACTCCACCTATTCAAATTGGCACATCACGTTCAGTTACGAAACATGCAAGAGCGAATGGATGTCAAACCTGGCAGAACATGCCTTTTATGTGCCATTTTTAAATATATTCAAGACCACAAAAGAGATCGTTTAAGATTTTCGGTGAATTATGACTTGTTCCAGCCTGTTCCTCACACAAAGCTAATGTATTTCAGAGGACTTGGAATATTGTGCACAAGTCATATGGGGAAAATAGGAAGTCAGTTGTATTGGGGTAAATACATAAGGGTAAATAGTGACACATTAGGGGCTTTCGCACCGGAGGAACGTTTTCATAGTTCCTGTAACTATTGGCGGAAGTACTTGCTTTTTGGTGTGTTCGCACAACAGGAACTAGGAATGATTTTAGTTATAGGAACGCCTTTAGGGGGGACTAATTTAACTCCTACTTCAGAGTAGGAGCATAAAATGAACTACCAGTGATGTAAATGTACATTGATTGGCTGAATGCAAACAAAACACCGGCACCCACCATTTAAAAAAAATGTAGAGTGAAAAAAAAAAAACTGTTTATAGACTATATATTTACTCCATGAATGAACTGCATGAACATGGAAAACAGCGATAGATGGACCGACGCCGAACTCCAGGCACTTCTCAACCTTTACGCTAAAGAGGAAATCCAATGTGACTTTGAAGGGACCAAGGGAAACATGATTGTGCATTTATGCTCAGGTAGCGACGCTCTAATACTTTTTCATATACCTTTCTTTGTTTAACAGTTCTATCAACTAACGTATTAGATAGGACCGTTAAACAGATCATAAACTAATGCAGATGGAGAATGGGAGCGTTGTGTGCTCAGGCTCTAATGTTCTTAGCGGCATCAAAGTAAAAGTCTGTTGCGCTGTCAAAATAAAAGTCCCGCACAACAACCAGAGAGGCAGGATGTAATGGCTTGTTTCCACAGAGCGGTGCGGTTCAGTACAGTACAGTACAATTCGGGACCGTAAAACCCAGATCCGGTTTGCATTTCCACCGCCAACAGTACCCTTATGATAGGCATGGTGGTCGAGGTCATTCTCATGCGAAGAAGAGAGCAACACAGTAAACAACAATGGACGACATACAGCAGATCTTGTTCTTGCTTCTTGGCATGTGGCTGTTGTCACAAGAAGACATGCTTTGTTTGAGCCAAGGCTGCAGGCTGCAAGGAAAAACACAGCCGAAAAAACATGCGCAAGTGACGGTTCTCTTTCAACAAATCAACATTCTGCAGCGAGTCTAGCTCCACCCTTTAGTACCGGACTACTGTGCTAGGTACCCCAAAGGAAGGGTGCCAAAAAAGTGGTACGGTACGGTTCGGAATTAGGGTACCATTCTTCTGACAATGGAAACGTACTGAATTGTACTGAACCATACCGCTCGGTGGAAATGAGCCATTAGTGACGGCTTACGTTACTTCAAAGTTCCTACACTGTAAAAAATTATTTCATGATTTGTTATCACAACTTTTTATCATTTGTCAAATCAAATTAGATAATTAATGTGGTTCAGATAACAATATTTTGAGTTTCTATTTATTAAACAAATCTCCTTTGTTGTATCAACTCAAAATTTTTATTTCAATGAACTCAACTAGGTAATTTACTTTTTTAAGTTAAACCAACAATATTTTTTTACAGTGTACTGGCCTTGTGAATGCAACCAGGAAAATGTTTAGTTCTAATGTTTAGCCATGGTGGCTATTTGTGAGCTGACGTCACAGTTACGTCATTTGCAGCCCCGCGCGCATTGTGGTGGCAGAAAAACAGTGGTAACAAGTAGAGGAAAAACGGGGAAAATCTACAGAATAAGAGAATAAATATCTTGTGCCTTGGGATGTCAGAAACGGAATGCAAAAAAAGATGGTCTTCATACTGAGAGGTCCTGCAGACATGCCAGAAATCAGTTGCATTCTCTCAAAATGCAGTTCATAGGGACATAATAGCGTTACAGTTACAGCATGAAATAATATTTAAACCTATAACGTTTTATATAGGTAACATTTAAACAAAATTTTTAGGCCTATCTCACAACTTTTTCTTGCAATTGCGAGTTGATATCACAATTCTGAGGGGGGAAAAGTCAGAATTCTGAGGGGGGAAAAGTCAGAATTCTGAGGGAAAAAAGAGAGAATATCGAGTTTAAATCTTGCAATTCTGATATTTCTTCTTAGAATTGTGAAATATATACTCGGAAATGCGAGAAAAAAAATCTAAATTGACCTTTTTATTGTTTTATTACATGGCTTCCATTGAGTGCTACTATAGAACTGTCATTTTCTGCCACCAGGTAGGCTCCGTTCACAAATCACATAATCAATGTTTGCAAACACCCAAATGGTCTATAACTACCCAGTGCAAAAGCCCCTATTACTATATTTGGGTGAACTATTTCTTTAAGCACATCACACATAGCCAGGTAAGCTATAAAAACACTGCAAAGTCATTTAAGCTCTAGGTGCACTGGAAAGTTATTTGTGAAATGAATGCTATATTAGTGCTAAATCAAGCCTAATATGTATGCAAGCTTTCAACAGAAGTAATTACTGTACAGTAGTTTCCAAGCAACTTCTTTTCTGGAAATCCAGCGTTTTAACTTCCTAAACTGGAGCCATGGTCAAATGGAAACTCAATCCCTGTCTTTCTTTCTATTCGGCCTCTTTCTCTCTTTTGCTCACACAGAACTGAGGTTAATCTGGCAGAATCTTGACCTAAACATACCCCAAATCCCCACATACCGTATGTAACGCTGAAAAAGAAAGATGGTTTTCCTATGTTTATGGTCATTATTTCATTATCTTTTCATTTTAGCTGCAGGTTTTTTTAAAAATATTTTTAGGAAATGTGAACTGCGCAGTTAGAAAGATCCAGAATGGAAAACCTGTTGGTGTCAGTACCACCAAACAATAACATTAAGCTTTTGGCAGAGGTGTCAAGTAACGAAGTACAAATACTTCGTTACCTTACTTAAGCAGAAATTTTAGGTATCTGTACTTTACTGGAGTAATTATTTTTCAGCCGACTTTTTACTTCTACTCCTTACATTTTCATGCAATTATCTGTACTTTCTACTCCTTACATTTTAAAAATAGCCTCGTTACTCCTATTTCATTTCGGCTTGTTTTCGTTCCGGCTTGTCATCGTTCAAAAAAAAATAAAAAAAAAACCCTATCCAGATAAATCGCGCCATCCGGATAGAGTGAATTTGACTGTGGTTGGATGAGAAGTATAAACATATACCCTTCCGACACCCTACTGGTTTGTACGCAATCCATCGCACCTGCACATGACACAAATCACGTAATGCTCAGTAGTACACATATATGGTTCTTTAATGTATTTGCATTGTACTAAAATGCATTCATTTTCAATGGGCATATATGCGGCTGAAACAGGTAGCCTAGTGCATCCCAAATTTTTCAACATTAACATTTTAATATAACATTATAGTCATTATGGCCGTTAGAAAATTGTTTTTTTGAGGAGGTGGGGTAGTGCACTATAGGCCCCTGTGGCGCGGCCTAAGCTTTTGTCCTTAATGGCATTTTTTTCCTTGCATTACTTTTACTTTTATACTTTTTTGAAACCAGTACTTTTACACTTTTACTTGAGTAAAAGGCTTGAGTTTGATACTTTTTAAACCCTAGTATCTATACTTCTACCTGAGTAATGAACGTGAATACTTTTGACACCTCTGGCTTTTGGACACGCAATAAAAAAAGACTGATACTATGGCAGAAGCAGATGGTTTGGTAACTCCAGTCTAATCCAAATATAATCAGGAAAAGAAATGGATAAAACTGTAAAGTTTATTCTCATTGTGCTAATATTACTGTAATGCGTGTCAGAACAGAGCTGAAAAGGTCAAGAATTCTCCCTCGTAAATACTGAGTGACTCTGGCTTCAGAAGAACGTTTTTCACCTCATCAACAAGCCTAGACTGTACTTTGAAGGACAGAGGTCTTAACTTAAGCGCTGTAAATGCTCACTTAAGTAGGCTTATGTATAAATAACATTTTCAGATTTCAGTTTTTAACAGAACTTTTGGTTTTCTGGGAGTTTTGCCATCTCATACTGCGTTCAAGTGCACCTGGTAAGCTCCTACTTCCGCTAGACATTCGTTTTTACGACATCTCACAAATCCAAGCCAGAAACAAAGTACAAAAACAGCCAAAACCAAGCAAATAAACAATGGACGACCTGACAAAAGTTCTTCTTTCTCTTGTACCAGTGGATAAACATTACTAAATATACTTGCAATACTTTTAAACAACCTATGATTTTTTTATTGGTTCAAGTCATTTTGCTCCACTGTTATAGTAAAGACCTTAAAGGGGAGAGTACACACAAAAATGAAAATTCTGTCATAATTTAATCACCCTCATGTCGATTCAAACACATAAGACTTTGGCTAATCTTCGAAACACAAATTAAGATTTTTAACGAAACCTTAGAGGTTTCTGTTCCACCATTGAAAGTCCATGTAACCAAAAATTAGAACATTAAAAAAGGTGATGTAAATGAATCCACAGGAATCGAGCGGTTTAATTCAAGTCTTGTGAAGAGATATGATGATGATGATGATGATGATGATGATGACGATAACGATAACTGATGAACAAATTTATTTTAAGCTTTTATTCACATATAAACACATTTATAGAGTGTATCACATATGGTAAACACAGAAGCTTGTGTGTGCGTCATGTGTGTCATGCGCTAGAACAAACCTCATTGGTTTTCACACATCATGCACGTACATTTGAGCTTCTGTGTTCACTAGGGGTGTAGCGGTACACGTATTTGTACCGAAAATATTCAGTACGGGTCTTTCGGTTTGGTGTGCCTGTGTACTGAATGAATACAGTGTTGTTTTAACCACTGCACATGTTGAACTTCTCTGTGTGCGGAACATAATTTCAAACTTTGTTTCCCTCTTAGGATGGGACAATATTGTTTGTATCGATATACTTTGATGTTGCGAACACTGAAAAATAACACACAAAAAAATAAAGAACACAGAGTAAACTGCTGCTGAATACGTGCACAATCCAAGTTGTCTTAAGCATAAAACATGCTTTATATTAAGCACTTCAAACTAAATCATAAACCTACATGGCTTGCCCTAATGGCAGATGCGTGTGTTTGAAATGCGTTTTCCTCAGCGCACAACTTACACTTGTACTTAGTACTTACCTGTAAATGTTACAAATTCATGCAAGAATTTCCATTTTGCAGCAATATTGACAAATTTTTTATTTTAATTTAAAGACAGATATAGTTTGTTCAGTGAACTACTGTTTAATAAAAAAGATTGCTTTGTTCTGTACTGAAAACATACTGAACCGTGACTTCAAAACCGATGTATGTACCAAACCATCATTTTTGTGTACTGTTACACCCCTAGTGTATACCATATGTGATGCTTTATGTTCACTATATTGCCAAAAGTATTGGGACACCCCTCCAAATCATTGAATTCAGGTGTTCCAATCACTTCCATGGCCACAGGTGTATAAAATCAAGCACCTAGGCATGCAGACTGCTTCTACAAACATTTGTGAAAGAATCGGTTGCTCTCAGGAGCTCAGTGAATTCAAGCATGGTACCGTGATAGGTTGCCATCTGTGCAATAGGTCCATTCATGAAATTTCCTCACTACTAAATATTCCACGGTCAACTGTTAGTGGTATTATAACAAAGTGGAAGCAATTAGGAACAACAGCAACTCAGACACGAAGTGGTAGGCCACGTAAAATCACAGAGCGGGGTCAGCGCATGCTGAGGCGCACAGTGCGCAGAAGTCGACAACTTTCTGCAGAGTCAATTGCTACAGACCTCCAAACTTCGTGTGGCCTTCAGATTAGCTCAAGAACAGTGTGTAGAGAGCTTCATGGAATGGGTTTCCATGGCCGAGCAGCTGCATCCAAGCCTTACATCGAGTGCAATGCAAAGCGTCAGATGCAGTGGTGTAAAGCACACCGCCACTGGACTCTAGAGCAGTGGAGACGTGTTCTCTGGAGTGGCGAATCACACTTCTCTGTCTGGCAATCCAATGGAGAACGAGTACTTGCCTGACTGCATTGTGCCAAGTGTAAAGTTTGGTGGAGGGGGGATTATAGTGTGGGGTGTTTTTTTTAGGGGTTGGGCTTGGCCCCTTAGTTCCAGTAAAAGGAACTCTTAATGCTTCAGCATACCAAGACATTTTGGACAATTTCATGCTCCCAACTTTGTGGGAACAGTTTGGGGATGGCCCCTTCCTGTTCCAACATGACTGCACACCAGTGCACAAAGCAAGGTCCATAAAGACATGGATGAGCGAGTTTGGTGTGGAGGAACTTGACTGGCCTGCACAGTCCTGACCTCAACCCAATAGAACACCTTGAATTGAAGCGGAGACTGCGAGCCAGGCCTTCTCGTCCAACATCAGTGCCTGACCTCACAAATGCGCTTCTAGAAGAATGGTCAAAATACACACTCCTAAACCTTGTGGAAAGCCTTCCCAGAAGAGTTGAAGATGTTATAGCTGCAAACGGTGGGCCAACTCCATATTAAACCCTACGGATTAAGAACGGGATGTCATTAAAGTTCATGTGCATCAATGTTAATTTTGACAGCAAATTTTGATTTAGTTTTAGTCATAGTCTTTTGACTAAAATGCCATTTAGTTTTAGTCATATTTTAGTCACCTGAATTGTTTTTAGTTTTAGTCGGCTAAATATCATCTACTGTAGATTTAGTCGACTAAAATCTAATGAGTTTAGTTAAATTGTAATGCATTAATTGAGCATTTAAGCATTACATAACCGACTGTTAATTGAATACATGTCAAAACTGACATTTTGACATAGTGTTTTTGACATTAAAAATACACACAAGAGAGCTCAATTCACTTTTTTTGTTTGTTTTTTTAAAAACATCTATATAGTGTTTATAATGTTGTATTTCTGTTTTAGTTAGTATATCAGGTTAAGCTAAAGCTTCAAATAAGTTTACGTTTATTTTTTTAAAATTTCAATATGGACAATATGGACTTTCAGCTCCCTCCAAAGATTTTCTATTGGGTTCAGGTCTGGAGACTGGCTAGGCCACTCCAGGACCTTGAGATGCTTCTTACGGAGCCACTCCTTAGTTGCCCTCGCTGTGTGTTTCGGGTCGTTGTCATGCTGGAAGACCCAGCCACAACCCATCTTCAATGCTCTTACTGCACTCCTCAATATGGTGCAGTCGTCCTGTCCCCTTTGCAGAAAAGCATCCCCAAAGAATGATGTTTCCACCTCCAGGCTTCACGGTTGGGATGGTGTTCTTGGGGTTGTACTCATCCTCCTTCTTCCTCCAAACACGGCGAGTGGAGTTTAGACCAAAAAGCTCTATTTTTGTCTCATCAGACCACATGACCTTCTCCCATTCCTCCTCTGGATCATCCAGATGGTCATTGGCAAACTTCAGATGGTCCTGGACATGCGCTGGCTTGAGCAGGGGGACCTTGCGTGCGCTGCAGGATTTTAATCAATGACGGCGTAGTGTGTTACTAATGGTTTTCTTTGAGACTGTGGTCCCAGCTCTCTTCAGGTCATTGACCAGGTCCTGCCGTGTAGTTCTGGGTTGATCCCTCACCTTTCTCATGATCATTGATGCCCCACGAGGTGAGATCTTGCATGGTGCCCCAGACCGAGGGAGATTGACCGTCATCTTGAACTGCTTCCATTTTCTAATAATTGCGCCAACAGTTGTTGCCTTCTCACCAAGCTGCTTGCCTATTGTCCTGTAGCCCATCCCAGCCTTGTGCAGGTCTACAATTGTATCCCTGATGTCCTTACACAGCTCTCTGGTCTTGGCCATTGTGGAGAGGTTAAAGTCTGTTTGATTGAGTGTGTGGACAGGTGTCTTTTATACAGGCAACGAGTTTAAACAGGTGCAGTTAATACAGGTAATGAGTGGAGAACAGGAGGGCTTCTTTAAGAAAAACTAACAGGTCTGTGAGAGCCGGAATTCTTACTGGTTGGTAGGTGATCAAATACTTATGTCATGCAATAAAATGCAAATTAATTATTTAAAAATCATACAATGTGATTTTCTGGATTTTTGTTTTAGATTCCGTCTCTCACAGTTGAAGTGTACCTATGATAAAAATTACAGACCTCTACATGCTTTGTAAGTAGGAAAACCTGCAAAATCGGCAGTGTATCAAATACTTGTTCTCCCCACTGTATAATGCGTGACTTTTAATTATAAACAAGCTTGAAATACACATTGACTCTTATTTTGAAATGTCTGCACCTTACTATTGCAGTTGCAGCTGCTCATTCAAGTTCAGATGAGGGAGATAAAATATGCATTGTTACAACCGTCTAAACCATATTACTATATAAACATCGTAAAGTAAGCATTGTCATTATTCCTCAGCATTAGTTCATAAACAATTACCTGGCATAAATGTGTGCTATTCATTGATTGAACTGCTCTGAAGCAGCCTGAACTGAAGCGATGTCGCGTGAGCCTGTAGAAGCACAACAGCGCCGCATTTTCCCGCGGTTAGATCCGCACGTTACAATTCAAATGTGCGCATCTATTACACAGGACATCAGTTCTGACTGGATCTCTTCCCTAATCGTCCCTCCCCAACATTTTCGTCTCGTTTTTATTTGTTGACGAAAATGACAGTAGATTTTCGTCATAGTTTTTGTCATCCAAAACTGGTTTTTATTTAGTTATCGTCTCGTTTTCGTTAGTGAAAAAAGGTCGTTGACGAAAATTATGACGAAAATTATTCGTTAACGAAATTAACACTGATGTGCATGTAAAGGCAGGCGCCCCAAAACTTTTGGCAATATAGTGTATGTGTGTCGATCATTGTTTAGACGTAAATAAAATCCTAAATTAAATGTATTCATCATATAAAGTGGTTGTATCTCTTAACAAGACTTCACTTGGGTTAAACCGCTCGATTCATATGGATTAAATTTACAATGCCTTTATTTTGGTTCTTCTAAGTTTTGGTTACCTAGACTTTCAATAGAGAGACAGAAACCTCTCAGCTTTCATTAAAAATATCTTCATTGGTGTTTCAAAGAGTAGCCAAAGTCTTATGTGTTTGGAATGACATGAGGGTGAGTAAATGATGAGAGAATTTTATGGAATACATGGAATACAGCTAATGCTTACTATAATGGCCATTGTGGCAACTCTTATAATGTAATGCACTGATATTTCAAACTCGAAGGGTGTATCACTGGCAGCTTACATAGATTAAGTTCATTCAGTAATGGTTACCTGACAGATGCCACTGATACACATATCCAGAGAGTCCGCTTTACACCGAGTGCCATCCAACACTTTGGGTGCCAGTTCTACCACCAGGCTTTTTCCCCGGGCCTGACATCGGAGGGCACAGGGTGAAATAGGGTCGTACGTCACAGGTATCCACTCGTAGGTTTGTCCCTGGTACTTGATGTCATTATGGGCGGAGCATTGTTGAGCCCGGAAGTCACCTGACTCTGGAGGACAGTCCTGATTGGTAGAAAGAAAATTTGGCAGCTATCAGATATTCTTCACATCTTTGACTATAATAAAATAACACTGACATTTAAAAGACCCAAAAGTAACATCTGACCTGACAATGACACTGGAAATATTATTTTCTATGACCGTATGAGTAACATCATAAAGCTTATGCAGATGACCGTGGGTGCATTTACAAATGGTGAAAGTGTAATTGAACTGTGGCAACCCTCCATGTTTTGAAAAACAATATTTCCTATGTCATCTCCTGTGCACTGAAGAAAACCACAATTCTTCCTCTACAGCTTGGGACTCTGAACTCATTTAATCATTCGATCGGCTCAGAAACCCCCATGTGGAAAGATCATCAGTGATGCCCGTGATTGAAGCGTCTCCATCGGATAGAGCGATTACAAATGACAAGTCTTCAATGTCAGGATCAGTAACGGAAATAAAAAGAACAATTCAACAACGACCCTCATCAATGGCAATTATGAAGCCTGACAGGGAAGACCAAGCATCAGTTCTCACTGTTTTGACGGAAATTGAATAAATGTTATGCTGGGAATCTTTCCCAGATGGCTCTGATTGGAATTGTGGGTGAAGAAGGAATGTCATTTCAGATGAAACCACTTCAATAGTAGAAAAACACTGGCTTTTGATTAAAATGGTCCTTGAGATGCAAGGGCATCTAACAGCACTCAAAACGAGTTTGTCCAGCAGTTTGGGACTATTGACTGAATTCTGGTTCTGATTCCAATAAAGTCTGGTTACATAACAATTCCATTAACATTTATTTTTTACTTATTTTCAAGCCATAAGACTAAGGAGTATAAGATTGATTTGTGAATCACTTGAATGACCAGACCAGACCAGGACCAGAGCCAATGCTTTTGTCTGAGCTATGAAAAAAAATAAAATGCTGTTTGTTGTTAGGATGACAAAGAGTTTTAAAAGTTACATTTTTAGGCTGCTCTGCCTCAGAGGCAGTAGGGGTTCAATCTTCAACTGGCTGGCAGGAGCCGCCACTGACAGATCATGTGACCTGTCAGTGGGTGGTGGCAGCTGCCAGTCTGATTCTGGCTGGTCACGTGACCTGCCAGTGGCTGGCCAGTGGCAACTGGCAGTCGGATTCTGGGTGGGCTGGCGGCTGGCAGTCTCAGCCGCTGTTGAGCTGCGAGTATAACGTGTTCCCTATCACTCTAGCTGCATGGAAATACATAATTTTATTATTATGAATATAATCTTAGGAATCTATTCTTTTGTATGATAGACGTTTTAGGGGGGTTTCTCACAATTAAAGCAGTCAAATGAACGTGATCACGACTGGGTGCTTACTGACGCTTGGCTGGTCGCTCAGTCCAACCAGCCGCCGTTGAGCTACGAGTATAAGGCGTTCTCTATCACTGTATCTGCAAGAAAATATATTATTTTATTATTATGAATATACTATTAGGAATCTATTCTTTTGTATGATTGACGTTTTAGGGGGGTTTCTCACAATTAAAGCAGTCAAGTGAACGTGATCACGACTGGGTGCTTACTGACGCTTGGCTGGCCGCTCAGTCCAACCAGCCGCTGTTGCCTCTCATTCCAAGAAAATATTTCTAATTTGTATGGGTACTGCCGCTAGTTGTGACGATTTTACGATTTATGTAATGTAATAGGCTAATGTAGATGCAGAAAAAAACTGCCTATGAAAACATGAATTATCCCAATAACATGAATATTTCTCATTGCCTTGAGTATTTTCAGCAACAACAGGACAGACTGCAGCAAATGTCTTTTTAATAATTCAATAAAAGCACAGACTATATCGATATTTTCCATTTTACCAAGACAAAGACTATTTACAAATAAAAACAAGAAACAAAAACTATTTACAAATAATAAAAAAACAAGTAACTATATACTGTATGGTACTGTATGTATATACTTAAAACTATTATTCCACACAGTATGCAGCAGCTTTAGAAACCCCCCTAAAACGTCAATCATACAAAATAATAGATTCCTAATATTATATTCATAATAATAAAATAATGTACGCGTTATACTCGTAGTTTAACAGCGGCTGGCTGAACTGAGCGGCCAGCCAAGCGTCAGTAAGCACCCAGTCGTGATCACGTTCATTTGGCTGCTTTAATTGTGAGAAACCCCCCTAAAACGTCTATCATACAAAAGAATATATTCCTAAGATTATATTCATAATAATAAAATAATGTACGCGTTATACTCGTAGCTCAACGGCGGCTGGCGGAACTGAGCGGCCAGCCAAGCGTCAGTAAGCACCCAGTTGTGATCACGTTCATTTGACTGCTTTAATTGTGAGAAACCCCCCTAAAACGTCTATCATACAAAAGAATAGATTCCTAAGATTATATTCATAATAATAAAATAATGTACGCGTTATACTCGTAGCTCAACGGCGGCTGGCGGAACTGAGCGGCCAGCCAAGCGTCAGTAAGCACCCAGTCGTGATCACGTTCATTTGACTGCAGATGGAGACTCCTTGTGGGCCTCATAACATATCACACTGACTTACTGTGTTGCTGCATGTTCTGTAGCGGATGTTTCTGCCCTCACAGTTCCTGTCGAACAAACACAAAACAACAAAATCAGATATGTTATTTGTTCTTCTTTGTGGTACTGCTGCTCCGTCTTTTGCATCAAGTGAAAAGGAAACACCCTACTATTTATCCCTACAGAAATGCTTTTTAGACTTGCTTCTGATCATTTTTCCCCACTCGTTTGTGAGGTTCTTTGTCTGCTTGTGTGCTTCTTGAGAACATAAAATGAATGCATGCTACAGCATATCGAAAAATAAATTCCCTCGACAAAAAGCATTATTTCCCAGTCAGGTAATAACAACAACACTGTCAAGCCAGTAGATGTGCATGAAGATAAAAAATCTGAATTGATTTGCAACTTGTGATTATCTCTAATGGCACCGAAAAAACATGAATCCAGCTACAGCTGTATGAAATATGCAGCAATGTGTTTTGAGAAAAGGATGTTTAGAGACAGAAATACAGAGAAAACCAGAAAGAAGGACAACAGGATATTGACTTTCTAAATGTCCTATTACATCAGCCTAAAAACGTTAGCCTATCATATTTCATCTTATTAATTCCGTTCAGAAGAGCAACAGTCACCCTAAACAGAAAAGGTTCACATCACAAGACTTCTGAGGGATGGAAGGAAGATGCAACCAGACTGCTATTAAGATCTCAATCTTTCTCTGCAATCATCCTGCCCTTGAGCAAAACGTTTTGGGATGGAATACTAGCTTATATTTAGAGAATACTGCATAGAATGCACAGAATGCAAGGGCTGTGCGATTCATCGTATTTGGCTTCCGACGATTATGAAAACAAGACAATCGAGGTAAAATTGTGCCGTTGCCGCATTCTGTTCAGCGCACCTTCCTTTCCTTCACAGCGGTGCACTTTCGTTCCTCCCTAAAAGCCCAAACTTAACATCCAAATCAGCCAAATAAGTGAGTCTACTGTTGCTAAACTGCGGGACGTGTTTGATATTAAACACTGTCATTAAAAGCACATTAAGCCACAAAAGATACACCGTTCACCAGACTTTCTGTGTGCGCGCTCCGAGTCAGAGCCGAAACGCAGATAAGCAAATGGGCTTTAGATACGCGCCTAAACGCGTACACACAAAATGTCAAAATGCCTTTTTAAAGAGTAGGCCTATTTACGTAAACACAGTGCGTTATGTCTTAAAGGTTCAGAGTGCAAATTTTAGCGGCATCTAGCGGTGAGGTTGCGAATTGCAACCAACGACTCAGTCCACCACTCACCCCTCCCTTTCGAAACACATAGAGAAGCTACGGTGGCCGACACAGGACAAAGATGTCGTCATCTGAGACAGCAGAGAGTAGCTAGCGCTCTGTAGAGCAGTTTGTCCATTTAGGGCTACTGTAGAAACATGACAGCGCAAAACGGCGACTTCACTGTAAGGGGACCCGCGGTGTATGTAGATAGAAATGGCTAATTTTAAGGTAATAAAAACATAACGGTTCATTATGTAAGGTCTTTATACACCACTGAAAACATAGTTAAGTATATTACATTGCATTTCTGTCAATAGATCCTCCTAAATATTACACACTGGACCTTTAAGTAAACGTACACAGTTGAGAAAGAAAACGCGTGTGTAACAGTATTTTGGATCTGTGCAGCTCTTAAAGTGTCTGTCATTAATGATAATCAAACAACAAATGACAAAGGAAAATCATTCACTGATCTTCACTGAATAACTTAAGTAGCTTTAATAAGGATTAATCTACTGTATATTCAATGTGTACAGTGCTATATGCAGTGTTTTTTTACATTTGATTATTCAATTTTTTTGTTGTAGGCTATTACTTATCTGAATACCACTGTTAGTACACCTTTCTGAAAGACTTAAAAAACTGTTTTGTATTAATTAGTTTTCTTCTATTGTATTTATTTGTCCATTTTTGTTTATAATTAGTTTCTTTGTTCTTATTGAATTGCTGACTGTTTGCTTGTCTTATGTAATTATTTTGAGGACCTTTTTCTTACATTAGTTAACCTCTACTCTAGTCTACTCTAATGCTGGGTTGTTTCAACCCATGTTTGGGCCAAATATGGACCGTTGGTTTACATTTTTAAATACATTTTTTAAACCCAAATGTTGGGTTTGTGCATATTTGATCCAAACATGGGTTGAAACAACCCAGCATGTTTTAGAGTGTAATATGCACCAATCGTGTTAAATAACCGTGATTTCAATATTGATGTGTTTATTCAATATTCAATATTGTCATTATGATTTTGCCATAATCTAGCAGCCATAGCATGCATTGCACCCTGCATACTATTTAAAAAAAAACAAACAAAAAAAACAGTAACGCTGTGTCACTAGATGTGACCATTGTCACGTTGCGCCCATTGCAAATCCATTGGTTCTCCATGTCAGAAGTAGCACGAGCACTTGAAGTAAGTCAGAAATAGAACGGGGCATCAGTATACTTCGGGAATTTGTTGTGTCGCGTTGCGCCACATCCAGTGTAGACAGTATCACTGATTAAAATGGGTTTAATTTGCTTCATGTCATGTCGCACCGTTCGTGTTAAACAAGTTAAACAGCAAGAATTATTCCACGTTATAAATATTACTATGCTACATCATTGTAACATGACCTCACTACATCTGCCATGTTTAATTAAGCAAGAAGTCTCAGTTATCATCCTGAAAATAAAAATGCTTGTTTAAATTGTCTTAACATTTGGCAGTCAGATCAAATAATGAGTCATGTGATAATGAGACATTGGAGAAGACATTACTTCTGCTTCAACTATCATTGTCAGTTGCCATTCATTGGTCAATCAGTTTGTTCCTATTATTTTATAGTATTATACTACAATAAGCTAGGAAAAAAGTGACATCTGAGGCTGCTCAACATGTAAATAAAATTAAACATCTGCTTTTTTCTGATTGGCTGCAATTGTGTCAGAGCAGTTTCTTGTTCTGTGTAGACAGACAAATTTGTTGTCGCTGGAAATGTCACAAATTTTTTTTATATGCAAACACTTCTTGCTATGCAAGCTTTATTTCATGCACTGTTACACTACCGTTCAAGAGTTTAGAGTCAGTAATATTTCATATTTTTAAAATAAGTCTATGTATACCAAACATAGAAATGCATTTATTTGATGAAAAATACAGTATAAACAGCAATATTGTGAAATATTATTACAATTTAAACAGTTTTCTATGTGAATGCATTTTAAAATGTAATTTAATCCTGTAATGGCAAAGCTGAATTTTCAGCATCATTACTCCAGTCTTCAGTGTCACATGATCCTTCAGAAATCATTCTAATATGATGATTTGCTGCTCAAGAAACACTTCTTAAAACTTTTCTTTTTTCAGGATACTTTGATGAATGCAAAGTTCAATCGAACAGCTTGATATATTATAGTATAAATAAAATAATTACTGCAATGTACTTCATAATGCAACACAAGTATGTGTTTTTATTAGCTTAATCTTAATCTCTGGTCAGCCTTGTCTTTCGAGTCAACTATGGCCTGAGCTGGCTCCACTCTAAACCATAGATGTCTGTTATTTCTACTCCAGTGCTCTTTAACAGGTGCTCTGGCCTGTGTGCAAGCGATACTGCTCGGATGCTACGATTCAGAAAGAGCGTCTTTGTTCGCTGACCACATAATCAACTGTGGAATCACTTCCAGATCTTCTTGTAATCAGCAGAACCCAATCACAACACAAGCTGGCCCGCTGCTCTGAGCACATCTAAAGTTCTACTGACAATAAACAAAAGGAGGAAGAGAGCGGGGGTTATTTCAGTAGCACACAGCAAACTCATGATGGTCTGTTTAATATTGCAAAGACTTCTATCTGTGCAAGACATTTTTCTGTGGATGAAATAGCATCAAATGTCAAATTTGTTATTGAAAAAAATCTTTTGAATGTGTAATACAAGATTTTCTTTTGTATAAATCCCCAAACCACGTGTCAAACAAACTCAAGAACCCTATAAACCAAATAGCTACTCCAGAAATGCAGCGGTACATAAGACAAGCGACAAAAGCTTGACTAAAAACATATCAAAAGTTTGGGGCAAGTAAGATTTATTTTTTTTAAAGAAATTATTATTTTTATTCAGCAAGGACACATTAAATCAATCAAAAAGTAAAGATATTTATTATGTTTAATTCAAATAAATGCTGTTATTTTGAACTTTCTATTCATCAAAGAATCCTGAAAAATGTAACGTGGTTTCCACAAAAATATTAAGCAGCACAGCTTTTTTCAACATTGATATTAATAAGAAATGTTTCTTGAGCAGCAAATTAGCATATTAGAATGATTTCTGAAGGATCATGTGACACTGAAGACTGAAGTAATGATGCTGAAAATTCAGCTTTGATATTGCACGAATATATCACATTTTAAATATATTAAAATAGAAAACAGCTATTTTAAATTGTAATAATATTTCACAATATTACTATTTTACTGTAATTTGGTCAACTAAATGCAGCCTTGGAGAGCATTAGAGACTTCTTTCAAAAACATTTAAAAAATCTTACAGACCCCAATCTTTTGAAGGGTATCATACATTCATCCATTTAGCAGGCACCGTTATTCAAAGTGACTTAAAAACCTATCTGCATTTTGTTTGAATGTTCTTGGGAAAAAAATAATCCTCACGCAGGAAGCAGTTAAATGGAAATCATTGAGAGCGATTTTACGTTGAGGGTCAGTAGAAGCATTTCCAATGAGACCCAAAGCGTAATTGGCCCTTTCTCTTGTTTTCAGTTGAATCTAACCGGTCAATTAGCTCTAAATGAGTATTGTGGCTTAAATGGCGCGTGACTTCTATTTTCTATGAGTATTACTTTAGCTTTTGGCATTTACCCTCCAGCAATGAAGTAATGGGCAGTGAGCTACAAAAACATGATTGTGTCCAACATGATAAAAAAAAAAAAAACAGATATCTATCCCAATTTGAATGCGCAGAGACAAGCCATTCATTGGGTGATTTCCACAAAGAGTGTAAACAGTGGCACTATCAAAACATCGCTTTGTTTGTCTCAGTGAGGTCTGATACACCTGGAGAGAGCTATCCGTTAGCATTCCCATTCATTTCAATGGCAGTTGGTCAGTAGAAAGTATGCAGTTTCTCTCTCGGGTCTGGAGCCAAACACCTGAGCCGTAAATAGCATGTGACTAATGCGACCACAAGAACACACACAGTCCCAAATCCTTCACTAGTTACTATACTGAGCTATGACGTCAAATGCAGCTGAAATAAGTCCATTTCACACTTCAAAGAGTTCTCCAAATATAGTAGATGTTACCGGTAAAACTACTATAATATAATGAAATATTAGCAATTTACAGTATATGCGGTAACACTTTAGTATGGGGAACACATTCACTATTAACTACGACTTTTGCCTCAATAAGCTCCTAATTTATTGCTTATTAATAGTTAGTAAGGTAGTTGTTGTATCGTTTAAGTTTTGGTATTGGGTAGGATTAAGGGGTGTCTATGGTCATGCAAAATAAAGCATTAATATGTGCTTTATAAGAACTAATAAACAGCCAATATGCAAGCTAATAAGCAACTAGTTAAAAGTGAGAATTATTCCCCATACTAAAGTGTTACCGTATATGCTGCTTGCAAAAAATGTATTTCATCAGAATATCAATGGAAGTGTCAATGGAAAACAGAATTGTGTAGTTGCAAGTCTAAATCTTGGAGCTCTTTAATCTATGTGCAACAACTGTATGACAAGAGGACAGAATAAGCAAGGATCATCTCACTGTCCTCTGTCGCTTTAAATGCTCAAGCTCTTAAATCAGGATGGATTTTGATTGGCTGTCAGTGTTTTTACACAGAGAAAAAGGGTGTCAAAATTGTACCTTTAGGGCCACAACAGCTTGTCGCTGGGGCAGTACCCTTAAAAGGACATCTTTGTACCTTTTTTACTCCTAAAAGGTTCATATTAGTACCTTAGAGTACAAATACGTACCTTAAGGTACTACTATGAACCTTTTTGTGGTAAAAAAGGTACAAAGATGTCCTTTTATGGGTACTGCTCCAGCGACAAGCTGTTGTACCCCTAAAGGTACAATTTTGACACCCTTTTTCTCTGTTTGTACCGTTCATCAGCTGGAAAAAAAAATCGCTCTGAAAGTGATTCCAATGATATTGGTTAGTATCTTTATCGTTATCATAATAGTTATAGTCCTTGGTGTGAACGGGCCTTTAGACTTGATAACTTGAGGAAAAACAGACAGTCCAGCCCCAAACTAATGCCATTGGTTGAGCCAGAGTTGCTGTGTTGGGACAGATAGTGTCACAGTGTTTACATGTTTAGGAGAAACATCCGATAAATGTAATATTAAAGGATTAGTTCACTTCAAAATGAAAATTTCCTGATAATTTACTCACCCCCATCTCATCGAAGAACATCTTGGATGAGATTTGGGGTGAGTAAACCATCAGAAAATTTTCATTTTGAAGTGAACTAATCCATTAAGCTGGGATAAGACAAAAGTATGATTTACGATTACAAAGTTAACAAACATACTTTTTACAGGTCAACAAAGTTTATGTATTAATGTTCAAGAAACTAAAATTGGCTAAAAACAAAACAACCCAATTTGCATTTCAAGATGAATATTATACCCAGAAAAGACACTTTGCTGTATCCATGAATCATTCAATTCTCTTGGCTTCATTTTAATGACAACGGCTTCTTTAATATATTCTAAATCATGTAAATTTTGCACATGCATAATTAATGCAATGTGTATTAACATTATTACTTGAGGAACAAAACCTTTTCTTTGCTTTAGAAGGAGAAAAATAAGACCGAAATAGAAGTTGAATTGCAAGGAGAGAGAGAGAAAGATACTTGAATCCAAAGTGTCTGTCAAGTTTTCCATTCTCTCTGGAAACGAAGCACTTCTCTGTCCTCTCTCTGAGGTCAGCAATAACAACGAGCGGCCTGACATCACAATGACAGATATCGCCATGTTGACGACTGAAATCAACTGTTGCGCTGCCATATACAGTACAACATAACAAACACAGATAATTTTACTGTGTTCTGGTCTGTGGAAAGAGCTGCAGTATTTGAAAAACCTAGCCAAAAGACATCCGTCTCTAAACAAGAAAAGTGAATTTAGTTCTCAGAAAAGCATAATTTGTTTGCAGATTCCACTTGATTCAATATTTTGTTTTTAAAATGTAACTGAAATGTCCAAATACTTTTTGGAGCAGTACACTGTAAAAAAATATCCTGTTAGATTTACGGCAAAAAAAGGTGGTTGTGGTTGCCAGAAATTCACAATAAAAAATACAGTGACAGTGTATTATAGGATGGCATACTGGTGACAGCATATTTCACAACTGATATATTGCATACCATATACTGCATCAAGTGAAACCGCATCGTATATAGACAGTGCACAGGGTCAAACAAACAGAACCTTATCAGGCTAACACACATGCAATTGTGTGTATTAACAATAAGTATTAAAGAGGACCTATTATGCCCTTTTACAAAGTCATGATTTCGTTTTTTTGGGGGTTTACTAGAATAGGTTGTCATGCTTGAATGTTAAAAAAACACATTGATTTTCACATATTTTATATTGTTGCAGCACCTCTCTTCCAAGTCTGTCAGTAACGCTCTGTTTAGTTCCAGTCTCTATGAAGCCCCTCCTTCTGAAAAGCCCAATGTGCTCAGAGCACTCGGTCAGCAGGACCAGTGTATTGTGATTGGTCAACCGCTTCGATTGTGTTTGGGATATGTCTAACCCCTTACCATAACCCTGAGTTTCAACATACTACTAACACTACTCAACCAAGCCTTACCCCTTTTTTGTTTATGCCTTGGACAGGAATTATTTAAATGAGGAATATTGTGACATGTTCATTCCTGGAAGAAAACTCAAGACTACAATGGAGCCGTTTCAGGGATTTCAGAAATAGTGCGCACTGATATAGAGAATAACTCTTTGGAGTGATTTCGTGCTTTGTAACTTTGCAGATTTTGTGCTTTGTAACTTTTAGCTCCTCTTTAACTAAATCATATAAAATGTAACAAAACACCCTAATGCACTACTGATAGCAAAATACTGATAGTATTTTACAGTAAAATTACATATGATGCGATATTTTTCACTGTACATTATGGTTTTTACTAGCATTTTTACAGTGCAGGTTTAAAGGGAGGCTTAGTGTTCAACGAGTCATGAAGATATGAATGCATCTGTGTGTGTGTGTACGTGCGCACTCACCCTCCGTTGAGACACCTGCGTAGAGAATACGAGGCTCCGCCTCCACAGGTTCGAGAACAGTCACTCCACGTGCCCCAGGCATCCCAACCGGTGTCCCTCTCCTCATCTGAGCGGGTTGTTCTTGAGGACTGCAAAACACAAAAACACCAGCAATTAAAGATATTTTATATATTTTATTATAATTCAATTTTAAAATGCAGAGTCTACTATAAGTAACCCATTCTTAGCAATGCGGTTGTGTTTTCTGATGTTATACACTACCAGTCAAAGGTTTGGAATAATTTTTTTTTAAGTTTTTAAAAAATGCTTACCAAGGCTGCATTTATTTCAACAACAATACAGTAAAAACAGTGATATTGAGAAATATTTTTACATTTAAAATAACCGTTTTCTATCTGAATATATTTTAAAATGTAATTTATTCCTGTGATGCAAAGCTGAATTTTACTCCAGTCTTCAGTGTCACATGATCCTTCAGAAATCATTCTAATATGCTGATTTGCTGCTCAGTCATTATTAATTATATTGCTACACAAGTATTAATCATTGTTCTTATTATCAATTTTGAAAACATTGTTTTGAATGGTAGTGTATCATGGTTTCAACAAAAATACGAAGCAGCATAACCATTTTCAACATTGATTATAATAAGAAATGTTTCTTGAGCAGTTATTTTAAATTGTAATACAATTTCATAATATTCCTATTTCTACTGTATTTGATCAAATAAACGCAGCCTTGGCGAGCATAAGAGACTTCTTTAAAAAAAACAGTTGCACTTTATTTTACAATATGTACACTTACAGTGTACTTACCTAAGATAGTACTGGGTAATATAAGGTAACTACATGGGTTAAGGTTAGGTTTAGGGGTAGGTTCAGGGTTAGTACCTAGTTATTACCCAGTTATTGCAATTACTATAATACATACATAGTATGTACATGGGAAACAGGACTGTAAAATAAAGTGCTACCAAAAAAAAACCAAAAAAAAAAACATTTAAAACATCTTATTTATTCCAACCTGTTGGCCGGTAATGTAGGTGCATGAATGTCTTCTGTTGATGAAAAAAAGGTCAAAGGCAAGAAATTGCATACTAAGCTGTTCAATGATGCCCTCTACTTGTAGATCTTAGGTTTCTCCTCTTTTGACCTGAAAAATCCTATCGTTCTCAGTTGTGAATGTTATTGCTGCACAAACATTTTCTAGAAGAAAAACACTCATTCATTCTCCAGTTTTATTTATGTTTCGGTCACCCACCTATCCATTGAGTTCCTTCACTTTTCCCACCAGTAAATCCCACTTGGACACCAGCTACACACTGACCTTGAACATTAGCTGAGCTCCTTACGTTCCAGAATACTTTTGCTTGATTTCTTTACCCACTCAAACTCCTCTGTGTTGATATAATTTATAGAGCAAAATATACTAACGTCTAGCTCTGACTGCCTTTTTATTTGGTGTCAAACCAATTGAAGCTCACATTTACTGACCTCAACCTCCCATGTATCTGATCTAAAAGCAGCCAAGACTGTAATAAAGCAATAAGACACAAGAGACTTTGACTCGTGTCATGTCTAAGAACAACCCTGTTATGAAATCTCATTTACATACAGATTTAAAAATGGCATATCAAGTTTGACATCACATTGGTTCGTAACCATAGTGCCATTTTAAAGGATTAGTTCACTTCAAAATGAAAATTTCCTGATAATTTACTCACCCCCATGCCATCCAAGATGTTCATGTCTTTCTTTCTTCAGTGGAAAAGAAATTAAGTTTTTTGAGGAAAACATTTCAGGATTTTTCTCCACACAAGGGACTTCAATGGCAACCAAAATGTTGAAATCAATGTCCAAATCAATGCAGTTTAAAAGGGCTTCGGCTTCAGAGGCTCTGCACGATCCCAGCTGAGGAATAGGGTCTTATCTAGCGAAACCATCAGTCATTTTCTAAAAAAAAAAAAATTATATACTTTTTAACCTAAATTGCTCATCTTGCGCTGCTCTGCGGCGTGCCGCAGATTACGTAATCACGTCGGAAAGGTCACGCTAGATGTAGGCAGAAGTACCGCCCCCATGTTTACAAAGCGCTCGTGCAAAGACTAATACAAACGTTCTTTAGCAAAAAAAGATTAAACAATGATGTCAGACGATTTTGAAGTTGGAGATGGAGTTTTTTTGGTAAAGGGCTTTTGTATTAGTCTTCGCACGTTCGCTTGGGGCGGTACTTCCGCCTATGTCTAGCTTGACCTTTCCGACGTGATTGCGCAATCTGTGGCACGTCGCAGAGCAGCGCAAGATGAGCAATTTAGGTTAAAAAGTATATAAATGTTTATTTTTTTCTTGAAAATGACCTAGGTTTCACTAGATAAGACCCTATTCCTCGTCTGGGATCGTGCAGAGCCTCTGAAGCCCTTCGAAGACCTTTGGAACTGCATTGATTTGGACCTTCAACATTGAAGTCTATTATGTGAAGAAAAATCCTGGAATGCTTTCCTCAAAAACTTAATTTCTTTTCGATGAGATGGGGGTGAGTAAATTATCCAGAAATTTTCATTTTAAAGTGAACTAATCCTTTAAATATGCAATGGATAAGATTCAAGTGCTGCAGTGGAGGGTAAGCTTTTCAGTGAACAACACTTTGTTTGTTCTTCACACAAAGCCATCGTGTGGTTTCAGAAGACTTTCAATATAGTGCACAAATCATATGGACTACTTCTAAGGCTTTTATGCTGTTTTCTGGTCATTTCTGGAGCTTAACAAACTGTTGCTGTGTATAAAAACAGTCTGAAGGTCCTTGAAAAATTCTCTTTTTAATGCCCTTCACAGAAAATATAACAGCACAGAAAAAGTCAGTGTCACATGATCCTTCAAAAATCCTTCTAATGTGCTGATTAATGTTGAAAACCGTTATGCTGCTTAATATTCTTGTGGAAACCATGATACTTTTTTTAGGATTCTTTGATGAATAGAAAGTTTAAACATTATAAATGTCTTTACTGTAACTCTTGATCAAATCAATGCATTCTTGCTGTATTAATTTCTTTAAAAAAAAAAAAATCTAAATCCTACTGACCCCAAACATGAACAGTGTACCTCCATTTCAAAAAGGTTCTTTAGATCGATAATGTGCAGTTGTTCTGTGGGAAAGGCAGATTTCTTCCTGCATTCTGCAAATTCTTGCTCATTTTCGTTTGGAAAATGTAACATCTCTGCTTGTACAGTTCTATTACCATGAATGTGTGTGTAGAGGCTTTCTTAATTTCACATGTTGGACCGCAGTCCTAGTTAAACAGTCCGTCAGTAGTTGCCAATGAAAACAGACTAGCAGCAGTGGGCTTTGACTAGCTAACCTCGCAGCGGTGATGGGATGTCAGCTTTTACAATGATCTAACAGCAATCCATTTCCCTGGAGACTAAACTTTCCAGTCAAGAGCGATTCTGTAAATTAGCCTCAGATTAGATTTCAAATCCCTATTGTTTTAAAAGTTACTATCGCAGGTTCTTTCTCTATAAGACTTCCTAATGGGCAGCAAATCTTTATGGTTTCTCGCCAGGCTCATCAGATAGAACAGCACCTAGTTTATGCCTGTCTCTTCTCATCACAACCATCTGATGCGAAAATGGGACTGGAAGAGATCACATCAATGCTTTAGAGGAGAAATCAACACTCATTTAGCATATACGCTGAAGCTGAGGAATCTGTTGGCTAATACTAGCTAGAGGTTAGCTTATGGTTCGACAACCGTGGCTAATAAAACCTGACTGTTTATAAACAATGGTACTCACACAGACATTACATAGAGCTAGAAATATAAATTTTGTGCTACAGTTTATGACAAATACCAAATTAAGGCCTGAGGACTTTTTGTTAGGCTTATAGCTAAAGAATGTCAACATACTTTTCCCTACAAATGCACAAAAACACACAAATCTTTTAGTAACATCTTTAAATGTACTTTTATAGTTATATAAAATATTATTTTATATATATATATATATATATATGTGTGTGTGTGTGTGTGTGTGTGTGTGTATGTGTGTGTGTGTTTTCTATTAAAAAAATATTTAAAAATATAATTTATTCCTGTGATTTTCAGCATCAATATTCCATCTTCAGTGTCACATGATCCTTCAGAACCCATTTAAATAGTGTTAAAAATGTAATCAGCCTAATCTGTGTTGATATTGTTAACTAAAATTAAAATTAAGTTGTTGGTAATTTAAATTAAGCTGAAATAAAATAAAATATAAATATTACATGGAAAACTTAAAATTACAAATGCAGCCTTGGCAACTAACTGAAATAATTTGAAGAACTAACATGACTAAAATCATGTAAATCATGTAAATCACTAAACTGAAATAAAGATAAATTAAAGCTACTGTACACAGAACTAAAATGACTAAAACTTAAACTAAAAAAAATGTAAATGAAAACTCAAAATATGATAAATATTTTTAAATATTATAATAGCGTATAATACTAAAACAACACATATCATGGAGTAAGAACACTAAACTACGAAAATCCTAAGAAAATTAATTTGTTTACACTTTATTTTGATGGTCCTCTTTAGATATTCTGTTAACTATACATATACAGTGGTGGTCAGAATTATTGGCAACCCTGGTAAATATGATCAAATATGGCTGTAAAAAATAAATCTGCATTGTTTATCCTTTTGATCTTTTATTCAAAAAATTCACAAAAATCTAAACTTTCATTGAAGTAAAAGAATTGAAAGTGGGGGGTAAATCACATTATGAAATAAATGCTTTTCTCCAAAACACGTTGGCCACAATTATTGGCACCCTTTTATTAAATACTTTTTGCCTCCTATAATGCCTGATGAGTTTGGAGAACACCTGACAAGAGATCAGAGACCATTCCTCCATACAGAATCTCTCCAGATCCTTCAGATTCCCAGCTCCATGTTGGTGCTTCTTCTTCAGTTCACCCCACTCATTTTCTATAGGGTTCAGGTCAGGGGACTGGGATGGCCATGGCAGAAGCTTCATTTTGTGTTCAGTGTCACATTTGTGTGTTGATTTTGATGTTTGTTTTGGATCGTTGTCCTGATGGAAGATTCAACCACGGCCCATTATAAGAATTCTAGCAGAGGCTGTCAGGTTTTGATTTTTTATCTGTTGGTATTTGCTAGAATCCATTATACCATGTATCTGAACAAGATGTCCAGGACCTCCAGCAAAAAAATAGGCCCACAACATTAAAGATCCAGCGGTATTTTTAACCGTGGGCATGGGGTACTTTTTATCCCTGTTTGCACCAAACCCATCTGGTGGATTTGCTGCCAAAAAGCTCTTTTTATAGTTTCATCTGATCATAGAACCAGGTCCCGTCTGAAGATCCAGTCGTGTCTGACAACTGAATATGCTGGAGTTTGTTTCTGGATGAGCAAGAAGGATTTTTCTTGAATCCCTCCCAAACAACATGAGGTGATGTAGGGGTTGTTTGATTTTTTTTAGTCTTTCTGACCCCAAGACTCAACTAATCTCTGCGATTCTCCATCTGTGATCCTTGGAGAGTCTTTGGCCACTCAAACTTTCCTCCTCGCCGTGCATTAAGACAATATAGACACACGTCCTCTTTCAGGCAGATGCGTAACATCTTTAGTTGATTGGAACTTCTTAATTATTGCCCTGATGGTGGAAATGGGAATTTTAATGCTTTAGCTATTTTCCTACAGCCACTTTCTATTTTGTGAAGCTCAACAATCTTTTGCTGCACATCAGAACTATATTCTTTGGCTTTACTCATTGTGATGAATGATTAAGAGAATTTGGCCTTTGTGTTTCCTCATATTTATACTCCTGTGGAACAAGACATCATAGCTGGACAAGTTCATGTTCCTAGTCACCCTGGTGTGCTAAAAAATGTAAATATTAATGGGAATATGGTTCAGAAATATTTTACTCATAAAAAATTCTAGGGGTGCCAATAATTGTGGCCAACGTGTTTTGGAGAAAAGCATTTATTTCATAATGTGATTTACCCCCCACTTTCAATTCTTTTACTTCAATGAAAGGTTTGATTTTTGTGAATTTTTTAAATAAAAGATCAAAAGGATAAACAATGCAGATTTATTTTTTACAGCCATATTTGATCATATTTACCAGGGGTGCCAATAATTCTGACCACCACTGTACATGCCAACTAACTCTCATTAGAGTATTAGTTGAGTATTAGTAGACTTTTAAGGGTAGGATTAGGGTTAGTAGAATAAGGGGTTAAGGGTTAGTAGAATAAGTTGATATGTGCTTGCAAAGTTTCTTATAGTCAGTAGAATGACTGTTGGTGAGCATCAAAATAAAGTGTTAGCAGATATTAAGAAGACAATCTACTAATACTCTAATGAGAGTTAATTGACATGTAGGGGACCATTGAAATAAAGTGCTATCGTTTTTACAGTATGAAAATCAGTCCAATGGTATAGCAAGATGCTTGAAGCCAGGAGGAACGAGAGAAACTCAATGACAGCGGGACCACGCAACAAATGTGTGACTCAGAAAACCCACAATATTTACTGGGTTCTCTGGTGTGTCATTTATTGGGCACTCCTGAGCACATTAAACAACACACCAGAGAACTCAGCGAAAATCTGAGAAAATAAGAGCAAAATATGGCAGACTCCACTGGCAGCCGCACACAGATGTGCTGTTCAACGTCTCTACTGCATCTCATGACTGAGCTCTCCAACGGCTATAGAGGTGTCATTTCACAATACTGGCTAATGCAGCGCACCAGACCAGTGTCTGGCAAAAGAGGAAAACCAAACACCTCTCTCAGGTTACTCACAGATTTCTGATCTAGCACACAGTCACACAGTCTTTGTTTAACTTTATGATTTCACATTGACTAATATTCAGTCTTAGAATTCAGATGCACTACACACCTTCATCAATGCCAAATGTACGCTAAATACTGCACATTAAACAGAATTAATCACCTAAAAATGAATTTGTGTTTTTGGTGTTTGTTTAATGAAATGGGGAAAAAAAGTCTAACAAAAGTTGCAAGGCCAAATCATTTACAAAATATATTGTATTTACTGAGAGCTACAGCAGTGTGTGGGAATTTTTCTTCTTTCTCCATATTATTCCCTGTGTCCAACACCTGCCTGCAATCATTCAGTTGTTTATGTATTGTTCTGTATTGTTTAATGAAGTGTAAATTGCTAAATAAACAGAAGATAAATGTTTAGCTTGAGTTTCCCAATCATTATGACAATTTAGCATTTTGAGTGCAAGTACATAGAGCCTAATTGGACCTCAATATACACTAAACCGCATTAAAAATATAATGGTGATTGATAATGTATTTATTTCTCATGCTAAGTGTGGCACCAAGTTTAAGACTTGGAGTAGAGAGGAATTTGTTAAATTCCCCAACCCGAAATCTTACACTTTGGTACATAAGAGCACTGTTTTTGCTACAGACACAAATGATGATAGACTTACAGTGAAGTAGGGACAAAGAGCAACATCTAAAGACCAGTGCTGTGTTCACCCCCTATACCCTCATTCACTATTCCCTACATTACTTCACTAATATAGTCCACTTGAAGAAGTGAATGAAAACGAGTGAGTAAATTCGGACACTGAGTGCGCCGGAAGAGCTGCCGCGTATAAACCATAATTAAACAATTTAATCAATTAAAAAGGAATTTATACCTGTTAACCTGTATGATATTACGCTGGACCAGCGCGGTTTGGAAAATGAATGGATGGATGATTCAGCTGCGGGCGCCATCTCCTGGCGAGACGCGGGAATTCTCTCACATTGCATTATGGGAATTCTCTAGCCGTTGAGCGTACAGCAGTTGTACACTCGTTATTGTGGTGCATTGTGGGATTGAATGAGTGCACTCAATATTGTCCAGTATGGTTTCGGACACCACTACAAATGCCCGTCCCCTCAAATAGTGCCCTATTTAAGGGTATAGGGGGCGATTTCGGACACAGCCCAGGATATCAGAGGGGTGGGACCAAGCGTGCCGCACAAGTCCTGAAAAGTGAAGCCAAAACATTTCGATCGCCCCCAGGTGGTTGGTCCCAGTATAGGTCATAAACCCCACCCTCTCCATGTAATCGAATGGCACGTGAGGCAAACTAAACAATCAAATTACACTTCAAATATTTTTTTTCCAAAGATGGTTTCTGTCATTTTAGGCAGTTTTTATCACGCTGATGTAAGTTCAAGTGTTCTTTTTTAAATAAGTTTGGTTTTAGTTAGTTATTTGATGCTATAAAAACGGGAGGTGTGACGTCATGATTGACAGCTTCTCTGAGCGAAGTAGTCACTGAGGCTCCAACTGACTTTTTTCGGGAGGAGATTGGAGCTTTAACTTTAATTTCTACATTTCCATAACTTTTTATTTCACACTGACATAATGAGTTGTTCTGCAGTGAACTGTACAAACCGATTCTGTGGGAGTGTGGGCGGGGGGTCCCAAATCAGCACAAGATGTCAGCACCATATTGGGACATTGGCGGCTTCACTTTTCTACAATGGAAGAGAGTCCATATTTTTTTACAGTCTATGGGTAGGACTTGACCACCATCCAGAACACCCTAGAAACTACATAGCCACATAGCAACACCCTGGAAACCACTAATAACACCCCAACATATTTTTTTTCACTGGTCAAGCACATCTCACATTTTTATTAGAAAATCAAGTTCATTTTGATATATTCCAAATGCAGGTTTTCTTAACCCAATGCATTTTTACAAGAAGGATACATTTTGGGAATTCAACTTCCAGGTCAGTGCAATGCATTTCATAGCAACCGTGAAGGCAATGTTTGTATATTTTATTTTGTGGTTGTGTCTGAGATTAAAATCAGTGCAATTTCCTAAGAGACAACGCTTTGAGTCCACTGGAAATGGAGTGTCCAATATTTTGGCCACTCTACTTCTAACCTCTTGCCAACATTTTTAACTTTACTGCACCCAATTGCAGAATGCAAGAATGTAGTTTCTTCTAAGCCACATCTGAAATATTTCACTTCTGGATTATAACTATGCAGTTTTTATGGTGTGTAATTTGGTTAGTATATAATCCAGTTAGTGAGTTTGAATCTAGACTTGATTCAAATAATGGCTTTGTTCCAAATCCTAGTGAGAACGCAGCAGCCAGACAGCAAGTAAATCACCAAGTTTTTTTGATCAGAGCCAACCGTGTCACTGCATTGTTCTGGAAAAAAGCATTTGGTCCATAGCGATGCTCAATTCATATTCCCATGTCTCTCTTGATTTGTCAACACTCAGAACTGAGTGAGCTGAAAGTATATTTTGGACAAGAGCGCTCCAGAATATTATGTGACCTCATATAACTCCTCTATACTTGTCAGTTTAGGTAAAGCCTTTGATTGCCAAGACTGGTCCTTGGAAAAGATCTCAGTTGTAACAAATAATATGCTTGTTAGATAGATCATGTTTGTTTGTCACTTACGTTCTGTCCTCCAAGAGTACTTTCAAACAAAGAAGCAACAAATCACGGTTTGTGTAGCCGAATAGTCTCTAGATGAATTACTATAATCAGTTTAATGGATCAGTTTATGGCAAGGACAAAAATACTCTGCAATATTGCAACATTAGTTTAAAAAGTTAGCCTGAGGTTTATGGTGCAGAGCTTTCACCCAATTGAATATGTACAAGTAAATCTTGAATTTCCTGAAAAAAAAAAAGAAAAAAAAAAGAATAAGGCATTAATATGTGCTTTATAAATACTAATAAACAGCTAGTATCCTATCCTATATATGCATGCTAATATGCAACTAGTTAATAGTGAGAATTCAACTAAAGTGTTACCCAAAATATTAATAAAATAATATTCAATTAGTCACGTGACTTTGCATCCATTACGTATACATGACCAATGTATCCATCACTGCAAGATGTTTGAAAGATTTGGTCAGATCTCTAACACTGAAAATTAGAAATTTGGAAATTTGTAGTAAATATAAAAGTAGAGCAACACAAGTCTTGCATGCTCAATATGTACTTTTGAATTATGAATTAAAGGAAGATTATGAGGTATTAATGAATCACAGCCTGTTTTCTGTCAGACGCAGAGTGCAAACTGAGAGCCTGTGCTAGTGTTGCTCTAGTTAAGATTGCAAAACATCATGACTGCATGCATTTTATACATACATAAATATATATTGTATATATTTATTGTAAATAAATTAAAACTTTGAATCATTAAATCATATTTAAAGGGGCTATATGTAGAATTCAGAAAACCTTGTTAATAGCGACACCAGTGGCCGTTAAGTGAACTTCAGCCAGCAACTTATTGCTCATTCTTGCACTCATGCACACATAATGCACAAGAGACTGAACGTGATTCAATGCCCCAATATACTGTCGCCAAAGTCTTTTTTCGTTCTTTGCTAAGAAATAAAAAGATATGAAATATAATATATTGAAATATATTTGCAGCGATGTACTGTTAGCGAACACCCCAACGCCGATCACGCTGCTGAGAGCGACATTTAGATGAAGTCAGGAACAAAAATTCGCTCTCTTGAATCGCTCTCGCGGTACTTTGATGCCATACGTCACAGTGACGTGGTGTTGGCGGACTCAAGTCGGACACAATTTCTAACTGGAATGCACTGCATCAAATCAGCCGCAGATCGGTCTGCGCAGCGCTGAAGTCGAACAAGCCTAAAGACTAATGAGCAAACGAGAAACACCTGAACACAATGAAACAATGACAAACAGAGCAGAGAATCACATGACAAGACAAACCAATAAGAAAACAACACATGAACTAAGGGAAGGGAACCAATCAGAACATGACACATGGACAAGGGAAGAACATGGCAAGATCACATGAGAGCAAGGGAATCAGATGACAGGAACCATGACTGTGAGAAACTACAAAATAAAAGACCTGAACACAAACAAAACCCAAACTGAAAACCGTCTTATCATGGTTATGGTTGTCATGCATTTTGGATTCCTGGTCTTTATGAAATTATCTCATTCCTAACTGTAGATAATATAAATCCTGTATTTAAAAATAAATTTATTTAGTATTTTATGTTAGGCTTTATCGTTATTTTATTTTTAGTTTGTATACATAGCTATTGGAGCATTATGAGTACAATAGCAGTCAGTTTCCGCCATTCTTAAATTGACTAGCCCCCAACTTGGAAAGGGGCTCAAAAACATTCCTGAGTTTCCCCATGTGTGCTTATCTTGTAAATACAATCATTCCCACATGACTTGATCGAGGGCAGTATAACTTGTCTATCTTCATCAGTCGTCTTCCAGCAGTAAACATTTTAGTGCAAACATAACAAATCTATTTTGAAAAATAGAACCATGTTTTTTTCTAAAGAATACTGTTGTCTGAGAGGAAAAAATAAATCAGTTTCAATTTACCTCAATTTGTTCTGCCAAAACAAATCACACAAATGTACAGGACAAATACGGTAAAATGCAAACACTTGCTAACAGTAGCTTATCCTGATTGTCTATCATTACCGCACGTTTCACTAAAATATACAAACATATTGCTCAAAATGGGATGGTTTACAGTAAGTTGCCGATTTGATTGGGTAAGATGTTTCTTTACAAATAGCAAACTGATTTTTGGCTGAATCTGCTTAAATTTCAGCTGTAAGTTTGGCCTACATACCACTACGAATTGCGGTCCAAGATTGGCCCAAAAGCTGCTTGCCATAAGTAAACCAGATCAATGCCAGGAGCAGACCAAAACTCACCCACAACTTCTTCCATCTCCCCAGAAAACTTGCCCAAAACAGTGCCAGAATCCCCAGATGTCAGTCGGAAAAGAGCCAAACTGCAACCACCTTTACCCCAGAAGTCACTCACAACTCCTTAAGATTAATTAGTTGTGAATTAGGTCCAGACTCTGTTGCTTGGACAACTTGTAGAATAGCATTGCTAGCATTAGCATGATCATGGGTTTACACTGCAAGTCCTGAAATATATTTCGCATAAGTATACCAATGCTTCTAGCACTACAAACTTCAAAGTTCCTGCATTACAAAAGATGTATCAGACTAGAATTCATAATGCAACAAAAGTCTCAGCATACAAAAGTAGCCACACATTCTAATGAAATTATTTTTTATTTGCAAGCAACATATAGATTGCAAAGGTTTCAATATAGTCAAATAGATTTTACATTTTTTGGAAAGCGCTTAACTCTGTGAAATGGAAATGATAATATAGAGTGATCAGTCGCATCGCGTTTATAGCTTCCTCAGTTTATGTTTGCGCAAAAAAACCTACTTTATTTCAATTAAAAAGCCACAGTATGTATTTTTTTCGCCGCTAGAGGTCGTTTATTCAAAACAAAGGCGTAGCTTGATGACGCCTTGATTTTGCAGAGCTTTTATTATGCCGCAGGCGACCGCTTCCGTATTTTCTGGTCATGCGTATGTGGGTGTTTCCATGGTTTCTACAAAATAAAACCGGAAATCGAGGGTAAAGCGGGTATGATGTCATTGATAGGCGACGCACGGACATGGTCCATGTCCTGGTTAAAATTGCTTATTTCTCTGGATTCAAACATTCTTGGAAACATTTAAGTACACAAGACAACAAAATATACTTAATAAACACTCTTCTAGTGGTTTTTGGATATTTTAATCTAAAAATCTTAAATATTGTGCCTTTAAGGAAAAAAAAAAACATTTTCAATAAAACCATTGAACATTTTTTTTGCGTAATTAAAATAAAGTAGAAATAAAGTAAAATAAATATTAGATGGAAAACTTAAACGAAATTTTGAAATATTGCCTAAAACAAGTTTAAGTTGTACTAAAATTAAAACTGAAATTTAAATAAATTACAGCTATATAGAAATATAAATGTAATAGGAATATAAAAAATAGAAATGACAAAAGCACAAATAAATTACTTTTAAAAAATAAAATACTTGAAATGAAATGAAAGCTGATAATATAAAATAAAAGCTAATTTAAAATATTAATAAATACTATAATAGTATATAAATAATACTAAAATAACACTAATACTAAAAATACTTTTTAGGGCTGCTGAATGGGAATGCTAATGGAATAAACACAAAATGTAAACGTAATGACTTTATTGCCCCATTCAGTACCAAGGTTTATTATCACCAGATCAAAACAACTGTGCACATTAAGTATGTTCAAAGGGATCATGCTTGCAAAGTGTTGGCAAAGCATTTGTGCCTGTGTACTTACATAAAGCATGTTTCTGACCTATGTCGATTTGGATAGAAGTATCTCACAAATGTATAAACATAAATGTCCTATATACCCAAGGACACTTAAGCACACAGTGGCTGGCCTGGTCGGACAGTGAGTGGGTGTGAGAAGGTGATAAGCATCCCTTCGGCTAGAGACTCTCCAATGGGACATGACCTCCTCCGAGTCTCCCACAGACCACCAGTGGAATTCACTCATCAATCATATCTCTCCTAGCTCCAGATGCGTGTGTGTGTGGGGGCGATGGATGGATCAACAGGTCCATGAGATTCTCGTCAAACGTTGGATGGAAAGCAGCAGCGTTCAGGGACGCGGCTAAACAACACTTTAACATCTGGGTGAGCTGGCTGCCGAACACAAACTGTGTGTGTTGAAAGGGAAAAAAGGGTAGGAGAGGTTTGAGGAAAGTTTAAAGGAATTGTTGACCCAAAACTGAAAAATCTGTCATTATCTAATCATACACATGTCGTTCAAAACTCGTGGAACACAAAAGGGCTTTTCACACCTGCAATTGTTAACTCGCCAAGCTGAAAAAAGGACAGGTTAACCAGGACCAGCCTGAGCTATTGTTCTGGTTTTAGCTGATTCAGATTGGTCTAGCTGGTCTCCCAACCTGATTTTAGCTGATTCAAGCATAATTTCTCCAAACAAACAGACGAAAGCAGCAAACTGTTACAGGTTGGGAGACCAGTTAAAGGGTTAGTTCACCCAAAAATGAAAATTCTGTCAGGACCACTATTGTCAAAGATGATAGACAATTAGCATATAGTTTAGATTGGCGGTATGGTTCTGTTCTGGGCAAGAACTCCCTGAACAGAAGCAACGATGTATTGCAGATAGCATTAATGTCAATATTAAAATGTACAACCTAATTCGGGAATTTAGTCTGATTCAGGGGGAATCAGAATGCCAAATCCTGACTGACGAGAGGAGGAGCTGGGGATAGAGGAGGGTAATTAGCTCCGGAGAAACACGATAGCAGCTGATAATACTGAAGGAGCTTATATATGCATGCTGTGATAGGCATCGTATCCCTATAGGTAGACGTGATCAGCTGACAGTCAGCTGATGCGAGCTTGACTAACATGACCTGCCAGAACTAACGCTATACGCTTGATTTCTGTCATTAATTACGCACTCTCATGTTGTTCCAAACCCGTAAAACCTTCATTCATCTTCGGAACACAAATGAAGATCTTTTTGATGAAATCCAAGAGCTCTCTGACCCCACATAGACTGCAACGATATTACCACTTTCAAGGCCCAGAAAGGTAGTAAAGACATCGTTAAAATAGTCCAGCGCCGAGAATACTTGTGGGTGTATTTTACTTTATAACTTGTTAAATATGGATATTTTTCTTACAAAACCCCATTGGTTTGCTTCAGAAGGCCTTTATCAACCCCCCAGAGCCATGTGGACTGGAGTAAGTTTATGATGGATGGATGCACTTCCAAACTCGTGGGCCCCGTTCACTGCCATTATAGAAAGTCATATACACCTAGGATGGCTTGAGGGTGAGTAAATATTGGGGTAATTTTCATTTTAAAGTGAACTAATCCTTTAAACTGTGTGACAAACTCTAAAAGGAGGTCAAAGCAGCTCTTTTTTATGCAAAAAAAACAGATTGTGACAATATAAAAAAAAATTGAATAAAAGAAAGTACCATAAAAGTGGTCCATTTTACACATACACTATAGAGTCTTCTGAAGCCATGCGAAAACATCATGTGAAGACCAGACAAGTCAGTAAATCACAGATTTTCATTTTTGGATAAACTATCTGTTTAAGGAATGAAAGAGCTAAAAAAACATGGAAATTTTTCAAAAAACCAATTGCTAAATGTGGATTGAACCCTCTGTTGTCGCAATCTTAATCTGTGGGAATGATATCACTCAAATAGACGCAAAACACACACTCTTGCAAGTCATCCTGCTAAAATGTCTTTCCGCTTTTTTGACTCTCATTTTCAGACGTTTGCTTGCAACTTCATCCAAGAGGCTGGCTACTCTAACAAGCTGTGACAAACACAATTGCGTTCTGCTAGTGATGTGAAGATCAAAGTTGTCAGGGAAGTGAGCCATATGGCCAACGCATGTACGGCCCCAGAACTCTCAACATAATCAGCCACTGTCTGATCTTCTGCACGGGACAGAAATTAAAGCCAAATGTTCAGAGGTGTTGAGCAAAAGCGTGAAATTTTCCTAATGCAACACACAGTGTTTGATATTCACAACTTAATTGGTCTTCCAGAACTGTGCAGGTTTTTATGTTAAGTTTATAACATCAACTAGTATATTTTCCTGTTTTTGATAACTCTCTTCCAAAACCTTGTGAGCTCTCTAACAACATTATGCTAACTTATGAGACATATTTTTGGATGTATCTTTTATGCATAAGTCAATCCCAGAATGCACTGTGACAAGCACAGCAGAAATATATATATATATATATATATATATATATATATATATATATATATATATATATATATATATATATATATATATATATATATATATATATATATATATACTGCACAAACTACAGTTCAAAAGTTTAGGGTCAAAACATTTTTACTTTGTAAAGACATTAATACTTTTATTCAGCAAGGACAAATCAGTAAAGACAATCAAAATGTTGCAAAAGATTTGTATTTCAAATAAATGCTATTCTATTCATCAAGGAACCTTAAAGAAATGTATGACGGTTTCCACAAAATTATTAAGCGGCACAACTGTTTTCAACATTGATAATAACAAGAAATGTTTCTTGAGCAGCAAATCATCATATTAGAATGATTTCTGAAGGATCATGTGACACTGAAGACTGGAGTAATGATACTGAAAATTCAGCTTTGCATCACAGGAATAAATTACATTTTCATATTCAAATAGAAAACAGTTATATAAAATTATAATAATAAATAAAAATATTACTATTTTTACTCTATTTTTGATCAATTAAAAGCAGCCTTTGTGATCTTAAGAGACTTCTTTCATAAACATAAAAAAAATCTTAACCAACATAAATAATCTGTAATATTGTAGGTCTGATCTGAAATCATCACTAGGCACTTAGATAAGATGCGGCAGCCGCTATATGAAATCAGAAACAGCAGAAGTATAGAGGTTTGTGAGAAAATAAAAGCATTGGCTACAGATGTATTGTTGACGAGTGAAGATAAAATGATAAGGTGTCTGCAGCTTTCTCTACTCGTAATTACAAGATGCTTGAAATGAGAAATACCAGACATGCTGATCCTGTTCTCCTGTGCGCCGCATGTCTCTGGCGGTCTATTCTCAGCATCGCTATGAGACTGTAGAGGTTCTACACAGTCTCATAGCGATAGACACAGAGACAGACAGGATGAAAGACAGACAAGCAGAGAGATGGAGCGAAAAACAATGCTAGAGATAAAACTCCCAGGACTTCATGTCTCTGCTCCAAAACCTAGTGAGCCGCCTAGTCAAGACAAGTGAAGCCACCTTTATTTATATAGCGCTTTATACAATTGTTTCAAAGCAGCTTTACAGTGATAACAGGAAAATTATGCATTTCTGCTGTTGTTCAGCTGAAGTTAGTTCCATTGTAAAGATGATCAATTATTAAATTAGGTTATTTCATCTAGCAGTTCTGCAAAAAATGATGTCATCGTCCAGCAGTTCAGTTCTCACACAACAGCGTTAGTACAGTCAGATCAATAGTATTGTTGAATATTAAGTGTCCCCAACTGCCTACTGCCTATTGCCTGCATCTGTTCATGATTACATTAATAATGATCTTTATACACATTAGAAGAAACAAAATGACCCTTTTTAGCACTTTACACATGCAAGAAGAACATTATCTGCTACAGTAGTACGTTCTTTAGTTGAGGGCTTTGGACCAAACAGCACATACGAGACATACTTTTGGTTTGGCGAAGGGCGTATCATGTTTTCATTAAGGTGAGAGCAAAACCACAAAATAGAACTCTTCATCGAAGACCTGGCACACTATTTCAATGCTATGTCAGTGCCTAGGAGAGCACATGCTCAGGACCTAAAATTAGCTAACCTCTGCTTTTAATATTAATTGATTGATTAATATGGAATTGGGCCTACACCTAGACAGCTGCACTCCATAGTACAGCAAACCATAACATACTTCATATGTAACATTATTAGAGAGTCAAGCACTCTCTAGACCTATAAATACATTTAATGGTAAACACTGTCAAATCAGTTGTGTCAACCCCAAAAGAACATAATCCACTGTAGCTCAAACAGCAGAATATGGTGCTAATGCCAAGATCATGGGTTTGATTTCTAGGAAATGAGCAAAACTGAGAAAATGTAATAAATGCAATGTGAGTTGGTTTGGATAAAAGCATCTGCCTAATGCATAAATGTAAATACAAGATTTTCACATTTTCTGCATGGTGAAAATATGAGTGGTGCATGCCCGTGTAAAACTCACCGCCACAACGTTAGTGTGTTCTGGGTGTTTTCCAGATCATTTCTATGTAGTTATGAAGGTGTTCTGAGAAGTTGTTAGCATGATGGTATGCGGTTGCCAGGGTGTTCTGGGTTGTTTCTAGGTGGTTAAATCAAAAGTCTCTATGATACTCCTGTGTAAATATGTGTGATTTTTCCAACAGTTTTAGTGTCAGCCAGGCAAAAACTGCAAATGTGTTCACCAAGACAAGTAATAGCACACCTCAACAAGCCATATGAATTGAATAATCATTCATGTGCATGTCAAAAACAGTGCAAGAAAAGTTATGCAAAAAAGTTTAATATAGCATGAGAGGTTTAAATCAAAGTAATAGTGGTGTGGATGTGGACAGTAATAAGGATTCATTTAATTAATTAAATTAGGGATTCATTGAAATATGTAACTGTAAAAATCCAAGTAAAACACTACACATATACACATATATATATATATATATATATATATATATATATATATATATATATATATATATAGTAATTTACTATACATTCCTATATATTATGGAACTTAGAATTAAACATTTTTGAATTAATAAATCAAAAGTAGATCTGTACAAATAATAAAATTGTGATATGGCCTAGTGAATATTACAGCACAAAAAGGTCAAAAGGGGTACGGCTGACATAAGTTTGGTAATTCCTGTCTTAGCAAACAATTCTAACTAAGTAAACAAAACTTTACTGTAAGTGTTGATTGTAGATTGTAATAACCAGTTTAATAATAATGTTAAAGCCGAATGCAAATCTAAACGTTTTCTTTTTCCCCTCTTGATTTCACAAGTCTCACTCCAGGCAAAATCAGGAATTCTCATTAGGATCGGTGCATAATAAGACGTCCTAATGGTGCAATTTATATCTTCTCCAAACGGAACAAACGATTGAATCTCGCCGTGAAGCTAATTAGCATGATCCATGACAGCAAGGGGAATTGAGGTCAGAGAAATCAAGATTTACAGATTAAATGAATTCTTCTGACTTATTTGGCCTCAAACTTTTGCGATCCAAGACAGCCGTGACGCATTCCCTAAAGGAAAGAATTCAAATGCAACGTGAAATTCCTGCAGAGTTGACGGCTAGCATTAGCAGGTGCTAACTGTCCTGTACATGTCACTGAGGCATAAAAACCACAAAAATCTGCATTCATCATAATGTGAAAAAGATATAAACCAATCATAGTGCCAAATCAAGCCTGAAATGAAACTGGATGCCAAAAAAGTTGACCCCTGCTGTAATGAAATGCTAAAAATGTGAAAACTTCTCTGCTTCTTAGTCGTCAAGAATCTGAATAATGCTCCAAATATGCTCATCAAACCATTCAGATTGGGAGGTCTGTTTTGATTAAACGATTTCTTCCTATCCAACGCAAGGTTAAACAAAGCTGGAAGGGCTTCCAAACTAATAACTCTTTATCATGGACAAGATCAGTGTGATGAAAAAGCTAAACAAGAAAAACCTCATTCTTCTCTCTCTCCTGACATTCCCTCTAGGATATCACTTACAACCACACACTCACATATGAGAAAACACAAGACGAGCTCCATCAGATCCAACACAACCCCTCTCTAATATAGAAGATTGCACCGAGATATCTTGCACCATTGTGCTGGTGCCAACACAAGATGGCAGATATAAATAAAGCTGTGGCAAAGCAAAAATTCACAGTTCATAGACCTTAAATGTTCTTACCATCACTGAAAAGCACATCTGCAAGACCACATTTGAGTTATGACGTTTCACCCAAATGCAAATTCACTCATCTTGAGCAAGGTAGTAGAATAAGGTAATACTAGGTAATAAAAAACACTTTTCTGTCACTTAAAAGCTTATTTATTCATACTAGAAGTGTAAAGGAACACCACACACAGTCTATTCTGACATTAAAAAAAAAAAGGCTTAAAGGAACAGTTCACTAAAAAATGAAATTTCTGTCATAATTTATTCATCCTCACATTGTTCCAACCCCATTTGCTGTTATTTGCTTTCATGTAGAGACATTTCTGAAGAATCCTTTCATAGCTCTTGCTATACAATGTTAATTCATAGTGTCAACCTCCAAAAATGTCAAAAAACACTATATTTCAAGAAATCAAATCAATAAACAAGTTGAACAAAATGAACAAAAAAATCCTCAATTCCCTTCACCATGCTAGACATTTTACCACATTTTCCCAGAGAAATGCAAATATTATATTATTAAATAATTATATTTGTAAAAATTGTCAGTGTAACAGTGCAGTCTCAGCCTCAGACGTCACGCCCACGGACCGTTGGCTGAACGTCTGATGCATATGGCACACTTATCTGGAAACACTTCAGGAGTTTCGAAGTCGTCATCTGATTGGTTGAATTCTACAGGATGTCCGCGAGACGTGTGTGTTGCGTTCTTTAATGGTCCGCCTGGAAACAAATCCCGTGACGCCAAACTCCCTTGTGGAAGAAGAACGCCGCCGTGTTTACAACTGTGACAATGAGCGCTTACCAGGATCAACTAAATGCTGGATTTGCAAAAGTATGTGGAAATCGCGGCTCCATTGTTGCAGTAAACTTGCATTCACGCCCCTAAACATGACGCAGAACAAAACGAACTGTGATTGGTTGAGTTACATGTCAGTCAGATGGCCTCTGGACGGTCCTTGGCCAATGAAAGCTGCGATAGAGTTCAGACCTTCTGCCGCCAGTCTGAAGGTCTGGCTATGCGAGACTAGTAGCAGTGTAGTTTGAAATTGAAAACTGAAATTCATTTAAAAATAGTGTGAAAATTAGCATAAAAACATTATATTATGGAAGCCCGTTTCCGCCACAATTGAGTAAAAAAATATAATTCTTTAAGTCATAATAATGAGAAACTTTCTCGTAATAATGACTTAACATCTCGTAATAATGAGAAACTTTCTCGTAATAATGACCTAATATCTCGTAATAATGAGAAACTTTCTCGTAATAATGACTTAATATCTCGTAATAATGAGAAACTTTCTCGTAATAATGACTTAACATCTCGTAATAATGAGAAACTTTCTCGTAATAATGACCTAATATCTCATAATAATGAGAAACTTTCTCGTAATAATGACTTAATATCTCGTAATAATGAGAAACTTTCTCGTAATAATGACTTAATATCTCGTAATAATGAGAAACTTTCTCGTAATAATGACTTAACATCTCGTAATAATGAGAAACTTTCTCGCAATAATGACTTAACATCTCGTAATAACGAGAAACTTTCTCGCAATAATGACTTAACATCTCATAATAATGAGAAACTTTCCCGTAATAATGACTTAACATCTCGTAATGAGAAACTTTCTCGTAATGACTTAACATCTCGTAATAATGAGAAACTTTCTCGTAATAATGACTTAACATCTCATAATAATGAGAAACTTTCTCATAATAATGACTTAACATCTCGTAATAATGAGAAACTTTCTCGTAATAATGACTTAATATCTCGTAATAATGAGAAACTTTCTCGTAATAATGACTTAACATCTCATAATAATGAGAAACTTTCTCATAATAATGACTTAACATCTCGTAATAATGAGAAACTTTCTCGTAATAATGACTTAACATCTCGTAATAATGAGAAACTTTCTCGTAATAATGACTTAATATCTCGTAATAATGAGAAACTTTCTCGTAATAATGACTTAATATCTCGTAATAATGAGAAACTTTTATCGCAATAATGACTTAACATCTCATAATAATGAGAAACTTTATTATGAAAACTGCTGCCCGATCACAACCTCATATTTCTGTTGCAACTGTTCGGCAGCAGAACTCACTGTTTCCCTGTCGGTTACAACACACACCATCCAACCAACATGTGTGTGTGTGTGTGTGTGTGTGTGTGCGCGCATCAATAATCATGACATTGGCCAGAGGTTTGAAGTTGTTCAATGAATGTTGCCACCTCATGCACCTCTGTTCGGTTCTTCCTGCGCCAAAGCTTGTTCTTGCTTAAAATCCTCTCAAGAGCGCGTTTGCTCAGAGATAGGCTATTCAATGCCATTCAGATAATAAGATAATAAGACAATAATTGAATCATTAGTAGCTAAAACCACAGTTAAAATACTCCTTAATGTGTTCACAATTCATCCTGTGTCGGGTTGCGGCAGATCAATGAGCAGCAAGTCATAATTTCGATTTAGTATACCATAATTTTCGATTTTGAAATTATGACTTAAGTATGTTTTTCTTATGTGCCGGAAATGGGCTTTCATAGGAAATGGGCTTCCATACGGAGGCCCACTGTTTGCATGAATCAGCATCGGCAACACCGGCGCCTTAGTAGATAGCATGGCGCAAGCGCACAATGCGTCGTAATGACAGTTTCTCATTATCATGAGATGTTAAGTCATTATTATGAGATGTTAAGTCATTATTACGAGAAAGTTTATCATTATTATGAGATGTTAAGTCATTATTATGAGAAAATTTCTCATTATTACGAGATGTTAAGTCATTATTATGAGAAAGTTTCTCATTATTATGAGATGTTAAGTCATTATTACGAGAAAGTTTCTCATTATTATGAGATGTTAAGTCATTATTACGAGAAAGTTTCTCATTATTATGAGATGTTAAATCATTATTATGAGAAAGTTTCTCATTATTATGAGATGTTAAGTCATTATTATGAGAAAGTTTCTCATTATTACGAGATGTTAAGTCATTATTACGAGAAAGTTTCTCATTATTATGAGATGTTAAGTCATTATTACGAGAAAGTTTCTCATTATTATGAGATGTTAAATCATTATTATGAGAAAGTTTCTCATTATTATGAGATGTTAAGTCATTATTATGAGAAAGTTTCTCATTATTACGAGATGTTAAGTCATTATTACGAGAAAGTTTCTCATTATTATGAGATGTTAAGTCATTATTACGAGAAAGTTTCTCATTATGAGATGTTAAATCATTATTACGAGAAAGTTTCTCATTATTATGAGATGTTAAGTCATTATTATGAGAAAGTTTCTCATTATTACGAGATGTTAAGTCATTATTATGAGATGTTAAGTCATTATTATGAGAAAGTTTCTCATTATGAGATGTTAAGTCATTATTATGAGAAAGTTTATCATTATTATGAGATGTTAAGTCATTATTACGAGAAAGTTTATCATTATTACGAGATGTTAAGTCATTATTATGAGAAAGTTTCTGATTATTATGAGATGTTAAGTCATTATTACGAGAAAATTTCTCATTATTATGAGATGTTAAGTCATTATTACGAGAAAGTTTCTTATTATTATGAGATGTTAAGTCATTATTACGAGAAAGTTTCTCATTATGAGATGTTAAATCAATATTACGAGAAAGTTTCTCATTATTATGAGATGTTAAGTCATTATTATGAGAAAGTTTCTCATTATTATGAGATGTTAAGTCATTATTACGAGAAAATTTCTCATTATTATGAGATGTTAAGTCATTATTACGAGAAAGTTTCTCATTATTATGAGATGTTAAGTCATTATTATGAGAAAGTTTCTCATTATTATGAGATGTTAAGTCATTATTACGAGAAAATTTCTCATTATTATGAGATGTTAAGTCATTATTACGAGAAAGTTTATCATTATTACGAGATGTTAAGTCATTATTACGAGAAAGTTTCTCATTATTACGAGATGTTAAGTCATTATTATGAGATGTTAAGTCATTATTACGAGAAAGTTTATCATTATTACGAGATGTTAAGTCATTATTATGAGAAAGTCTCTCATTATTACGAGATGTTAAGTCATTATTATGAGAAAGTTTCTCATTACGAGATGTTAAGTCATTATTACGAGAAAGTTTATCATTATTACGAGATGTTAAGTCATTGTTATGAGAAAGTTTCTGATTATTATGAGATGTTAAGTCATTATTATGAGAAAGTTTCTGATTATTATGAGACGTTAAGTCATTATTATGAGAAAGTTTCTCATTATTACGAGATGTTAAGTCATTATTATGAGAAAGTTTCTCATTATTATGACTTAAAGAATCATATTTTTTTACTTAATTGTGGCGGAAACGGGCTTCCATATTATATAGACATCGTTCATGAAAGTTTTTTTTTTCTGAAACGTTTTAGTTGGACGTTCGTCTAACGTTTTATTAAATGTAACTACTTGTTTCAAAATGTTGAGAGAACATTGAAAAGTAACATTCTCATTATGTTTGCAAAATTATAAAATGGAATGTTGGCTTAACAATCGTATATAAAACCCGAGAAAAATTCAGTGAACATTCAGAAATAACGTTTTAATAACTTAATGGAAACGTTATCAAAACATTCCTAGAGTATATATATATATAAATGTAGCTGGGTTAAGCAGCTTCGCATACTAACCATATCACTGATTCAATGGCTGATTATATGTCAGCAAACTCTGACGAGCAATTATACTTACAGAAATAGTAGGAAATTGTGAAACAAATGAAACCGCTAGCTGATTAGTTCCGGTGAATAAAACTGCATGCTTTCCATCACCATTACCCTTCAGTGAAAGCACCTTATTAAACTCATCTTTGAGATTCCTTGCTTGGCTCAAAAGCACCCAATGGAAAACATCTTGCAGGTTCAATATTTACATTGGCAAATGTGTGCTAGCCTCATCTGCTCTCAAATATAGAGCTCATTCACGTACATTCAAATTTCAAGTTCAGTGTTTCAAAGGAGGAATACAAAAAGTCACGGCTTGGACTTGGATCCAAAAGATGGAATATATCAGCATGTTCAAGTGTTTGACACATTAAAAGTAAAGTTCTTACCCTTGGTGTGCACTGATGTGAAGTGAGCTGAGCTGAACGCCCGTTTATAATTCATTCCCTATGGCAGTGGTTCTCAAATGGTCAGCTATGACTCGAAAATGGGTCACAAATCTGTTTCTGGTTGGCTGCTGATCACAGAAAGAAACAATGCTAAATGCAAACAACAACATTTAATTAACTTTATCACAAAATAAGGGAGTAATTTTAAAATAATTATAATTTTATAAGGGAGGCTAAAACGCTTCCGTTTATATTTTGCATCTGTTTTTTGCGACGTGCCTCATGCATGGATTACCAGTGTTTGATTTTAAGGTCAGTTTTGTTAAAAAAAACATTTGGTACCGTATGTTTCCTGAAGAAAAACCAGATGGGAACCACTGCTATATTCTGTAGGAGGCTTTCTGAGTCGCAATATGAGTTGTGGCATTGACAGCAGAGTAAGTGGAACGAGAAATGCTTGACAATACATATGAGAGATGAAAAATGTTGCATTTTTGCAACTGTAATTGTGCACAGAAATAATGAAATTATTGACTGCATATTGTTAGCAATCATAGATCACACTAAATACAACCGTGCTCACATCTTTGAGCAGGTTTCTTCTGTGTAAATAGGCGAATACAGAGCTTTCCATCATGTCCTGTCCTCTCTCTACTGTCCCTACAAACCCATTTTATTTCTGTATGACCAACAGTCAAAACACAACATAATGCTAGTCTTTTCAGAAGGGTAGTCACAGTAATATTAAACTGAGTTAGACTACTAAATTGCACAAACAGCTGGTGCTTCACTGTCTGTTTATAGAAATTCCTAAAATATGAGTATTACTTTAGTCAATGATCCATTTATACTTGAAAGTGGTGAAACGGGTTAAGTAAGAGGGACAGCACAGAACCAGATGTTTTAATGTCCTGAATAGACCAAGTGACCTGCGCACTGTGTCAATATCAATTTCACCCCAAGCGATATCATGAACTTGTCGTTTGAAGACCAATTTTCCTGCTGGAAGAGTCATATATGAGGAAAAACATGCCGTAAAACATCAGCGAAAAAGCAAAAACATCATATTGCAGCTGAATACATAAATACAAGCAATTTTATGAGCCAACTCTTAATACAAATCCATTTATCTTTGCAAAAAGTTGCACTCCCAAATCCAGAGACACCAATTGTACTACATCAAGTTAAACACACCAGCGATGATTAATCCCTTGGATCCAAACATTTGCTCAGCGTTTGGCCCTTCCTCTGCCTGCTGTGAAAGAGTTTAGTGATACTAATTCCCAGGCTGCTAATTAATACTCATGTAATTTTGGAAGTGAAAGCAAAAACGTAAACGAGATGAGATGAATATGAGTCTGCCGTGAATTATTTGGCGAGAAAAAATTAACTAAGCCTCCATCTACCCCCAAACTCTCCGCTTGGAAAATTCATTATGAAAAATATTTTTCAAAGCCTAGAAAAGAAAAAAAGTGCACTTTCCAAAGCAGAATGAACGAATGAACGAATGAATTATATATAATAAAAAAATGCAAATACATAAAAACATAAAAATACATTTAATAATACAAATGTAAAATCATTATATATAAATGCAATTAATGTTAGCAAGTGTTTACGCTTTTATATATGCTTTTAAAATGTGTGTGTGTGTGTGTTTGTGTATACATACATTTGTATATATATATATACACATAAAACTTTTAAAATATGTAATTAAATATATAAAAGCATATATATTTAAAACAAACATAAAAACTAAATAAATTATATACAACTAAAACATTAAACATTAAATATTACATATATATATATATATATATATATATAAATTAAATAAATAATTAATAATAAATATTGAAATATTGCTATGTGGTTAGTTACTAATCATCTGACACATAGCTTTCTGTGGTGGCCATTTATTTCCTTGTTTTGGACATTCAGTAAAGTTTAATGACACAAAAAATTTTACACATTGCATTCTTGAATAATTACTGAACCTAAATGTATGGAAAAAGCAATGGATCTTTACTGTATGTAAACTTTCATTTTTATGTGCTTTTCAGTCCCTGAATAAGGTGGATCGGGTCGGACAGAGTGCAAATCGCAGCATTTGGCTGATCTCCAAACCACACAGTGCTGAAAAGCATCTCAATTAAAACACTGAATGGCCAACACACACTCTCCTTCATCGTGTCAGGCTCTCAACGCTGAGCTAATGACAGAGGTTGGAGGATAATCAGCCATAATTAGTGCAAGGCAATCTTAATGAGACTGTTTTTCCTGACACCTAATGATGCCTGTAAAGAAGTTTGAAACAGTGAACAAAGATTTATGATTATTACAATCAAGCCAATTAACCGTCACATAATTTTAAGATAACTTGAGTTAAATATTTCTTAATTATTGTTAATAGTTGTTGTTGGATTATTAATAACCAACCTGAATAATGCAGTTAACTGTGCCAAAAGCACTAAATCAAAAAAGTAATGCAAACTAGTACATTTATTCAAACATGCAGCAGCATTTATAATAAAACATCCTATTTGAGGAGACAGAAACAGATTTACTGCCATGCTTGAACTTCACTGTATTCACATAACAAAAAAAAAATACAATGCGAATCCAAAACTAGTCCCTACTTCAAGGTAAGTCTATAAGTCTGACTGAAGTAATAGCACACTTCTCTTCAAAAAAATGCATTCATCTGAAGTTACAGGCCAAAATTTATTCAAATCTTTAACCCCAAGTATTAATGCAATAATAGTGATGCTTGTCATAGTGAAACCCAATAATTATCAAGTGTCACCCAGAATCAGACTCGGTACCGCAAAGTAAAACACAGGGTTGGGAGGGTCGCCTTCAGTCCCCTGCTGCCTTTACCCCATGGGCCAAAAACATTAGCTTCTCACCCATTCTATTTCATGTTTCTCAATGCCAAAAGTCCAGTCGTATGCAAATCCAAGCCAAAAACAGCTCAACAGCAGCAGCAAACGATGATATGACCTCAATTGGCACATGTCGTCAGCCTCGTTGCCATTTATTAAATATAAGCAGAAAATTAGGCTACATTTCCCTAGTGATATGATATCCTGAAGTCACATCGCAAGTACATGAAGCCTGTTATTTTTCCTCTTAGGTGCTAAAGACAAGGGGACATCGAGGGGGAGAGAGATTTCTGGGTAGTGGGAGGGTGGTGAGGGGTTACTTGGAAGCTGGTTTGTACAGTGGGGAGAACAAGTATTTGATACACTGCCGATTTTGCAGGTTTGCCCACTTACAAAGCATGTAGAAGTCTGTAATTTTTATCATAGGTACTCTTCAACTGTGAGTGACGGAATCTAAAACAAAAATCCAGAAAATCACATTGTATGATTTTTAAATAATTAATTTGCATTTTATTGCATGACATAAGTATTTGATCACCTACCAACCAGTAAGAATTCCGGCTCTCACAGACCTGTTAAGAAGCCCTCCTGTTCTCCACTCATTACCTGTATTAACTGCACCTGTTTGAACTCGTTACCTGTATAAAAGACACCTGTCCACACACTCAATCAAACAGACTCCAACCTCTCCACAATGGCCAAGACCAGAGAGCTGTGTAAGGACATCAGGGATAAAATTGTAGACCTGCACAAGGCTGGGATGGGCTACAGGACAATAGGCAAGCAGCCTGGTGAGAAGGCAACAACTGTTGGCACAATTATTAGAAAATGGAAGAAGTTTAAGATGACGGTCAATCTCCCTCGGTCTGGGGCACCATGCAAGATCTCACCTCGTGGGGCATCAATGATCATGAGGAAGGTGAGGGATCAGCCCAGAACTACACGGCAGGACCTGGTCAATGACCTGAAGAGAGCTGGGACCACAGTCTCAAAGAAAACCATTAGTAAGACACTACGCCGTTATGGATTAAAATCCTGCAGCGCACGCAAGGTCACCCTGCTCAAGCCAGCACATGTCCAGGCCCGTCTGAAGTTTGCCAATGACCATCTGGATGATCCAGAGGTCATTACCAACTAGCAATGCCCTTGAAATTACCCAAAACACCCTGGTAGCCACTGCTGGGCAATGAAATTCTCTGCTGGGCAATGAAACAGGCAAAAGAAAATGGCCATATGGTATATAAAGACTCGAATATCACCGAAAAACCACTCAAAATAATGTAGCAACCGCATAGCAACACCTTATCAACCACCTAGAGGACTCCAGTAACTGCACAACAATGCCCTAGCTAACAACACCCTATTTACCACCTAGCAATGCCCTTGAAAAAAAACCAAAACACCCTGGTATCCACCTAGCAACTGCAGAGCAACACCTTAGCAAACATCTAGAGCATTCTATAATCAAAATGTTAAATTCACTGCTGGGCAATGGAACGGGTAAAAGAAAATGGCCATATGGTACATAGAGACTCGAATATCACCGATTGAAGGTGTGCTCTTCTGACTTGGACCAGTAAGCAACCACCCAGAATATCTTAGCAACCACCTAGAGAACAATCTAGTAACTGCACAGCCATGCCCTAACAACCAACACCCTGACAACCACTTAACAATGCCCTTACAATTACCTAAACACCCTGGTAGCCACCTAGCAACCGCACAACAACACCATAGAAACCACTTAGAGGACATTAGTAACTACACAGCAATGCCCCAGCAACCATCACCCTGGGAACCACCTAGCAATGTCCTTGCAATCACCCAGAACAACCTGGTAGCCACCTAACAACCACGTAAAATGCCCCAGCAACCACCTAGCAACACTCTAGCAACCACCCAGAGCCCTCTACAGTCATGATGGCAAGTTTTGCATGGGGAAGTACCTAAAGAAATATCTGGTTAATAGTAGACTGCCATCACAGAGTTCACGGCTCCTTCAACAAACTTCAGGCCTTACCCTGCGCTTGTTTCTGCACCCTAGCAACGCTCATTGGCAATCGCGGTTGAGTTTTGATGAGGATAATAAGGAATAGACAGTCACTGGTGGATGGTCTTTGGCCGTCTCTCAGGGGCTGATCTAAGGGACAATAAGCCCTTTTTTGTTAGTAATACTGTTGGCTTTAGAACTAAAACTGCATCTGGTTAAGGGGAAGTTACTGCCTGACAACATCTGCTTGGTCTCAAAGTCACTCTCAGTACACTCACTTTCATTCTCACGACTGTCTTCTCAACACTGTGAAAAAGAAAGAAAGCTCTGTAATAATGATTCTTCAATGGTTCTTTGCAACATATTAAGTTCAGCAAGGAACACTTGTTATTAAGAACCATTATTTGCTGTTTAGGTTCTTGAATAAAGTTCTTGATCGGCGTAAGTTAATTAGAGTTCTATAACTCAAAACAGTTTTCCTATGGCATCATAGGAACTTCAAATGCCTCCCACCAGTGGTCAGAGTGCTCTCTTTGGAGTCACCAAACCTACACTCTTAAAAATGCTGGGTTGTTTCAAATATGGACAAACCAAACCGCTGGGTTTAAAAATTTAATTTAAAAATATAAACCTACAGTTGGGGATGTCCATATTTGACCCAACCATGGGTTGAAAAATCCAGCATTTTTTAGAGTGTATTTGCACTATAAACACACAAACACAGAAACAGCTGTCCTAGCTGAGTGAAAAAATAATTTATTAACTGAAAAGAGAAGAATAAAGACAGTTAAACGTCTCAAAACCCCTGCATTCTGTTCTAATCTGTTGTACTCCATCTAGCTTTTAAAATGCAAGAGCACTATGTAAATGGCACCTAATAGATTAAAAAAAAGCAACAACTATGAAACATTTGACTTTTAAAATTTTAAAATAGACAAACTGTTTGGGAATGGCTGTTCTTTGGCATCACTAGAGCTGAAATTAGTTCTCCTATGGTATCATAGGAATTTGAAAAAAGGAACTTAAATGGATGTTCCACCCAAAAATGAACAAAATGTCATGATTTGGTTCCAAACCTGTATAACAACATTAAAGCCCAATGACTTCCATATCATATTTCTCAAAATATCTCCTTTTATGTCCCTACATTTTTAAAACAACATGAGGCTGAGTAAATGATAACAGAATTTAGATTTTTGGGTGCACTATAACTTTAAGACATTGGCATATGACATTTCCATCTCATAAGAGAAATATTGACTTATATGAATGGTAACTTATAGTGACTTTTATGCTGTATCACCAAAACATGCTCTTATGACATTCCTCAGCTCAAAGGATTCCTCTAAAGATTGAAATAAAATTGGGAATATTCTGATATAATCAAGAGTTTGAATTATGCAAAACAGAAGTAGATGCAACTAGAATATTTTCATTATATTAATATGACAAAAATACTAGTAGATAATGGTTAGTGCCATGTTTATAAAAGAATCTAAAAAAAAGAAAGATTTGTAGCATAATAAGAATAAAGTCATATAAATTTATGTTTTGAAAATAATCTCATAATAGGACTTCTACAAGAAAAAAAGTCAAAAGTTTTGAGAATAAAGTCAAAATTTTAGGAATAAAGTAACATTACAAGATTAAAGTAGTAATATGATATTAAATAAAAGTTGTAAATGTAAAATCAAAGCTCTAAAATTATTACTGCTATAAAAATGTCATAAGAAGAATTATACTCTAATACTAATAAATTTTAGTGGTTCAGGACAGAGGTTTCTTATGAGAATGTGTTAGTAATGTCAGCATTATATAAGTTCTTAAGGTCCCCTATGGCTTCAGGCTTCAAACCCATTTATGTGTAAGAGAAGTCCTGATTCATTTCACTCTCCACAAAGGCTCCACTATGTATATACAAGAAATAAAACAGGGAATAACCAAGCAATCACTGCATGGAAGATATCACTGACACAAGATGATGCTCAATGCTGCCCAGGCATCGGAGAAGCTTGCATGTGGGTTTTGAGGGGAAAATTAAGGGTTGCTAGCACAACCAAATACATGTGTCAAGAATTTAGGAGTCTGTCTAAAGAGGAGGTGGTTTTGAGTATACACAGATTCTGATGAAAGCTGGCTCATCGTTACCACAGCTGAACTAGACCAGAACATCTTTCCTGCATTAGAGACTTTCCAGCACCTATCATGAAGAGGAACTGATATCATAAATAAAGTATGTTAACATGCTGTCAGAATGAGTGGACGTTCTATTTGATGTGAGATTCAGTTGTTTTCTCTTCGTGTTTTAAACATTAAACCACCATTTTCTATGTATCCAAAATCTAAGGTTTACACAGACTTCAGTCAAGGACATCTGCTTTTTGAATATATATCAACAACTTAGTCTTCGTGAAAACATACAGTACTTGACAGTATCGCTGGTGCTAATCATTTTGTGGTTCTATACACAAACAGATACTTCCAACAGTCCAATGACTTCTTCAACAGACATGAGAAATAACAAACACTCTTCAACTGCTAAAATACCTCAAATAGTCCTTGGACAACCAAGTGTCAAATATACAAAGTCACTTACTTAGATACTGACATGTGGAAAGTATACAGAGCAAATACCATTAATCAAATATGATTAAATATAAAATATTATAGAGAAAATATATCAGCCCAGCAGTTATTATCAGTAATAACTGCTGGGCTGTATTTAGTAAAGCAAGCAAAGCAACAACAGACTTAATTCAACAGCAGACACATTGTAAATTGATTCTTAACATTTTCTTATGAACTCCATTCATGTACGCCTTGTGTTGCAGAAAGCTAAATGGATTGAGTTTTTTAAAACAAAACACAACAGTAAATTACAAGAAAGCAGTGGCATTAGCAAGTTAAAATGCTAAACATGTTTAACCCTTAAATGCATGAATGTTTCGCCAATCATTATTACATAGACCCGGGTCTATATCTATCTCTACCTGTCACGATAATATATAACTCTCCTGATATAAGAAGAAGAATAAAATCAAGCATATTTTGTTACCTTTTGGAGCTTGGAAGAGTTCAGTTTGAGCAGATGTTTTATACCATCATCACTGTCCTCGTCAGAGCTCATTTCCCAGTACATTCAGCATTTGGCTCATATTCGCCATCTCAAACATATTCTCAAAACTATAATATTCAACATCTTCAAAATCAATATTTTGACCGCTGACAGCTTCTTCACCAGATCCACCATCAAGTGACAGTGACACTAATATTTGATTGCGTTCAGTACTTGCTCTGCAGTAAATCGTTGAGCCATTTCAAGTTTTGCTGATAATACTTCCTATTCTTTTGTTTTCTGCCTGCGGTAACTATGAGTGAAACGTCACTTCATCATTGTGTATCAGACATTGTCACCTTGTGGAATAAAGATGAACTGCACTTATTCAGTCATCAAAGATTCAATTATTGTTGTGCAGAAAAAATATACTTACACTGTTACACAACTCGGGTCATTAGCAACCCTATACAATTTTTACAAAAAATGAATGGGAAAACAGGCATTCTTTTATAATTTTATTTTTTGTTATATTGTTTATAATGAATTGATTGAGGAATACTACGAAGGTTGATGTCTAACTTTAAAAAATGAATGAGGAGGAGGGTAGTGAATGACTTCACGGGTCACTAAAGACCCGAGTTATGTGTTTAAGGGTTAACCTTATGTGATTCTTGCCTGTTCTTTTGACTCATGCAGTCTTACTGCATATCGCCACCTACAGGCATTTTGCACAATCAAGCTCCATTCATTTACCACAACGGTAACCACCAAAACTCCAACATAGCAAACTCCTCTAAATCCCAACATAACAGAACATTAAACTCCAACAGCTCTCCCTCTTTTCTCAGCTTGCTCAAAAACACATAAAATAGCACCTAATTTCAACATTTACTCTCTCTATCCAGTCTCATGCAAAGCATGCTGGGAACTACAAATCCTCTGCCCAGTTTCAGTAATGCTACGTTAACACTAATGGAAATTATTGAAGAAGTCCCAACACAAATGAATTGAGTAAACTTCTGTTTTGCAAAAGTAAATGGACTGCGATTGAGTGTCATTTAGCAGCAAAATCATGTCCTCTCATTCAGCATATTAATATGCACTAGCAGCACTGTGTGCCATAACCTATCCATGTGATCCATGGCATTTTAATTCTAACAAGATATAAAACCTCTTAAGTTACATTCGTTTCAGATTGTAGCTATATGCATGCTTCACCAAAACAGGAAGAATGACAAGTTCATAAGTGAACCATAAGTGAAGAAGAAGTCAGGAGAACAGAGGCACAGCCAACATGTGTATGTGTTGGAGAAGAGCCGCAGTCCTTCTCTTCCAGCCCCACAACTTAACAGCACACTAATACAGATGTGCAAGGCTCTGCTTGTAAATCTCCCCGAATCAGGAAATACAACACAACTGGAAATTTCAGCAGAACGTATTACAGCCGTATCAGCTTGCACTGCGACCGCTGAACCCTCACGACTGTCAGGTCTGGGAACTCAGAAACGAGAGGACCACAGTGCTCTATCCCAATATGTCCCGCTGTACACCTCCCTATGGGCGGAACGGATCCCCGCTAATGCTCAGATTTGGTTTGCAATGAAAAATGTTTCAGATTTAAGAATCAGCACGATTCTATCTATAAAACCTGTAGACTGTTACACTTTTCTTCATGGAGAAATGACTATACCAAATAGACCAGCATAAAACCAGCACTAACCAGGAAAACCAGTAAAGATGTGCTTGTATATACCTGAAATATAATATCAGGTATATACATGAAAAATAGCTAATATCTGGAAAAAAGACAGATCAGGCATGTGATGAGCAAAGGACAAAAGAAATGTGCTGTAAAAAAAGTATTTCATAATAATAATTTATTATTATAATAACGCTGAAAACATTAAATTATAGCTGGCACCGCTTGCTCTTGCAGTGAAGCAATTTATTTAAGCATGAAATAAATGTAATAACACACAGAAAACACACTTTGTTTAGTAATTGTTTAAGGCCTTTTCTTGATTCACTTCATACTCCTCAGGTTGAAAAATATGGAAATCTGTATAAATATGGAAAAAATCACATCCCTGATTTATAATTAAACAATTAGCTTCTGAGAAACTATAGTAAGTAGGAGGTCATATAGGCTAATCTTCGTGCATATACGTTTAGAATCCCATCAAATTTAGCAAGTGTGAACGTCAAAAAAAAAAAAAATTGCACATGCTACACTCATATGTGGTTTGAGTCCTATTCAAATCTCATTTCTGGAAATCTGTTTCAGTCTGACCGCTCTCATTGGATTTCGTGTAGCTTTTTTTCTTATGTCACTTTCTCACACCACGTGAAAAGTAAACATGTCAGACGTTGTTGCAGAAACAAGGTTCTAGCTAATATCCACAATGGTAATAGTTCACTGTTGTTTAAATTTATAACCTTTTGGATATCAGCTCAGATTTTTAACCACTACACCACACCACCTCATGAATGTCATGAAAGTTAGAGAGAATAAAAATCCCATAGCCAGTATAATTATGTATTTTATTTTATTTTTCTTTCATTCAAGTAGAGGACCCAGCAAAACTGTCCAAGCACAACTTTGTTTGGCGGCATTCAAACTCTGCCATATATATAAATGCTTCAAGTGACTATTATAACTTGGATTTCAAAACCATTTGATGAGACCAAAGCCTAATGAAAGATACAGACACATGCCATGTTTGGCCTAGATTCTGATCCGGTCACTGCCGCAACCAGTGCAAACCTAACTAAACACACATTGCCTGATGTGAAGGATATAAGACAGCTTGTAGTGCAGCCCTGACTTGGCTCTGTTCAAAAGCCTAACGAGCTGCCTATGTAGACAGAATTTAAAGGGATTATAAGCACGCTCTAGATCAGTGTTATTAACTAAAATTATTAAATATTTTTTCAGTTGAAATAAGTTTTGGTCAAAGTACAAAAATTGCTCAAACTAAAATAAATTAAAGCTGAATGGAAATTTATTAAAGTGCTCCTATTATTCTATTTTAAAGGTTCCTAATTTACTTTTGGAGGTCTCCTACAATAGGTTTACATGCATCCAAGATCAAAAATATACATTGTAGCATTATGCCTTTTTACACAGTGTCTGAAATGGTTCAATAAAGGATTCAGGGCCCTATTTTAAGTAGTCTCTTAATGAGTCATGGGTGTGTCTTGGGCGTAACGTGCAATAAACCAATCAGAGTCTCATCTCCCATTCCCTTTAAAAGCCAGTTGCGCTTGCACCATGGCGGATTCCCTATTTACATGGTGGAATTTGCGTGCTTCTCCAGAGAGGAATCCTTTTATTTTTAATATTTAAAAATGTTTGTGTGCTACTGCGCGTCCCTGTGTGTAATAATAAGCAGGGTGTACACGCGTTGTGCACCCGCCTATAGGCGCATATTACTAACACGCCCTTTAAATAACAAAAAAATACTGCGCTATTGACTTTAGACCAGGTTTTTGTTGGTCAATGGCGCAGTCTATTTCAGTTGGCTCAAAATAGGCATGGGCGAACAGATGGGCGTGAGTGCATTTGCTATTTAAACAACGTGGCGCTGGACGTGAAAATGATAACTGCGTCGGGCTGAAACTAGCAAAAAACACTTGCGTAGCCTGGCATCGCATTGTGCCGGGTGTATGATAGGGCCCTCAGTCTCTAAACCCCTCCTTTCCAAGAGCCTGCTCTGATTGGTCAAACAGCCCAGTCCGTTGTGATTGGTTTATCGCTTACAGCGAGTGTCAGAAACGAAATGGCCATCACCATATCTGAATTTCAGCTCCAGATCTTCCTCAGCACTTGATCCACAGTGTTATGAACAATAACAATGGCGTCGGCTTTACCGTATCAATTCGAGTCCACATCCTTTGGGAGTGCATTCAAAGTGATTTGCTTTGTGATGGCTTTGGAGATGGCTCGCAAGCAACACCTCCGCCCTCGGCACCGCTCCATAACCATGTCTCTTCAGACCCACGATATTGTTGTATACTGATGTGAGGGAACTGAACAGAGTAAGAACATGGGCCGCTTCCATGAACACGACACCTCAGTGTGGAGATCAGTGAAACGGCAAGCCCCGTAGAGGTTGAGCAGAGCACTGGCAGGAAACGCTACTTTTAACTGAGACGCGCTCCTGGTAACTGGTGGCCAGTTATCTATTCTCTCTTTGATGTTAACTTGGCCACAGCTCTGTTCAGAACCTCCAAGAGCTCCTCACTAGCAGGAGTTTGAAGTGGCGAGTCCTCAACCCCTGCATCGAGGCTACAGACATCCACCTCCTCAGAGCTGGATAACTGTAGCATCGAGACCGCCCCCTGGGCGGGAGAAACCGCAGCACGGGCTCCCGAACCCAGAGAAGCAGCACTGGACCTGCCAGGTGAAGGCAGAGAAAGGGCTGGGCCCGTCTCTAACCCCTCTGACAGATCTATATGCGAACCCCATGACACAAGCTGCCGCCGTGCCTCGGCAGCAGCGGGCCTGTGCCGCGGGAAACGCGAGCCGCGGCGCCCTCCTCGAAGAGCGCCCGGTGGGATTGCAGCGCTCTCAGTGGCAGAGCCTCACGATACTCACGGCCGACCCCCTCAAGAGCCGACTGAGCATGCTGCTTTCCCAAACAAACAATGCACATCAAATGTGTATCCCCACTCGTGGTGTAACGAAAGCAGGGAGGAACACACTTTCTGTAACACTGTTCGCTCGCCATAGTGTCTCTCTTTTAGTGTGTCAGTATGTGTTGCAAACTTGTTATATGAAAACAAAAAAGTCTGAACTCAGACACAAACACAGAGCTGACAAAGGACAATGTTACACAGAGCGCTTGCTGAAGACAACAGAAGCTAGCGCCGTTTGTTTGCCGGTATGCTTTATACCTTCCGAGTCTATGACGTCACCCGACTATGACATTCCGTCTCTCCATTGGACTGATTACACACGTGCTTCACGACGCAATCACGCAGAGGCGTTCCCAAAGCGGTGACGCAGCGCGAGTTCCCTTGAAAGGGAACAAACTCTTTCAGGCCTCGGCAAAGTAGACGTTGTTCACGGGCAGCCAATGAAGACCACAAGCTGGCATTATGCAAATCTGGTACAAACCTACATAGGTTCAAGCAGGAAAGACTGGACAGGCAGTTCAGAATCGGTTCTTTCTTTTGAAACTTTGCAGACCTTTTACAGTCACAAACAGCTATATTACAAAGAACGTTACAAGAACGTTAATATCCGAAAAAGCATAATTGGGGCACTTTAAAAGAAATGTCAAAAGCACATAAAACAATTATTAAAACTATTTAATTATTAATTAATTAATTAATTATTTAATTATTAAAAAAATAAAAAAAATGTAAATAAAAAAAATGTATTTACAATTTTAATAAACTATAACAGTATATAAAATAGCACTGCTCTAGATACAGTATGAAGACTGTTCCAGAATATGATATATTTTAAGATATTTTGGTCAAATTTGCAGAGAAAGCAATCTCACATTAAATTGTAAAAAGCATTTCAAGATGACACCAGATGAGAGAAATGTAAATTATAATTATACTTAAAATTCTAAATATCAATAAAAAACAATATTTTAGTATCAATAAAATCCAAACAACAATTAAACAAATAATAATAAAATAATGCAGTAACTAACAATTGACTATTTTTTTCCAGTATTTGTGTGTGCAATGTATTTTATGCTTTAAAGTAAAGTGTCATTAGCAAAATGCTAACATCAAACTCTAATGAAATCAATTGTGACTTACAAATTAGTCACTTACAAGATGCCATTTCAGTTAGGATGCTGCCTTAGAAGGCAGTTGTCTATGTAGACTGTAGGTAACTCACTAGGATTTGGAACAAAGCCCATATATTCCCTAGTTCTTTTGTATAACAGACCATCAGTTGTACATCCACTTAAAGATGCCATAGTTTCTCACTACTTCACAACAGGCTGTTCTGATTTATTGCCGTCGTTCTTTGCCAAATACATGGAGGGCTATGAGCACAGATGGGACACGTCCCTGGCTCGATTATTTGTACACTCTTGCTATTTAGCAGGGTGGACTTTGCAGTCTGAAAAAAAGGTCTTAATAACTAATCGGAGTGCAAGCCAAGAGGCACGTCAGAAACCTGGCGATCAAGATAAGATAAAACAGGCAGGAAAAGATGGGCTCTCTCGCTCTCAGACGGGATCTGTCTGGAACAACGTGTGTAACACTTGCTAGATACAAATAGTGTCCACTCCAGTCACCCTATGCTGGGAAATTCAAGTAAAACCAGCATCTGAAGATACAATAGCTGGTTTTATATAGTTTATAGCTTGTCTTAAATGGTCACTGGCTAGTCCAAGTTGGTTGATCAGATGGACTATGTGATTGAAACCAATAAACCACTTTGGTGATCTGATAAATCAGATGAACTGATTGCATGATTAGGACTGGTAAACCATTTTTTCTAAGGGAGGGGAGACTCAATTGAGCTGATTAACCACATTTCCAAACAGTTTGAAGGGGTCTGACCACCTTAAGCCAGTATGACCTGGTTTTTCTGGCTGGAACAGGGGAAATAATTATGTTCCTTGTTATCTTTGATCATGAAGCTAGCTGTTAGCTGGAAAGAAGGTAAAAGAGTGGCTCAAGTAAAAATAAACGAGAGGATGAGAGATTCATTTGTTCTGATTAAAAAGCTTTTCACAAAGTGGGAAAAAGCAGTGGTAGAGGAAGGAGAGAGAGGAACTGTGTATGCCGAAAGGAAAGCAGAAGATCAATAGAGAGAGAAAATAGACATAACAAACAAATGGACTAATAAACATTCAGGTTATATTTGGCTTAAGAGTCTCCGATGATAAATGTCTTGAAGAGTTTGGTTCAGATTAGACAAGTGATGTCAGCATTTGTACCTGTTACAGAGCAATCTCAGAAACTCTCTGATCTACAATCGTGTCTAGACGGTAAACCTCGTTCCGCAAAAAAAAGATAGGGTTAGACCAGAAATATACTCTACTTAAAATGAAAAACAGTGAAAACGAATCAAAACAAATCACCTGTCTTGGATTTCTTGCTGAAAGATAGAACTAAACAACCCACTTCTACAACATATACAAACCCGACAGATAATGACTACTCGTGCTCTTAAAGTGACTGGTACACATCATGAATTAAAGTGAAATACAACAATCAAATATAAATATAAATCAAATGTATTCTAGATTTTACTAACAGTCTCTATTCTAGTTACAAGAAGCCACAGCATCCCAATAACAAACAAGAAATGAAGCGAGTCAAGTTTCATCAATTGGAAACCACTGATAGTGAGACTGTGACACTTACACCGCTCCCCTAGAGGCGACAGCAGTAATTGAGGTTTGAGAGGTTGTTATTTCAGAATTGAAAAAGGCCTCTGAAGACTAACAAAAGTTGCATAATATGATTTAAGGCTAATATGAAGACTAAACTGAAACACATGGGATAAAGACCACATGCACCAGAGCACCACAAAACTTGATCCAACTTGTCCAGCAACTGGATCAATTCTGAACCAATGCAATAAACCTGTACAAGATAATAAAAAAATATATTTTAAATATTTTTTATAATTAATCTAATTCATTAGAAATCCATGACATCACAATAATAAGCCGGCATGGAAAAACAGCACCATATATACCAAAACAGACTGGTAAAAGTTGAAAGAAGTGCACACCAGCTAATGATCTTTATATTTTTTTATATACTGTACATGGTTTTCTTGATAGTCTAAGTTGTTTATTAAAACATACAAGTTGGTTTAGGTAGTTTACCAGTCCTAAACATGCAATCTATCCATCTGATCTCTAAACTGACTTGAACCAGCTTACCATCTTAGACCACAATATTGTATATATATATATATATATATATATACACACACACACACTGTGTCTCCATATTATAAATCATTACTGTTAGTCACACCTTACATCTGTCTGTGGGTTTTGCAAAAAATTAACTAATGAAGAGTATTGAAAAGAGCTGTGAATAAACCTTTGTGAATTACTCCATTGGGTCCTCAAACTGTCGGTAAAACCCATAGACTGTAAATAAATATGGACGTAGTGTCCGTGACGTCACCTATAGGATTCTGAAGAGCAGTTTTGAAGCGTAAAGTAGGGTCGAGCTGGCCGTTGCCATCTTGGCAGCGCATCACCGCGCGTCACACCCGGATAACTGAAAATGGGCAAAGAGGCGGGACGTGGGTGAAGCTGAGGTGACGTGTGACTAACAGACAGCAGACAAACGACAATCCACCTGTCACTCAAAGTGGCCACGCCCTTAATTATGCAGAACTTTAAGGCTTTATATAATGTAAACGAATGAGTTATAAAAAAATGTACCCCCCTCACAGTTGTCATGAAGGGCAAAATTAGCAGTATAGACCAAAACCACAATTTGTACCAGGCTGTAAACATGTTTTTTTCTGCTGTAAAGTTGGGCATTTTAACATGGGGCTCAATGAGATTCTGCTCCCTTTTGGAGCCTGTCCCTAGCAGCCAGTCGATGAATTGCAGTTTAAGTCACTTCCGTATTGGCTTCAAGAGAAACTGGGGGAGGTTGCCGCTTGGTAAAACCTCATAACTCCACCCCACCTCTATCATGAATAAAGTGCTGCACACATTTTGGTTGTTTGCAATGCAAGGGTAAATAAAGAACTGTTTGTACAATAAGTACAGCTTATAAGTAAGGGATAATCCACGGCCAGCTGTGCATTAAACGATTTTAATGCACGACGTGGAGGCAAAGAACCGCCCGACGCAAAGCGAGTGCCACTCCTGTCAACTAAGAACAGGAAACTGAGGCTACAATTCACACGGGCTCACTAAAATTGGACGATAGATGACTGGAAATCATTGCCTGATCTGAAGAGTCTCTACATTCAGATGGTAGGGTCAGAATTTGGCATAAACAACATGAAAGCATAGATCCATCCTGCCTTGTATCACTGGTTCAGGCTGCTGGTGGTGTAATGGTGTGGGATACTTTCTTGGCACACCAATTGAGCATCGTTTAAATGCCACAGCCAGGACATTGAGTATTGTTTCTGACCATATCCATCCCTTTATGACCACAGTGTACCCATCTTCTGATGGCTACTCCCAGCAGGATAACGCACCATGTCATAAACCATGTCATAGCTCAAATCATCTCAAACTGGTTTCTTGAACATGACAGTGAGTTCACTAAACTCAAATGGCCTCCACAGTCACCAGATCTCAATCCAATACAGCAGCTTTGGGATGTGGTGGAACGAGAGATTCGCATCACGGATGTACAACTGACAAATTTGCGGCAACTGTGATGCTATCATGACAATATGGACCAAAATCTCTGAGGAATATTTCCAGCACATTGTTGAATCTATGCCACAAAGAATTAAGGCAGTTCTGAAGGCAAAAGGGGGTCCAATCCGGTTCTAGCAAGGTGTATCTAATAAAGTGGCCAGTAAGTCTATTTATATAAAAGAGTAAATAAATAAATAAATAAATTAGGTTGAATTGCACAAGATATATTTTGGTAAAGAACTACAAATAATGTGCAGTAAAAACCAGCAAAAATAATTCAGAAAGTAACACACAGTTGTTTTGATTTAATTTTGGTTAAAGCTTGATATATTGAATGCGTGTTTTTCCAGAAAAATATTATAAACATAATTTGGGTGCAGCATGGGTTCAAACCCAGCAAATGGAAAATTGTTAATGCTAAGGAGACAAATTAAATGGAACTGGAATAGCTGCCCTTATATATATATTTGTTATCCATCTTTTTTATTGGACCTGTAGGAGAAAACAATCTGCCAAAAGCAGCACACTCTTTGTCCTAATTCTCTGAACATAAAATCCATGCATAACAAAAACATCTATTGCTGTTTTGCTCTTTTAACCCAAAAATGAGTGTGTGTAACTGTTACAGAGTTCAATGTCTCTTTACTGCAAATCATATTAAACACAAATTAGACTTCAAAAGTAGATACAAATAAAATCAAAACAAATAAGATACTGTCCAATTGATATCTAATGTAAAATCTGAATCCTAAAGTAAAACCAGTTTTAAAACCACTGAACCTACTAGGAGACTTCTGTTAAAATCTTCAGATTACATTGACACCAGCCTGTATCCACACAGCGTTACCATGGAAACCTCATATTCAAGTGGTGCCGCAGATGTATCAGGCTGCATTACCTTGAACTAGACCTGATGGGAAACTAATCAAGGTGTAACTCCCGTAAGGTTAATGAACCCAGGTCCCTGTCAGTAATGAAGTGCTCTGGACATGTTCCACAGCTTTTATGTGGAGAGCTTGGTGAAAAACCACTGCCTGGCTGCAGGACATACACCCTCACTCTTTCATTTGTGCAGACCACAGTCTGCCATGTGTGGAGGAGAAGTCTTGAACATCCGACAAGCCCGTCACAGCTGACGAACGGCAGTTGCAGGGGATGGACACTGTGTGCTAGACACATACACCCTTGTTGAGCATGTATCATTTTGAATTCATAACACCGCCCTGCATCTTATTTGCTGAATGAAATCCAATACTTGTTTCTTTTTTTTTTTGCCTGTTTTGCCCTAGCACGTCTCACTTTATCACAAAATATGATGTGTTTTTCATAGCATTTTGATTTCGACAACCATTTGTAAGGAAGAAGTATTGTATATTATCCTTCAGTCACAAGAAAACCTGCTGCAAAGACATGATTCCTGTCTTACTCTGGGTTAGCCGGTAACGATTTTCACATTTATTATTTATTATTCACATTATTTTACGCCTAATCCTGATTTCAAGAATTAGTTGGAATTAAGTATGGAAGTCTATTTCCACCACAGAATAAAAAAAAAGGTATGATTGAAGGTATTATGACTTTCCATCTCACAATTCTGACTTTTTTTTCTTGCAATTGTGTGTTGTGTTTTCAGAATTCTGGAAAAAAAGAGGCAGGTATGAACTCACAATTTGGACTTTATTTCTCGCAATTGTGAAATATAAACTTGTGAGTTATAAAGTCAGAATTGCAAGATATAAATTCAAAATTGGGAAAAAAGTCAGAATTGTGAGATATAAACTAAATAAAAAAGGTAACTGCGACCTTGAAGGTCTTTTTTATCGCAATTGCGAGTTTATAGCTCGCAATTCGTACTTTATAAACTCTATAAAGTTAGAATTGTGAGATAGCAAATAAAGTAATCGCAACTTTTTATCTCACAATTCTGACATTTTCCCTCGTAATTGCGTGTTTATATCTCACATTTCGGACTTTATTACTAACAAAGTTAAAATTGTGAGATAAAAAGTTTTATTTTTTATTCTGTCCGGAAACTTCCATAATTATGGCCAGTGACAGAAGAAAATGGAAACATGACACATGTTTTCTGCTGCATTTGTAAGTGTTTTACTACTGTACATCCAAACACTGACAGAAAATTACAGATTTTGTCATTAAAACCTTAACTTGATATTTGGCTCCTTTTGTTATTCTGATAAGTGCATTAAAGCTGATACTTTCAGTATATAATTTAAAAAAAAATCTTCATTCTTATTTTGTGGAAAAACTGTACATGATGAAAAGTTTGTACTGGTATTTTTGAACTCATCATTAAATTAGGTCATCTTAGGCCTTTTTTTTGCAAATCAGCACAATTTTTTTTTCCAAAATACAGGGCAAACCTAGGTGGGATGTGTGATAGTGCAAAGCATCATGTCTTTTTTCTCAAGCTAGAGTGATACCAGCAAAGGAAAACCACAGACACAGTGAAGACAATCTGCACATCATCAAACAACACATCGTGGAGAAGCAGATACAGAGCTATGAAAATCCTCCCATCATGAAAGAATTCCCAGCAGTGTGTGGAGAAAAGAGTCAGTTAACCAAACTTTTCGGCTCTCTCACTGATGTGTGCGTCTATCCTGAGCTTGACCGCCTAATGTCATCAATCAGCTAATCAGCTGCCCAAAGGCAGGCGGATCTCATACGGCTCCAGATGAAGTCATGGGTAAACCATCAGTCCCTCCCTGCTGAAGAACAGTCTGCTATGTGAAGCAGAGACGGCAGTAATATAATTAGCTTTGCAAAACAAATGTCAAAATCATCTCAGGTCACATCATTTTAGCGGCAATAAAAGTAATTGTGCATTTCCTGAAGCAGTGTTTGCAAGGGAGCATAAATAATAAGTGTTAAAAGTGATTAGGATTTGTTAGATTAGGCTTCTGTATAGATAAAATGATCTGAGTAAGGACATTCAAGTAAAAAAACACTTTTATGCTGACGATTCTATTATTTATACACTTGCACTCAAAAACAGTGTAAGATGCATAAAGACATCGAAGACGTCTTTGAATGAACTTTTCCGAGAGGCTTGTACTGTTCTGTCTAAAGCTGTGACTTCAACTAGAAATAAAATATACATTATTTATTTTATAATTGTCAGTCGTGTCATTTTTAGTTTCATTGTCTTGTTCTGTTTAGTTTCTAGTCATGGTTTTCTTTGGCACTGTTTAGCCTGGGTTCTAGGATGTTTCTCAATATGCGTTCTTGTCTGTGCTCGTGTTCTTGTGAAACGCCATCAAATCGCTGCCCAAGTACTGTTCTAATTCAAAGTTCACATCTAGCCAAGTACAGTTCAAATCCCCAGATGTGTTCTTGATCCACCCCTTTTATCGAGGATGCATCCAGAGGTGACTTGTGCGGACTTGAGTCAGCCAGGTATCCCAGAATGCATCTCGTGCCAACCAGCAAACGTCAATAGCGGATGAGAAAACCCACGTAATTTAAAAAATAATACTGTTAATGTGTTATGAAATGTAGTTAAGTTTTTCAGGTGAGAATGTAGTTGTTTAAAGCTCAAATCTGTGGTTTATTGATAAAGATAGCACCTATTTGAAAATTTGATCACTTTCGGAGTTGTGAGATCCAGTCGATCACTGGGCTCTCAGCGCTTGTTAACCCCGCTGAGAGCAGCCTTACCTCGGCTAGTCCTTCTGACGTTTGCCGCTGGCTCTGATGTCTCTGTAGTGATTAAACACAAGATATAATTCGAGCTGAGTAACGTTATCAAGAACGCTGCTGTACCATTTGCAAAATTACCAGACTTGCGGGAGTTCGTTCTCCTGAGTCGAACTTGGCAAGTCCGAACTACCAAGGACTTGGTATTGAGAAACGCCCCTAGTTCATCATTAGTTGTCATAGTTTCTGATTAGTTCACACCTGTTCCCTGTTGTGTTGATTATCATTCTTTATGTATTTAAGCCCTCTGTTTCATCAGTTCATTGTCTCGTGTTAAAGTTATGATACGTGTGTAATGTTTGTGTTTAACGTTTGTTGTGTTGTACTATTGTTCTCAATGTTTATTAAAAGTCATTATATCGTTCATTCTGCACCACACATCTCGTCAGTTGGATTTACTACCTGTGACAATAATATAATTTATAATAATAATAGTTCATTTATATCCATCATGAACAACCCCTAGTATATATAATGTATTTCAATACAGTATATGGCGATGGTATCAGATGATAAAATCATGGTACTTTGAAATATATCATAGTACTGAGTGATTGCCAATAACATTTAATAAGGTATTTACATAGAACTCTAAGGTACTTCAAAGAATACCATGGTATTACTGTGCTAAATGTACTGTACCATGTAAAAAACATGCTATGTTGTTCTAAATATTTGTAAACACAGCAATCAATACTTACAGTATCTAATGTATAATATGTTTTAAAGAGGGCAATGCATTATATTGAATGCTTTATATTCATATTACACTCTTTAACAAAGAAATCATGATTAAGTATTATATCTCAAATATATATACATATATATAGTAAGACAGTATGATTCATTATAAATTATAAATAGCTTTATAATGCATGATCCTAGTGATGGTCAGTAGGTCTTATTACAGCTGCCAATATGCTTTATGGGATATTCTTTGCTCTACAGTCTCTATGAGTACAAGAATATTAAGAGATGACAGTGCAAACTAACCATAGAAGATTATGCAACTTAATACGGGTGAGCTTAACAATGAATTCCACCACTAATGCATACTAGAGCTACTGTCTTGAAAGATATACATGAAAAAAAGAATATTCACCTCTGGCTCACCTTTCTCCAGCTTGAAAGAGCTCTCCATCTGAGCCGATCTTTCCTTTAATATCATCAGGTCCTGGAGGTCACCCCACAAATCCTTCAGAGAGCTTCTATCATTTAGCGGGAATGCCAGGTGGCCTTTTTAGCAGCATTATATCAGGAAGAAGTAGTTAAATAAGGAAAGGCGCATGGAAGCTCAGAGGCCCCGTTGCATGTACCTGCAGGGCTGCAGCAGCTGTGAAGCAGGCTTTTCATCTAAAAATGTCCCCTAATTAAGTTAAGTCCACTGAAGCCCTCCATGACATTCAGTTATTCTTATCCACCTCGCTCCCTGAGGGCTGACTGACCTATTCAACAAGTGGGCCGCTGTGGGTCTGTGCTGGCCAGATGCCGAGAACTTGTCGGGTAATGCTGGGGGAATTTCCACTGTCACACAGAGTCAACACGGATCCAAGCAGTATTTCAGAAAGAGGAAGGACACAATGGACAAATTAGACCAATCTCGTTATCAGGGATGGATAGTGTGAAATCTCTTTAGTATCTCAAATGGAGAGTGAATGGAAACTGCGTGAATCAGATTTGACTCTTGAGAAAAAGACCTCTAATCTCCCATGTAGAGTTTCAAAAGAGATCTTAAAGTCTCAAACTGTGCTCACATTTGCCAAGATACCAAAGTCTGCTATCAAAAAGTCAGAAATCTCACCTAATTCTTCCAATGTGAGCCATGCCATCCACATTGATTTTATAGCACTATGCTTTTACTGTGCACTACATTTCAAAAGTCTGAGGAAAGTATTTAAATTGATCAAAAGTGACAGTAAAGACATTTATATTCATCAGAGAAAATTGTATTAAGGTTTCCACAAAAATATTAAGCAGTACAACTGTTTTCAACACTGATAATAAGAAGAAATGTTTTCTTGAGTAGCGAATCAGCATATTAGAATGATTTCTGAAGGATCATGTGACAATGAAGACTGGAGTATGATGCTGAAAATTCAGCTTTGCATCACAGGAATAAATTACATTTTAAAATAGATTAAAATAGAAAACAGTTATTTTAAATTGTAATAATATTTTTGATTGAATAAATCCAGGTTTGGTAAGCATGAGAGACTTGTTAAAAAAATCTTTCCAGCACCATCAATTGTCTATTTTATTGAATTTTTTTACATTGTATTTTTGTATAAATTTTGTCTCACATATTTCACAGTAATAATAATTTACTTTGTTTTTCTTTTGCAAGTTTTTTCACGCAAAAGTAAATTTCACATATGAAATTAAGTAAATTCTACTTAACTAAGTTAAGTGACAGAGAAATTAATTAATTTTAACTTGGCCAGTAAAACGTTGAATAATTTTTACGTAGTTGAAGTTTCCTTTGCAATACGTTTTACTCAAACAATATAACACTGAATTATGCTTTACTTAGAAATATCTAAGTAAATAATACAATAGATATTGTGTAGACACCATATCTACATAATAGAAGTAATGCAGCACCTGAACACAGAGACCTCGATACTTGGTACACAATACACAGTGACGGTAACATTCGATGGATTGTTCCCTTTCAGTCAGTACACTACGAGTTACATCAGTTACTGACGAAATGGGGGTTTCGCTTAGAAGCCAATCACCTTTGAGCTCTACAAAAAAAGCCAATGGCATGAAGATGCCATGGGTCTGCGGAATATACCCTGCCCCACCGCGTGGGTATAAAGGGCATTGCGTGGCAATCTCGCATTATGTTTCTGCTTCAGAGCCGAGTGTTACTGCCTGAGCGTTTTCTCTCTTCAAGACGAGTGTCTCTCCAGAGTGTTGGTGTTACGGCGCATTCTAGCAAGTTCCGCATTCCTGTCTGATCTGTGCAGTGATCTAGCACAGCGTGTGTGTTCTCCCTAGCCACGTCAGCATTTCTGCAGAGCAAAAACTCCTCTCTAAAAGAGCTGCACGTGGCACGTCTTTTTCAAGATGTCTCGCCCATGCTCCGTTCCTGGGTGCGGTCGGCTGGTTCCTCCGTTTGACGGGCATGATCGCTGTTTGGCGTGCTTGGGCCTCGTGCACGCCGAGCGCGCGTTCATGGATGAGCCCTCCTGTGGCTCCCGCCCCTCCCGCTCAGCCCCAGCAGCAGCCTTCACCCGGGCCGAGGCGTGGAGGACGCCGCAGGAAGGAGGTGAACTCGGTTCTTTCCCAGGAGATAGTAGCAGGGCCACTCCTTCCCCCGGTGGAGGGCCAGGGGAAAATCCTTGGTTTTTCCCTTCCGCCGCTGGCCGGTTAAAGAAAGAACTGACATTTTCACCTCTGAGCCTCAAGAGGGCGCGGCTGCCAGTGTGCGATGCCAAGCAGCCTTGCCACTCTCGGCCCCCTCTGTCGCCAGCCCCCTGGCAGACGAGACCCCCGTGGAACGCTGGTCCTTCCCTGGTCTCCTCTGTCTCCTCTGCTCCCACGCCTCCCATGTCTGGGCCGGTCATTCCGCCTCGCTGCCCCATCGGGGGTACGCCTGTGGTTCGCATGACCCTGCTGGTACAGTTTCTGGGAGCCTGGCTAGCGCTTCCCAATTTGTCCAGCTGGCTCGCTCGCACCATCAGGTTCGGCTATGCGATTCAGTTCGCACGGTCTCCTCCCCGCTTTCGGGGAGTCCGCTATACCATGGTGGGTGGCAATGCCCCTGTCATGCGTGCGGAGGTCGCCACCCTACTGGCTAAGGGTGCGGTCGAGATCGTCCCTCCAGCCGAGATGGAGTCCGGCTTCTACAGCCCTTACTTCATTGTACCCAAGAAAACCGGTGGGTTACGGCCAATCCTGGACCTGCGCATCTTGAACCGAACCCTTCACAGGCTTCCATTCAGGATGTTGACAGCCAAACACATTTTCGAATGCGTTCGTCCATTGGATTGGTTTGCAGCGATCGACCTGAAGGACGCGTACTTTCATGTCTCCATTCTTCCTCGACACAGACCGTTTCTACAGTTTGCCTTCAAGGGACAGGCATATCAGTACACGGTTCTCCCATTCGGGCTAGCCCTGTCCCCTCGCGTCTTTACGAAGGTCGTCGAGGCAGCCCTTGTGCCGCTCATGCAACACGGGGTTCGCATCCTGAACTATCACGACGACTGGCTGATTCTAGGCCACTCTCGGGATCAGGTTTGCGAACACAGGGACCTGGTGCTTCAGCACCTCGCCCATCTGGGCCTTCGGGTCAACTGGGAATAGAGCAAACTCTCCCCAGTGCAGAGGATCTCTTTTCTCGGTATGGAAATGGACTCGGTCGCCATGTACGCGCAGCTTACGAGCGAGCGTGCGCAGTCATTGCTGACTTGTCTTCGCCAGTTTGAGGGCAAGAGTGCGGTTCCACTGAAATATTTTCAGAGGCTCCTGGGGCATATGGCATTCGCAGCCGCGGTAACGCCGCTCGGTTTGCTTCATATGAGACCGCTTCAGCACTGGCTTCGCGATCGAGTCCCAAGATGGGCATGGCAACATGGCACGCTCCGGGTCCCAGTGACTCGGGCCTGCTGTCAGACCTTCACCCCGTGAGGGAACCTCAGTTTTCTACAGGCAGGCGTTCCCCTAGAACGAGTTTCCAGGCATGTTGTTGTATCAACAGATGCCTCTGCCACGGGCTGGGGTGCCATGTGCAATGGACATGCTGCTGCAGGCTCCTGGAGAGGACCCCAGCGTCTATGGCATGTCAATTGCCTCGAGTTGCTGGCCGTACGTCTTGCCCTGCACCGCTTCCGAGCCCTGCTCAAGGACAAGCACGTACTGGTCCGCTCAGACAGCACGGCGAAAGTAGCGTACATCAACCGACAAGGTGGTCTACGCTCCCGCCGGATGTCGCAACTCGCCCGCCATCTCCTCCTATGGAGTCAGAAGCATCTGAGGTCACTTCGTGCCGTTCACATCCCGGGAGAACTGAATCGTGCAGCCGACGAGCTGTCATGGTTTCAGCCGCTTCCGGGGGAATGGAGACTCCATCCCCAGACGGTTCAGCTGATTTGGGAACAGTTCGGCGACGCACAGATAGATCTGTTTGCCTCCCACGACTCTTCCCATTGCCGCTGGTATTACTCCCTGACCGAGGGGACCCTCGGCACGGATGCACTAGCGCACAGCTGGCCGTGGGGCCCACGCAAGTATGCGTTTCCCCCAGTGAGCCTTCTCGCACAGGTTCTGTGCAAGATCAGGGAGGACAGAGAGCAGGTCCTTTTGGTCGCCCCATATTGGCCCGGCCGGACCTGGTTCTCAGAACTCGTACTCCTTGCGACAGCAAGGAAGGACCTCCGTACTCAGAGACGGGGCACCGTATGGCACCACCGTATGGTAGCTGCCACCTCAGGTGGCGGCTACCATCACTTCCGCTAGGGCCTTGTCCACGAGACAGGCCTATGCGTTGAAGTGGAACCTCTTCGTCACCTGGTGCTCTTCTCGCCAAGACCCCACGAAATGCTCAATCGGGTCCGTGCTTTCCTTCCTCCAAGAAGGGTTGGAGCGAAGGCTGTCTCCCTCCACCCTGAAGGTCTATGTGGCCGCGATTTCGGCTCACCATGACCTGGTGGACTCAAAAACGGTAGGTCAGCATGACCTGGTCAGCAGGTTCCTTAGAGGGGCGAGGAGATTAAATCCTCCTCGCCCTCCTCAAATAACCTCTTGGGATCTTGCAGTGGTTTTATCTGCCCTGTAGAAAGCTCCCTTTGAGCCTCTGCAGTCTGTGGAGCTGAAGTTCCTTTCAATGAAAGTGGCGCTCTTGATTGCTCTGGCTTCCATCAAGAGGGTAGGGGACCTGCAGGCATTTTCGGTTGCCGAAGCATGCCTGGAATTCGGGCCGGCTAATTCTCACGTGATCCTGAGACCCCGGCCTGGATACGTGCCCAAGGTTCCCACCACTCCCTTCAAGGATCAGGTGGTGAACCTGCAAGCGCTGCCTGTGGAGGAGGCAGACCCAGCCTTGGCACTGCTCTGTCCAGTACACGCCCTTCGCGCTTACGTAGACCGGACGCAGTGTTTCAGGACCTCAGACCAGCTCTTTGTCTGTTACGGAGGGCAGCAGAAAGGGAAGGCTCTCTCCAAGCAGAGGTTGTCTCACTGGATAGTGGACGCCATTGTCCTGGCATATCAGGTTCAGTCCATGCCCCCTTGGGGTTAGAGCACACTTCACTAGGAGTGTTGCTTCCTCTTGGGCTTTAGCGCATCGCGCCTCGCTGACAGACATTTGTAGAGCTGCAGGCTGGGCGACACCCAACACATTCACAAGATTTTATAATCTCCGAGTGGAGCCTGTGTCCTCTCGTGTACTCGCCCCAAGTGGCCAGTAACTGGACAGGCTCAGGTGTCTTCGCTTGCTGCGCCATTCCACTCCACGGACTGGATGCGTGCGCATTTTCTCTCAGGTGAGCTTCCCAGTAAGCCCTGAGCTCCTCCAGCACTGCTGATGTTGACACCAGAGTGCATGCCCGTTTGGTCAGCCCTCGTGTTCGGCTAGGTGCCTCCGTGTGCATGGTTCCCCCATTGGGCAACCCCCACATGTGTATTTCCACGGTAAGTCTCTCTGAGCACGTGTCTTCCCTTGGCAAGACACCATGCCACACCTGGGGATGAAAAATGTTCCACCTGCGGCTGGATACCCCAGAGTGCTCCATATGCAGTCCCTACGGGGGTCATATGTGTATTCTTAAGTCCTCCCTTCGGGCAGGCGTTGTGTTGCATTTCTCCATGTGGGATATGCTTCCCAGTGTATCGGCGTTGAGCCTAGCCCCTCGTTCGTGCTAAGACTCACGGCAGGGAGCTCTGGTCAGTGCAGGACGCTGGAAGACAGCCGTCGTGGCGAGATTGTATTGGGACCCCCATTTCGTCAGTAACTGACGTAACTCGTAGTGTACTGACTGAAAGGGAACGTCTCGGTTACATATGTAACCCTCGTTCCCTGAAGGAAGGGAACGGAGACGTTACGTCCCCATGCCACTTCCTCTGTACCGCTGGAACTGCCGGACGCTCATGCCTCGGCTCTTCAGCAGGTAACACGCAGATTGCCACGCAACGCCCTTTATACCCACACAGTGGGGCGGGGTTGCATTATGCAAATACCTCAGACCCATGGCATCTTCATGCCATTGGCTCGTTTTGTAGAGCTCAAAGGCGATTGGCTTCTAAGCGAAACCCCCATTTCGTCAGTAACTGACGTAACGTCTCCGTTCTCTTCCTTCAGGGAACGAGGGTTACATATGTAACCGAGACGTTTTTGAGTATGAATATTTAATTTTGAGTAGAAAATGAACTCCTAATTTCACAAAATGGCAAGTTACTAAACCTAACAACAAAAGCAATGATAAAACAGTGTAAATACAGCTGGAAAACAGCCAAAAATCAACCTCATTAATTATTCAAGCCCCAGTGCATGAAGGGAACACCAGTATCAGAAAAGTTGAGAAGTTTTACTTAATTTTATAACGTTGATATTTACAAGCTTGAATTGTAATTGAGTACTACTATAGAATTTTTTTTTTTTTTTACTTTTTTTTACTATTTTTTTTTTACTTTTTCATGTAGAAATTACATTTATTTTTTCTGTTGTATTTACTTCACCACAAAATAATTTTTATCAGTGTAGTTAATGTGTTAAATATCACAAAACTATCCATTTTTAACAGCATTATGTTATGTTATGTTGTTAATTTACTAATATACTATTGTTAATTCACGTTCACTCCCATTCCAATTCATTAACTAATGTTAATTTATACAACATGTTAAAAAGTTATTAGTGGTATATGTAGGATATAATGCTTAAAAATGCTATTTTTTCATAGGGAGAAATATTTAAGACTTTAAAAGAATTGACACAAATAAAACATAACTGAGAACTCTACTTAAAGTTTAAAGCAGATGTAAAGCAAAAATTTGCATATATTTTTTTCTTTATTAAGTGGGTTGAGTTTTCAGCAACTTGTCAACTATAAAAAAAGATTATTAGAGAGTGTTTTACAAGAAAATACTACTGTTTTTCTACTTAAATTTTACATTTAATTCAATGTGTTACTTGCCAATTCTTTGTAATTGTTTGTGAAATTCACATCACAATTTCTGAGTGAACTGTTTCTACACTGTTTTTTGTTTTTCTTTTTGTGTAGAAAGGGAACACTTTTGTAGAAAGGGAATACTATTGCTTAGTGATCAGACCCCAAACCTATGTATTAAACTACAGTGTGCAACTCATCCTGCACCTTTTGTGCTACGGACATTACACTTCAAATTGAGCAATGTGCCATTACTTTTCTAAGCGATCAGACTTACAACACACTAGCGACGTGGTGACAGTTTGAGTATTTGTCTGAGTGGTGAAGGTTTATCTAACGGTGTGACGCTGGTGTGTGTGTCTGTATGCATTAGTAGCAGTGTTTGTAGATCTCATGGAATGTGCTCTGATGTGCCAAATAACACACTATTCCACCCACCCGACAGCAAACATCCCAAGGGTGGGTTTCCCAGGTAACAACACTACTACATGGTTATCAGATTTACGATATCGCAAACGAGTCCAAAAACACAAGCACAAACACAGGATGAGAGCGCATGAGAAACAGAGGTAGCGAGAGGAGGAGGAACGGAGGAGAACCCACAGAGCATCTGGGCTCATAGCCCAAATCTCAACACAGGAAAGCACAAGCCCAATTGAACTTTCTAATCAGCGTCTATGAGCTGCTGCTGTTCAACTCTTATATTCAACAATATCACATACAGCAGTGTAAACCAGCAGGGGAGCATATTCTAAGCTTTGAAACCAGTCTGAATGTGTTTGTGTGATTATTTATTATAAAAAAAATTATAATATTCATTATTTTTATAAAATAAAATTATTATCAAATACAAAAATATTTAATATATTTAATATAAATGTTACATAACTCAAAAAAACATAATTCACAAAATATCAAATATTATTATACTATATATTAATATCAATATTAAAAAGAATTAATATTTTCCCCGGTAGGAACAGCATAAGTATTTTGGGAATATCTCATACCCAATTATTTATCAAAATAAAATTATAAAATAAAAATAAAATACAATGGATATTAATACAAATATATTACTCTCAAAATATTACTATTCATTCATTAATTAAGACAAAATATGATGTCAGCTAAATGATTTGCCTGGCAGGAACATCATATTTTACGAATATCTTATACCTAAATTGATATTAAAATAAAATCATAAAATGAACATAAATTATTATTTTTAGTTTTATATAAAAAATGGCTAAACTTTTGGCAGACTGATCAAACAATGAGTCATAAAAGAGATAGCAGCTTATATCATGTCCAGTTCATTCATCATAGTGATGGAAATGGAAGGTCAATTCGAGGGCATTGCATTGTGGGGTATTTTATTCCTGTGCTCTGGTTGTGAAGTGAAGTAAAGTGAAGTGAAATAAAGTAAAATAAAACAAATGTGCACAGTATACATATAGTATTAGTAGCATGTGATCCTAAACATCGCCAAGAAACAAATATAACTTGCAAAAGTTGGTCTCCTGCTGTATCCTGCAGTTATCTCTGCTAAATTAGACTCAGAAGTGTTTTTATGCAAAGTTGAAAGAAAAAGAGAAAATAATGATCAAAAGAAATGGGAAGCTGTATGAGCACTTAAATGTTTGCTTTAATTTGGATTTGGACTGAATATCAAACACTAGATTCAGAATGACCATATACACATATACACTCATCCTGAGCTATTTACAGCCTTTGATCAGCGCGGCACACTGGCTCATCCCATCCAGAACAAACAAAATGACCTCAGTAAAAACAGAAAACATCAGCCAAAATCAAATCAACAGATGACCTCTGGCTTTAATAGTCAACATGAAATCATATTTGACCCTATTTATTTTCTTAATACATGTTATTTATTGTGCATGAGTCATCAGTGCATGCTATTGCAAAGAAACAAAATGTTTGTCTTTGTAATCCTTCACCAAAATGCACAACTTTTCAGACTGATGTCATCAAGGCTGCTTAAATATTACAGTATTTCAAGAAGAAAACTGACTGCAGACTCTGATTAGAGTCAATGTATTTTAAAATAAAATAAATATTAAACAAATATATTAAATATAATACATACAATTATTAAAACACAATATGCTAAGTAGTTTTCTTGGTAAATTAATTTTTTTCTTTATATTAAAAAAAACCTACGTTTCACAATCCAGACTATTCCTAATAAAATAAAGACTTTCAATCACATTATAGAAGTAAACTGGTTTACAGACCTCTTTTTGTACAGTTTAGCAGTGTGCATTATCATTTTGCTTACAGGGTTGAATAAAGGATAAACCTGTGTTGGTGTGTTTGTCTATGTGTGTCTGTGTGTGTGTAGTTGCAAGACACAAAGCAGGTGTATACACAGCTCTCCAAAAACGTTCACTCTCAAACAAAGCCGGTGACGGGCAGTTCCCAGGAAGGGGTAACGTGGCGTAAAATCTATGCACAGCCTTTCTTTGTTGCAATTCAGGCCTAATCCATCTGAGCTCCCCTTTAATAAAAGTTAGCGACTGGTTGTTGCGACCGGATGAGCAAGTGGGCCGTAGTTCGGCTGGGATAACACGGCTCCTGTAGCTATGGTTACCCAATGCTGCCCACCTCAATTAGAACTCGTTTATTTTTGAAGCTTTTTGGGGGTGTGGATCTGCGAGCATGACGGGATGGTAAGGACAGAACAGACTAAGAAAAAAAAACAGAATATTTATCAAAATTTAGATCTTGAATTAATCTAATTGAATTTGGGTATAAAGCTATTGAAGCATCAACAATAATTTAAATGCTTGCTCATTCTGTCTGTATGACCTGAAGTTATATCTAGCTAAACTGAAGAAATAACCAACTGAAAATCTGTTTTTAACCTTTCTAAGCCTGGCATATGAAATGATAATCAGAAGAATTTTTTTTTTTTTTTTTTTTTTTTTTTTTTTTAAATGGAACCGTTTATTGAATCTTTAGACAAAAAAAAGAAATTCTATAAAAAGTTATATTTTATAAATAGCCCATACAGTATGATGATATAGTGCTCATACTCAAGGTGGAAAATAATCATCTCAGGTTTATATAGAGGCCCATAGAGGCCCATAGAGGATCTATACAGTAGGGAGAACAAGTATTAGATACACTGCCGATTTTGCAGGTTTTCCTACTTACAAAGCATGTAGAGGTCTGTAATTTTTATCATAGGTACACTTCAACTGTGAGAGACAGAATCTAAAACAAAATTTTTTTAAACACATTGTATGATTTTTAAATAATTAATTTGCATTTTATTGCATGACATAAGTATTTGATCACCTACCAACCAGTAAGAATTCCGGCTCTCACAGACCTGTTAGTTTTTCTTAAAGAAGCCCTCCTGTTCTCCACTCATTACCTGTATTAACTGCACCTGTTTGAACTCGTTACCTGTATAAAAGACACCTGTCCACACACTCAATCAAACAGACTACAACCTCTCCACAATGGCCAAGACCAGAGAGCTGTGTAAGGACATCAGGGATAAAAGTATAGACCTGCACAAGGCTGGGATGGGCTACAGGACAATAGGCAAGCAGCTTGGTGAGAAGGCAACAACTGTTGGCGCAATTATTAGAAAATGGAAGAAGTTCAAGATGACGGTCAATCTCCCTCGGTCTGGGGCACCATGCAAGATCTCACCTCGTGGGGCATCAATGATCATGAGGAAGGTGAGGGATCAGCCCAGAACTACACGGCAGGACCTGGTCAATGACCTGAAGAGAGCTGGGACCACAGTCTCAAAGAAAACCATTAGTAACACACTACGCCGTCATGGATTAAAATCCTGCAGCGCACGCAAGGTCCCCCTGCTCAAACCAGCGCATGTCCAGGCCCGTCTGAAGTTTGCCAATGACCATCTGGATGAGCCACAGGAGGAATGGGAGAAGGTCATGTGGTCTGATGAGACAAAAATAGAGCTTTTTGGTCTAAACTCCACTCGCCGTGTTTGGAGAAAGAAGAAGGATGAGTACAACCCCAAGAACACCATCCCAACCGTAAAGCAAGGAGGTGGAAACATCATTCTTTGGGGATGCTTTTCTGCAAAGGGGACAGGACGATTGCACCGTATTGAGGGGAAGATGGATGGGGCCATGTATCGTGAGATCTTGGCCAACAACCTCCTTCCCTCAGTAAGAGCATTGAAGAACTAAGGAGTGGCTCTGTAAGAAGCATCTCAAGGTCCTGGAGTGGCCTAGCCAGTCTCCAGACCTGAACCCAATAGAAAATCTTTGGAGGGAGCTGAAAGTCCGTATTGCCCAGCGACAGCCCTGAAACCTGAAGGATCTGGAGAATGTCTGTATGGAGGAGTGGGCCAGAATCCCTGCTGCAGTGTGTGCAAACCTGGTCAAGAACTACAGGAAACGTATGATCTCTGTAATTGCAAACAAAGGTTTCTGTACCAAATAATAAGTTCTGCTTTTCTGATGTATCAAATACTTATGTCATGCAATAAAATGCAAATGAATTACTTAAAAATCATACAATCCTTCTTCTTCATCCAAACACGGCGAGTGGAGTTTAGACCAAAAAGCTCTATTTTTGTCTCATCAGACCACATAACCTTCTCCCATTCCTCCTGTGGATCATCCAGATGGTCATTGGCAAACTTCAGACGGGCCTGGACATGCGCTGGCTTGAGCAGGGGGACCTTGCGTGCGCTGCAGGATTTTAATCCATGACGGCGTAGTGTGTTACTAATGGTTTTCTTTGAGACTGTGGTCCCAGCTCTCTTTAGGTCATTGACCAGGTCCTGCCGTGTAGTTCTGGGCTGATCCCTCACCTTCCTCATGATCATTGATGCCCCAAGAGGTGAGATCTTGTATGGTGCCCCAGACCGAGGGAGATTGACCGTCATCTTGAACTTCTTCCATTTTCTAATCATTGAGCCAACAGTTGTTGCCTTCTCACCAAGCTGCTTGCCTATTGTCCTGTAGCCCATCCCAGCCTTGTGAAGGTCTACAATTTTATCCCTGATGTCCTTACACAGCTCTCTGGTCTTGGCCATTGTGGAGAGGTTGGAGTCTGTTTGATTGAGTGTGTGGACAGGTGTCTTTTATACAGGTAACGAGTTCAAACAGGTGCAGTTAATACAGGTAATGAGTGGAGAACAAGGAGGGCTTCTTAAAGAAAAACTAACAGGTCTGTGAGAGCCGGAATTCTTACTGGTTGGTAGGTGATCAAATACTTATGTCATGCAATAAAATGCAACTGTATACATACGCGTATCTGCGTCTTTATGCAAAACTACACTCAAAAAAATCTTGGGTAATTTTTTCTACCCAAATCCTTTTCAGGTTATTTTTTCAGTGTTTGGGTAGTCAGTCGACTCTAGGCAAGACTTGACAATTCTGATTCAACTATGTAAATCCTTAGTCGGGAACACCCCTATTTTTGTGTTACCCAGCTACTGGGTCAGACGTAACAACCCAGTGTTTGGGTAGTTTTTGTGTTACCCAGATCCTAGGTCAGACATAACCCAGGGGTTGAGTTATTTATCGCGGGCTTGATGCGACCTCTTCAGGAGAAATCAGTGCAGATCCGTCAAATTGGTGCATGGTTCTTTGCCTCCACATCATGCATTAAAATTGTTTAATGCACAGCTAGCCGTGGTTTATCCCTTGCTTAAAATTTAAGGTTTAAAATTTCATCTTAACATGTTTATAAAGCCACCAAGAGTATGTAATTTTTGTGTACGAGTTGTTTCAGTTTCATAATTTAGAATACATTTTAGAACGAAAGTTATTGATGAATCATGATTTTTTTGTGAAAATGTTCGTACAAGATTTCACGCACAGATCCGTGCATACGGATGCTTAGTGAATGAGACCCAATGTCTCGCCCACCTGTCTGAAAGTCTGTGCAGACCAGCTGTCACCCATCTTCACCCAGATCTTCAACAAATCTCTGGAGCTGTGCGAACTCCCTTTCTGCTTCAAACGCTCCACCATCCTCCCCATCCCAAAGAAACCCAAGATCACAGGACTGAATGATTACAGACCTGTTCCTTTAATGTCTGTGGTCATGAAGTCATTTGAGAGACTGGTGCTGGCCCACCTGAAGGACATCACTGGACCCTTGCTAAACCCCCTTCAGTTTGCTTATCAAAGCAAACAGATCAGTGGATCGCGTTGTCAACATGGGACTGCCCTACACCTGCAACATCTGGACAAACCAGGGACTTATGCAAGGATCCTGTTTGTGGACTGCAGTTCAGCCTTTAACACCATCATACTGAACCTCCTCCTGTCCAGATTAACTCAGCTTTCTGTACCCATCTCCATCTGTCAGTGGATCAACTTCCTGACAGACAGACAGGCAGCAGCTAGTGAGGTTGGGAAAATTCACATCTAACAACCGGACAATCAGCACTGGCGCTCCACAAGGATGTGTTAGTTATAGTTAAGCACTCAATTAATTTCGGCTCTGACCACTGGGAGGCCAGAGTCTTCCAAAACTTCACCTTGTAAGTCTTTAATTTAACTGTAAATTCACAAGTAAAGTCGTAGCTGATGTTATTTGCAATTGATTATTTTCAAAATCAGGGAAAGTGCATTACTTAAACTAAACTACACACTTAAAACAAAAATGATATGCACCAATTATACTGAAAACCATTTTTTCATTAAATTTTTAGGAAGATGTAGTTCTCTGCAGTCTCCACTTCTCCACAGAAAATTTGTCCTTCTGATTGTCCTCACACATAAAATGTCAGTGAATGATGCAGTGGGGCAGGAGCGAGATGTTCTCTGACCTCATTTGATTTAGCAGTTAATTGCTTTTGCTGGGTTGCATATTTCTTCCTGCTAGGCCTTCTTTCTAAGGTCCCTTTGTTTGATTTGATTGCAGCAACTTAATTTAGACCAGTGTTTTATGCAAAGTCCTAAGTGAGACACATAAAGCACAAATGGAGGACAATATCTGATCTCTCCAGCATGTTAAGAATGTCTTAAAGAAGCCTCTGTTTGAGTTAAACCTTGTTGAACCTCTGCTTCACAACCCAAGAGACGACCCTGGCATCATCTATCCTTTTGTTATCTGTTCCTGCTTCTCGAACTCTCTTGTTCCAGTGGAATTCCTCACAGAGCAATAAATTCTTAGCAGCTCAATCTTCTCCCTACGGTCAGCACTGACGTCCTGCAAAGTAAACGCAACTGCTGCTCAAATTCAACGTAATACCAAAGCTGCAGTGACGGTAAGGGGACGCTGCCGTAATGTGTTAATGTTAAGCCGCGACCAAAGAAGGCCGTGTCAGAGAACGTGAAATAGGGCTGCAAAATGAGGCGATTGCTAAATCGGCGTGCTCTCGTAAGACAGACAAACGAGATCCAGATGGTTGTTCTGTTCCAGGGGCCACACCTGTTGTCCGGGGGGGTGAGACAGGAGACACACACACACACACACACAAACATAACGCAGTTTGCATATGTGTTCAAACGTGGCCACCTTGTTAAAAATATGACCTTGACTGAACTTGAATGCAGGGAATTGACACAACAGGTGTGTAGCCTGTGCAAGTCCCTCAAGTAGTTGAAGCAAGCTGATCTGAGAACAGCAATAGCCCCCCACATAGCAGGAACAGCAAAACACACACACAAGTTGAAGTTTTAATGACAAAAACAGCTAAATATTTTAGATGAAAACCCCCACATGGGCTAAATCAACGTGACTGTAAAAGATTAACTGTAGATAGCTCTGTTCCAAAACCTAGTGAGATCCCTACTTAGACAGCATTTTACAGCATCATATGTGTGCTAACACCCAAGTTGGCCAAGTAAAATACGTTTTTATCCTTAAAGTCACAATGAAATTAAAATGGACAGTTCTTGCTATTTTATGAAATATAGCAGCATTTATTAGTAATTATTTATCTGTGCACATCTTATTATTTTTAATCCACTTGCCCTCCCTCTTGCAGCGGCATCTCTTCTCTGATGACGTGTTTACTGGCATGAGGGCAGGACAACCTGTCACTCACATGAGATCTACCAATAGCAAACCACAATGATCCAAACATCCAATCAAACAAGTCCCGCCCTATATTTTTTCTTGTTCAAGAAGCTGTTTACTTGGATATACGTCGCAATAGTCAGTTTAATGCCAACTTTAATGCAATGCAACATGCTCAGTGAAAAAATCCATTCATTCGGATAATGCTGAAATTCTTTTAGTTAAAAAAAGGTCCAATCTAAGATAAAATGAGTCTCCTGTGCCTTTCACGTGTTAATTGTGTGACGTCTATGTAGTCCATTCTAAGGCTCTGTCCCAAATGGCACACTTCATATGCACTTATGGTCTTGTGGAATTACAATGGCTGCCGTGTGCACATGATTCTGAAGGCCATGAGACCGTAGGGTGTCCCATTTTTCATTTTAGGTTTCAGAAGGGTGTTCGTGAGTGCCCCCTTTTCTGTCATATGCACGCTTGATGCACACTTTTGCAGAGCCCGCAAGCCCTCAGCAGACTTCTACCTGACAGTCAAAGCAGAATTACGTCATGAAAGTGTGAACACAGAGGAACTACGCGAGGGCTTAGGGTTCCACTTGGAACAGGGCCCAAATCAGTCACTAAGAAGAATTTATGTTAGCATACTTTCTTAAAAAGCAGCCGTGTGAGTGTTATTTTAGCATTATTCATATACTATTATAGTATTTAGTATTCATCTTTTGAATTAGTTTTTATTTTATATTTTCAGTTCTTTATTTTAATTGCACTCATTTTCTTAAGTGCTTTTGAAATTTTATTAGTTTTTGTTTTTTAATATTTTTATTTAGCTTTAATTTCCATTTTAGTGATTTTACTACTTCAACTTCAACTTATTTCAGTTAGTTACCAAGGCAACAGGTAACTACAATAATGTCTCGTTTTTTTTTTTAACAACAGCTAATGCATTAACAAACATGAACTAACAATGAACAATATATATTTTACAGCATTTATTAACCTTTGTTAATGTTAGTTAATAAAAATGTTCATATTCATATTAGTTTACAGTGCATTAACTAATGTTAACAGAAAGAAAAGATAGAAATGTATAAGTAAATGTTGAGATTAACATTAAATAAGATTAATAAATGCTGTAGAAGTATTGGGTTACACTTTATTTTAAGGTGTCTGTGTTACAGTGTAATTATGCATTTAAGTACCGTGTAATAATAATTAACTACATGGAATGGGTTTTGGTTTAGGGTTAGTTGTATGTAATTATGCATCATTTATAATTATTTCTACAATAACTACATGTAACTTGTGTAACAAGGACACTGTAAAATAAAGTGTTACCAAGTATTGTTCATTGTTAGTTAATTAATGTAGTTAAGTAATGTTAACAAATAAAACCTTACACTTATTGTTGTTACATGTTTGTCTGGCTTCAGTTGTGTTTTTGCATGTCACATGTTCCTTTGTTAGTTTTCCCGCCAGTCCTTTGTTACCATAGTTACCCTCGTTAGTTATGTTCGTTTCAGCTGTGTTAAGTTCATTATCTCATTTCAGTTTGCTACTTAAGTTCCTCCCTGTTCCTCACTCTTGGTCTGGTCACCGTTATGCTATGTTGTGCTGTTGTCTGCCTGCCTTGCGTTTATTTCTATTAAAACACGTTTGGATTGCATCTCCTGAGTCTTCTGCCTGTTCCTGTACACACAACTGTAACAATTGTAAAGTTTTACCCTATTTTTAATAGTTTTTGTTTATGATATACCAACACTGACCTGTGTAGTAAACTACACCAGATTTTGGAACAGAGCTTATATCCTCTGTGTGTATATGTGTGTTTTTCAAAGTAAACCCTGCCCACAAGTCAAAACCTCAAAAAGGCCTGTTCCTCAAGCAAAAACATGCGCCCTACAATAACATCCAGTCATTTCGGCCCAGGTTAAATTCCAGAAGTTTTCTAGATTTGATTAATAATGGTGGAGAGAGAGGCTGATAGGATACACACACTTTTCCTGAATATCATTGATGGCAGCTGTGATGCAGGGCCTTCACGGTTGACTAATCTACATGAAGTTACACAATTATGTCTCCTAAGTTAATACTAACATCATGTGGTCTGCATACTGTGACCCTGTGTTTTTCTCAGAGAAATAACAGCATTCAGCTGCAATACAGGAATAGTTATGCCCCCTCATGTTGTTTCAAATCAATATACTGTTATATTTCCAATGGAACACACTTCACACAGCTATTTTTCCATACATCAACAGTTTGTAGTTACCATGAATATCAAGCTCCAGAATGACCATAAAAAAACACCAACAAGTAAAGTGAATGACTCATGATATGACTCATTTGGATGAAATGGCTGTGAACAACTGTTAATAAAGTAGTTTAGATATGGTGAATGGAACAATAAAAGGATAAATTTGGGTTCTAGTAACATTTGCTGCTATTATTGTTGAGCTGGGGGCAGTTGAGGTTGAAATATTTCAATTAAATATTGCAAAGAAAACACGACTTCAAAAAAAGGATAAAAATATTTTACCGCTCCAGTCCAACCCAGAACGAGACATGCCTGGCATGTTTCCTCTACCAATACCAACATGTTTAATTTCCTTTCCATCTTGATTCTAGTCTTATCAACAACTTGACACATCAAGGTCCGAGGATAATTTTATCTGCGGTGTGACCGTGAAAGTGATTTGGCAACAATGAATGAAACGTCTTTCAATAACAACTATTTCATTTCAGACAGGAGGTTTTGTTGTCATGTTGAAGTTCTTGCTGAACTTTGTGAGTGTAGGAGGACACATTTTTGCCTTGTATTTATCAGAGGCTCAGTCAGAAAAGACAGATTACGTCAAACCTGATTTTTGAATCTGAAATTGAGATTTTAAAGCTTTGTCAAGGGGAAGGATTATCAGTGAATAAGACCTGACTTTTAGTCTGTTCCTCATAGTAAACTCATATTCAAAAGACTTGCAATATAGCGCACAAGTTATTTAGACTATTTTTATGGTCCTTTTTGGATCTTGATAGATGTGGTCACTACTGTTGTTGTGAGAGCTTCATGAAGACTCAACAAAATGTCTCCTTTTGTGTTTCACAGAAGAATATGTGTTTGGAACAATATGAGAGCGAGCAAATAATGAAACAAAAACTTTTTTGGGTGAACTATACACTAGTGTTCAAAAGTTTGGGGTCGGTACAAAAAAAACAAACAAAAAAACATACTGACCCCAAACTTGTTCTTGTCAATGTTTCTGGCATCAACGCCCTTGTTTTCCACAGCACTAAATCCTTTGAGAACAAAACATCTGCAACTAATATCTGCCTACCAACACTGAACATGAAAGCTTGCATCGCTATCTAATTTCAAATGTCAAGCTTTAGCCTATACCTGAGCCACATCTTGTCAGTCGTTTTTGAGGATTAGGCAAATAGGACTTTACATAACCCTCGACTGAAAGAGCTCAGGGTAAAACACTAGATGTCCCATGTAACTAAGAGAGTCTTGATTAGCACCCCAACCTTGGCATTACCAACATCCTCTTTGGCACACGGACCTGAAAGTCAAAAGAGGCGTTCAGAGATGCGAATTTATGGAAATGCCACATTAAAAATAGATCAAGGGTGTCATTCCATAAAAAGGCGTTATGAGCATTAGCAGGCAGTGGGGTGATGAAATGTGTTTTTAGCAGTCGGAAAGAATTCAGGCTTTAATTAGAGACAATTAGGAGCAGCTATGAACAGTCATACACGGATGGATGGATGGATGGATGGATGGATGGATGGATGGATGGATGGATGGATGGATGGATGGATGGATGGATGGATGGATGGATGGATGGATGGATGGATGGATGGATGGATGGATGGATGGATGGATGGATGGATGGATGGATGGATGGATGGATGGATGGATGGATGGATGGATGGATGGATGGATGGATGGATGGATGGATGGAACAATGCTTGATTCCAGCTGTGCTAAAACACACAATATAAAAACAGCTATGATGCAAAACACCTGTTCACCAGCTACTTTGTATATTACCATGCAGATACATTCAGTATAGACCAAGGCTCCTCACACTTTATGGCTCAAATAAAACACCCTCCTGCTTTGTTCATTATTGTTCACTTCAGTGATAGTTAGTATTTAAGTTCTGAGTTCTTTTAAGCCATGCTGAGCCTGACTCTCTCAATTAAAGTCTCCATTCCAGTACATCAGCGTGCCACAGACTGGGGCACGTCTTATAAAAAACCCTGTCAAAGACCACAAAGATGAAACCTGGCACTGGCTTTCCCAAGGCGAACACCTTCTCAAATCCAGACGTTCAAATCTCCCCGACCGTTGCATGCCCCCTTGACCCAAATTAATCAACACACTCCAAACCCATCCATTAAAAATCTGCCTTCTGCCTGCACAGTGTCACGTCTTTTCAAATGAGAACTTATTTTAGAAAGGACTGGACTGGCTGTAAGTGGAAACACTGGCACTAGCGTGCTGCCCTGAGCCAAAAAACTCCAGCTGGCTAAACTCAAAGTCTCAAGCAGGTAGCGCAACACAAAAAACCATTAGATATGCTTTACGGGGCTCTCTGGGGAAAGCTGCTTTATACTATGGTCTGTCTGTCAGGCAGTTCGGCTGGCCAGGGAGATGCCCAAAGGGAACATGTGCATTATCTATTAGTTTAAGCCCCGTGTCTGTAGGGGAAAGCCCTCCATCTGTGGCTAACCTCAGCAGGCACAGGCCTGGATGGTATCCACCTTCTTTCTGGCAAGGGAGACGGCTTATGGAGAGAAGCAGCATGCAAGCAGCGGCACTGGGGCTGGTGGCATTTTCTTTTGATGCCTTTACCTTGCAGACGGGACAACTGGGAAGGTTTCACAATCTTTTGACATATTCTGAATGTGAAACGTCAGTCGGTATAGTTTTTTTTTCCATAGTGGACAGAAATTGGATGCTTTTTTTTTCAGCAAGGGCATTTTCTGTGTGTGCATATAAATGGAAACTGTGTTAAAATCATTGGGAACTGTATATATACACTGTACAGAGATGTAGTCAAAAGTAAATATATTATACACTGTATATTGCCTACTGTGTTGTTATAATTAACTAAAACAAAAACTGAAAATAAAATACAATATTAACTTAAATTAGAAATGTTTCCTTGGCAACTAATTGAAATAAATAAGTTGAAGCTGAATTACTAAAATTAAAACTAAAATAAAAATAAATTTGTAAATGGAAATATTTAAAAATAAATATATTTAAAATAAAAATGAACACTGAAAAAAAAAACACATACATATATATATATATATATATAAAAAAAATATATGAATAAAAAATATAAAAAGTTAATTCAAAATATAAATAAATACTATAATAGAATATAAACAATACTAAAATAACCAAAACAAAAAACAAAAAAAATTATGCAACGATACACATTTCAAAAAATAGACTAAAATAAATGCTACCTGTTGTCAAAAGTACACACAAAGTTGTTTAATTGAGCAAAAGAAGTCCAATTATCATCTTAGAAGTCAAAAAGGTTACATTTTCAATCGAATTTTGTGTGAAAATTCATGCCTGATCAAATAATGAATCACAAAAAAAGATGTTGAAATGGTAAAGATGTTAAAACTTCAAAAAAAACAATAAAAACTAGGAAAACTGAAACTAAATTAAAATACTTTTTCATGACTCCAAAACTAAGTAAAAAAAATTGACTACAAATTAATTTTAGTACTTCTGATACATGGTATATTCGTGAATATGTGATAAAAACGTGAATCAACCCACCTCCTATGTAAAAAAAATATAATAAAATAAACTGAATACAAACAATAACAGAGTGAAAACAATTCTAAATCTGTCAATTCAATTAGAAATTGAAAAATAAATAAATAAATAAATAAATAAATCACATTATATATATATATATATATATATATATATATATATATACACACTCACCTAAAGGATTATTAGGAACACCTGTTCAATTTCTCATTAATGCAATTATCTAATCAACCAATCACATGGCAGTTGCTTCAATGCATTTAGGGGTGTGGTCCTGGTCAAGACAATCTCCTGAACTCCAAACTGAACGTCAGAATGGGAAAGAAAGGTGATTTAAGCAATTTTGAGCGTGGCATGGTTGTTGGTGCCAGACGGGCCGGTCTGAGTATTTCACAATCTGCTCCGTTACTGGGATTTTCACACACAACCATTTCTAGAGTTTACAAAGAATGGTGTGAAAAGGGAAAAACATCCAGTATGCGGCAGTCCTGTGGGCGAAAATGCCTTGTTGATGCTAGAGGTCAGAGGAGAATGGGCCGACTGATTCAAGCTGATAGAAGAGCAACTTTGACTGAAATAACCACTCGTTACAACCGAGGTATGCAGCAAAGCATTTGTGAAGCCACAACACGCACAACCTTGAGGCGGATGGGCTACAACAGCAGAAGACCCCACCGGGTACCACTCATCTCCACTACAAATAGGAAAAAGAGGCTACAATTTGCACGAGCTCACCAAAATTGGACAGTTGAAGACTGGAAAAATGTTGCCTGGTCTGATGAGTCTCGATTTCTGTTGAGACATTCAGATGGTAGAGTCAGAATTTGGCGTAAACAGAATGAGAACATGGATCCATCATGCCTTGTTACCACTGTGCAGGCTGGTGGTGGTGGTGTAATGGTGTGGGGGATGTTTTCTTGGCACACTTTAGGCCCCTTAGTGCCAATTGGGCATCGTTTAAATGCCACGGCCTACCTGAGCATTGTTTCTGACCATGTCCATCCCTTTATGACCACCATGTACCCATCCTCTGATGGCTACTTCCAGCAGGATAATGCACCATGTCACAAAGCTCGAATCATTTCAAATTGGTTTCTTGAACATGACAATGAGTTCACTGTACTAAAATGGCCCCCACAGTCACCAGATCTCAACCCAATAGAGCATCTTTGGGATGTGGTGGAACGGGAGCTTCGTGCCCTGGATGTGCATCCCACAAATCTCCATCAACTGCAAGATGCTATCCTATCAATATGGGCCAACATTTCTAAAGAATGCTTTCAGCACCTTGTTGAATCAATGCCACGTAGAATTAAGGCAGTTCTGAAGGCGAAAGGGGGTCAAACACAGTATTAGTATGGTGTTCCTAATAATCCTTTAGGTGAGTGTATATTATATATATATATATATATATACATATACATATATATACAAACCCGATTCGAAACCCGAAAAGTTGGGACACTGTACAAATTGTGAATAAAAAAGGAATGCAATAATTTACAAAAAATTAACAAACTTATATTTTATTCACAATAGAATATAGATAACATATCAAATGTTGAAATTGAGACATTTTGAAATGTCATGCCAAATATTGGCTCATTTTGGATTTCATGAGAGCTACACATTCCAAAAAAGTTGGGACAGGTAGCAATAAGAGGCCGGAAAAGTTTAATGTACATATAAGGAACAGCTGGAGGACCAATTTGCAACTTATTAGGTCAATTGGCAACATGATTGGGTATAAAAAGAGCCTCTCAGAATGGCAGTGTCTCTCAGAAGTCAAGATGGGCAGAGGATCACCAATTCCCCCAATGCTGCGGCGAAAAATAGTGGAGCAATATCAGAAAGGAGTTTCTCAGAGAAAAATTGCAAAGAGTTTGAAGTTATCATCATCTACAGTGCATAATATCATCCAAAGATTCAGAGAATCTGGAACAATCTCTGTGCGTAAGGGTCAAGGCCGGAAAACCATACTGGATGCCCGTGATCTTCGGGCCCTTAGACGGCACTGCATCACATACAGGAATGCTACTTTAATGGAAATCACAACATGGGCTCAGGAATACTTCCAGAAAACATTGTCGGTGAACACAATCCGCCGTGCCATTCGCCGTTGCCGGCTAAAACTCTATAGGTCAAAAAAGAAGTCATATCTCAACATGATCCAGAAGCGCAGGCGTTTTCTCTAGGCCAAGGCTCATTTAAAATGGACTGTGGCAAAGTGGAAAACTGTTCTGTGGTCAGACGAATCAAAATTTGAAGTTCTTTTTGGAAAACTGGGACGCCATGTCATCCGGACTAAAGAGGACAAGGACAACCCAAGTTGTTATCAGTGCTCAGTTCAGAAGCCTGCATCTCTGATGGTATGGGGTTGCATGAGTGCGTGTGGCATGGGCAGCTTGCACATCTGGAAAGGCACCATCAATGCTGAAAGGTATATCCAAGTTCTAGAACAACATATGCTCCCATCCAGACGTCGTCTCTTTCAGGGAAGACCTTGCATTTTCCAACATGACAATGCCAGACCACATACTGCATCAATTACAACATCATGGCTGCGTAGAAGAAGGATCCGGGTACTGAAATGGCCAGCCTGCAGTCCAGATCTTTCACCCATAGAAAACATTTGGTGCATCATAAAGAGGAAGATGCAACAAAGAAGACCTAAGGCAGTTGAGCAACTAGAAGCCTGTATTAGACAAGAATGGGACAACATTCCTATTCCTAAACTTGAGCAACTTGTCTCCTCATATATATACTACAGCAAAAGTAAGAGTAGTAAGGTAGAATGCTATTGCAAATAGAGCCACTGAGTATGTTTTCACATGCGCGCACAGACACACACATACACACACACACACACACACACACACACACACACACACACACACACACACACCTATCAGCATTGATATACAACAGCAGTGCATTTGTATGAGCCCATATGAGCAGAAATGCTTGGAAGTCTGTCATAACAACAGGAAGCAGCATGTGTTTGCGTGGTTGCTGTGCCACCACCACATTCCAGTATTAAATCACCATAATAAAAGCCATCCTGGACATGCATGCCAACACGTCACAGACATAACAACTGGCCTGGAAACAGACATCAGTGCTGAACTAAAGTGAACCAAGGTTTCCATAACAGGCCCCAAAACAGTTCAGTGGCACAGAGCGTGTCTGGGTTAATGGCTCCCAGGGCAGGCGTTCAAAAGAAAACAGTCAGGCAGAGCTTTATAATGCCTATAAACTTTGGGTTTACCTGGACTTTCCTGTTACGGAGGGTTTACCGAGACGGCCTGGCCTAAATTCCTCTTAAGCCGAGGGGCTGATCTGAAAGTCTTAACTGATTGTATCGAGTGGAAATGGTCCAACCGCCACTAACACAGAGCATGTCACCGAAGGTTAAATTATTTCTGTGAATTATAATCATTCAAAATTTGACAAATCATTATGACAGGTCTTGTGCTTCAATAAAGGTGAGTTCCAGGTTTTGATTTGCTTAACTATGTGTACATGTGTTAATCCATGGTCATAATAATTGCATTGAATCAATCTTATATTGTGCGTTTTCTTTCCCACATGCAGCTACATAGTAAACACTCCTAATGTAAAGTAAGTAAAATAAAAAATGACAGCCTCGGCTGCTTCTCAACACTTTTACTTTGTCAAAATATGCAATGTAACATTCATCGCCATAACCATGCATAAATACTTTAGTTTGTATAATAACTAAATTTGTAAATACTCAAACAATTACTGCAATTGTTATTTCTATAGTAAGTACATGTAGTAATGTGTAACTACGTCACCTTAAAATAAAGTATTACCTTAAAAATTTGCTAAAATGATTCCAAAACATTCCAAATTGTGCCGACATAATTTTTGTCCAGGCTGTCATGCAAAGAAATTATGAACACATGCAAATAGAGAACCAACAAAATATTAATAACTGATTATCTTGTATAAAATGTATACTTTTTCCTGTGAGTTTTTTGTTTTTCTATTAATTTTTTTGCATAGTAAAAAAAACCTGTAGTTGTAGTTTACCCCTTTTTTTGCCAAATAATTTTGTCAGATAAATGCCTTAGCCAAGTGTAGTGTTTGTTCTTCCCTAATATTTAACATATGTAAAAATATCCTCATATTTTGATGGTTTCATCAAACTTGTAGGGTCATTAAAAAAAAAATCCCAAACAAATCCCCTCCAGACATCACTTTTGGCCACTACTGTCCGTAAAAACTCTTTCAATGGCTCTGATCCATCGTTCGTTCTGACTGGTGATGGTGTGAGCAATGACAGTTGGGTGATTTTCCCTCTCCATTTCCTGTGAAGTGATGTATCGATGTCCCCTTATTCCCTATGTCGTTAGCAGTGCACTTCGAACTGAACATGTTCACTCCCTTCGGATTGCAATCTCACTTAAGATGGAGAAATACCCTGTAAAGTCCACTTCGCAGTCCACTTACAGTCGAATAGAATGCACCTTAACACTTTCACAATTTCATAGTCCTAAAACAGACAGTTTAGGTCCTGGCTTTTGATTGGTCAATACAGCATTCCAGTCGTGATACACACAACAGTAACAGCTTTGATGCGAAACATGCAGTGCCTGACAAAGCCTTTCAGCAGTCACTATATCCACAATACAATATAGCTTCTCATAACATAAGCCTGGTTTCTCCCAAGGTTTTTTTCTCCATTCTGGCCCTGAAGGAGTTTTGGTTCCTTGCCACCGTTGCCTTTGGCTTTTGGCTTGCTCAGTTGGGGACACTTAAATTTCAACTATATTACTGATCTGCCCGCATTAACACTATACGATAATTGAAATGAGCTGGATGACATCACCGTTTTCACCAGAGCCGAATCAAATTCTGTTGCATTATTTTCCTGTTACCACTGTGAAGCTGCTTTGAAACAATTGCCATTGTAAAAAGCGCTATATAAATAAAGGTGATTTGATTTGATTTGAACATAAAAATATATTAAACACACCATCGTTCAAAAGTTTGGGGCCGGGGAGATCATTCTAAAATCTTGATTTGCTTGATTTGAAAAATTCTTATTATCAATATTGAAAACATTGATAATAGGGTTATATCATATTAAAAGTTAAGTTACTCATAGCACTATTATGACACAATGTAGAACTGACATAATTTCTCACTATCCTTCCAACCGTTTTCCCCTCAGTGCAGCACTGACAGAAATTATTCATGATTGACTTGTGCCATCCTGTAAAATTAATCACTGACTCATTTAATAATATGGCCAGAAGACTTTCTATATGAGTTTACTTATCTACAGAAAGCTCATGCAACTCTAAAGACAAATCTATAGATCTGTTCCAAAACCTAGTGAACTGCCTACCTAGACAGCATTTTAAAACACCGTAGGTGCGGTTTTGACACAAGGACTGTTCCAAAGTGGTAGGAGGCATAATTATGCATCATAACAATTCTTTGGGTCAAATTTCTAAGACTTCTTTCTAATGTATATTTGCGGAAAGGCAATCCCCGAATGCATCACACCAAGTTCAGAGAAAACAACAAAGTAAACTTTAAATATATATTTACATTTTCATGCAATACTGAAAAATACTGATAAAAATGTATATATAAACTTATAAATTAAACAACATATATTAGGTAAAATTATAAACATTTTTTTTATATTTTCATTTTCTACATATATATACACTATTTTGCCAAAAGTATTGGGACACCCTTCCAAATCACTGAATTCAGGTGTTCCAATCACTTCCATGGCCACAGGTGTACAAAATCAAGCACCTAGGCATGCAGACGCTTCTACAAACATTTGTGAAAGAATGGGGCGCTCTCAGGAGCTCAGTGAATTCAACTGTGGTACCGTGATAGGTTGCCACCTGTGCAATAAGTCCATTTGTGAAATTTCCTCACTACTAAATATTCCACGGTCAACTGTTAGTGGTATTATAACAAAGTGGAAGCAATTGGGAACAACAGCAAGGCCACATTAAATAGCTACAGACCTCCAAACTTCGTGTAGGCTTCAGATTAGCTCAAGAACAGTGCGTAGACAGCTTCATGGAATGGGTTTCCATGGCCGAGCAGCTGCATCCAAGCCTTACATCACCAAGTGCAATGCAAAGCGTTGGATGAAGTGGTGTAAAGCACACCGCCACTGGACTCTAGAGCAGTGGATACGTGTTCTCTGGAGTGACCAATCACGATTCTCTGTCGGGCAATCCGATGGACGAGTCTGGGTTTGGCTGCTGCCAGGAGAACGGTACTTGTCTGACTACATTGTGCCAAGTGTAAAGTTTGGTGGAGGGGGGATTATGGTGTGGGGTTGTTTTTTAAGGGGTTGGGCTTGGCCCCTTAGTTCCAGTGAAAGGAACTATTAGTGCTCCAGCATACCAAGACATTTTGGACAATTTCATGCTCCCAACTTTGTGGGAACAGTTTGGGGTTGGCCCTTTCTTGTTCCAACATGACTGCGCACCAGTGCACAAAGCAAGGTCCATAAAGACATGGATGAGTGTACAGAGTCCTGACCTCAACCCGATAGAACACCTTTGGGATGAATTAAAGCGGAGACTGCGAGCCAGGCCTTCTCGTCCAACATCAGTGCCTGACCTCACAAATGCGCTTCTAGAAGAATGGTCAAAAATTCCCATAAACACACTCCTAAACCTTGTGGAAAGCCTTCCCAGAAGAGTTGAAGCTGTTATAGATGCAAAGGGTGGGCCAACTCCATATTAAACCCTACGGATTAAGAATGGGATGTCATTAAAGTTCATGTGCATGTAAAGGCAGGAATCCCAAAACTTACTGGCAATATAGTGTATACACACACACACACACATCAAGACAGCTCACTAGGTGTTAGAATAAAGCCTATTAGCTAGTATTAAATTCAAGAAGCTAATGAACCACGATAATTTTGCAGAGCAGCAGTTTTACAACACGCAATTTAATCCACAATATGAAGTGGCAAGTATGACTTTAATTAGAAATCATTTCAATTGAATAGACACAGTCCAGATGAATATTTTGAGTGAATGCGTGTGTGATTCTGTGATTCTTACCTGGTCATCATAGCGATAGGTGAGATACTGCTCTCCTGTTGTGTCTTCCAGAAAGCTTCCTTGTGGAGAAAGTGCAAATTCAGGTAGGAAGTAAGCACTCTGTGTCTGGCTCGCTAACCCCTGTAAAACAAGACCACAACATCCACATTAAACCTAATCTAAAATTACTGTGGACATCATCATATAGGGGGGTCTGCATGTAACATTTGCCACAGTATGAGGTAAGTATACAAAAGATGTTATCAAAGTGTTCAACTACTGTACATACAGATCAAGCTGAACGTTCTGAACAAATTGTAAGATTTAGATGTAAAAGTTTGTTAAAGACTTTTCGAATGTTAATTAGGTTACTTCACTATCTAGTGTTAGTGTTCCAAATGTACTTTTTTCTTTTCAAACTATGTAAAATTATATATATATATATATATATATATATATATATATATATATATATACACACACATTTTAGCATGACAGTGTATGTCTTATTTACTGCCATTTAAATTGTATTAATTCAAATAATTGTATCATGTACATATATGATACATGCATATGCAATTAATGTACTGTATATCATGTATATCAGCCACTCTCTAAATATCAAAAAACTTATATAGTACATAAAATAAACATCCTATTCCTGACTCATGAAATTAACCTCGAAACCTGCCAGCTGCTAGCCATCTCTGACATCCCCCAAACTAAAAGAAAATAAAATACTACAGCATGGACAAATTAAGAGGAATTGCAACTGTTAAAAGTTGTGTCAAAAGTTCATTGTGAGATAGTAAGAAGCCCACAGCAAAGAAAGCAGCTCGGGGTCTTTCAGAGGTGAAACTCCCTTTTGTCTTAGAGGTTTATTGAGGAAGATTAGCTGCAGCACATGCACCAAATCCTGAATCGTTCAGACCAATTTGAAGTTGGCTACCATGGGTTTACCGTGCTGATGCCAGGCTGACGGGTTTCTCAGAAGTGCCTGGTGGTGACACACTTATAAACATTTTACACAAGTTAAAGAGGTTATAAAATCACAGCAAGCTCCTGAAAAGCTTTTTTCCCTCCCTTCTCATTAAATGGGGAACTATTTACAAGTCTTTGAAGCTTAAAAAAAAATATGTACCTGATATCAAAAGTGAATCTAATTTTATACCTGAGCACTAAGAGCGTCTGCTGGTGAAAGTGTGTAGGGATACATGCTAACGCTGGCTACTTCTCCAAGCACTTACACCCTAAAGAGCAGAGGAGTTTGGCACACGGTCAGAGAAGCCGCCCGGCATGCTTTCATCAGCCACACCGACTTCCACTGACAAGCCTGAATTAACAGCCCTGTGCGTGTGTGTGTGTGTGTATATTTGTGTGTGTGAGGGTTGAGAAAAATTCAGAAGAATTTTAAGAACTGGCTCCAATTTCACAGGCACAACACAGAAGAACGTAATTAGTTTAAACATAAGTTTTGTACCTAAACATAAATAATTACACCATTTTGAACAATTATAATTATTTCTTTGCAATGTAGAACACACATAATCTGACAAATAATTATTAGACATCTATTTCTAAACTGAATTCAATAAAGCCATCAAAAATAGATTTTTAATTTTTACAATATGTACAGCACCACTAAATTTTCCTAGGATAACTTTATAGAAATAAATATTGACAACAAAATTTTTTATCATTGAGAAATACTTATTTATTAAATATAATTATAAATATTTAACATTAAATTATATAATTAAAAAAATTATAATTTATTAAATCAAATATTTGTAATTACATTATACTACATTTTAAAATACTCGTAATCAGACTACAGTTACTTTTTTATTGATTACATGATTACTTACTATTCACAAAATGGCTGGAGTAATGACTATTATGATGAAAATTCACAAAATTATCCATAATAAAATTTATTTTTTTATACATTTATTTATTTATATTTTAAAAATCATATTGCTTATATATGTTCGGAAAGTCTTCCAGTTTTGTGGAAGTGCACACACAAGAAGGCTATAATTACATGGTATAATGAGAGGCCACACAGCATAAACATTTTTAAGATTTAATTATTAGCTTTTCATAATTTTACGAACCCCCTGCGGTTCCTACACAGACCCCAGTTTGAGAAAGCCTGACTCTGATGCATGTATGTTTAAGATTAAAAACCCTTAATCAAACCAAAAAAGGACAGTGCCCTCTGATATTGTTGTTAATGATGGCAAGCTCACAATCAATGTGTGTGTGTATGCTTGTCATACATTTTCACAATCTGTCCCCAAACACAAACATCAACCCAGACTGCTTATAGCCTAAACAAGTCTCATCTGTCACCCCTGTAAACACCCCACCATCTGCGTTCCCCAAACACACACACACACACACACACAGAAATCCTTCAGGTGCTGACTGCGTTAGCAGGGGACATCTTCTCCAGTAAATTCCCTATGAGGCCCCAAGGTACCTCACTGGGGCCCATACAGACTTAGGACAACAAACTCCCTCCTCTACGTGCAAGCAAAGGAAAGGTTGCGCAGCTCAGCCATCTCTCATCATCTCTTACAGGAAACAGCCATGACAGAGCAAAAATAATATGGCTAACAAGAATGACTTTCATTTCATAACCAAGAATAGAAATAGAAGGGAGGCTCTGAGAGCTGCACAAAACACTGTGAGGATGTTCACAGTCTGACATTGGATCTGTTAAGTGCCCTAAACAAGAAAAAAGTCTTTCAATGGATGAGTGCTTCAAACTCCCCTATATAAATCACCACCTCTGCTTCTATATACAAATCAGATCTTAACAGTGTTAATGCTGGGCTTTTCTTATTTTACGAGAAACTACTTTCTGCCTCTGAATGAGTACAAACTAGGCCCGTTCACACCATAATATTACTACAGCAATAACTACATTAGCGTCTTAAAACTAAAACTATTAAAAACATTTCTGTTAATTGAAATAAAGCTGGAATAAAATAAAACATTAGTTGAAAAACTTAAACCAAACTAAATTGAGAAGTGTTGCCTTTGCAATAAACAAAAAAAAGTTGAAGCATTATTACTAATTTAAATACTAAGGGTTGCATTAAATTAATCTGGATTTTACCAGGTCATATAGATATATGCTCATGTACTTGATGGTTGTATTGGCATTAATATACAGTATATTCACATACTTTTTTAATATACGCATTGTCCTGTGTATATTTTGCTGCATATTATGTCTCATTTACTTGTTTGTGTAATTTTTTGTCATTTTGTGTAGTTTTGATTCCCACTTACTGCCGCATGGCTGATTGTTTGTCTATGTCATTTTGTATGTTAAAAAAAAAAAAAAGGGAAAATGACAATAAAAATTTGATAAAAATAATTTAAGTTAAACCACTCTCTTTATAAATAAATCAATAAATAAATAAAATTAAATAAAAATAAAACTGAAATAAAAATAAATTAAAAAATAAATTAAAAATGACCAATTAAAATAAAATGACAAAAGCACTAAACTAAAATTAACATGAAAACTAAAAATATAAAAATAAAAGCTAATTCATTCATCAGCTGGAAAAAAAAGTGATTCTGAAAGTGATTCCAACAATATCGCTATTCTTATTATAGTCATTAGCGTTACAGATGTGGTGTGGACTTCCATACTCTCATAGAATTAGAATGATTATTAAAACTTTATAGTTATATTAGTCCAAAATGCAGCTGCTAGAGTTCTTAACATGTCAAGAAACTATGATCATATAACACCAATTTATTATCTCTACACTGGCTACCTGTTAAGTTCTGTATCAATTACAAAGTATTGCTACTGACTTATAAGGCCCTAAATGGTTCAGCTCCTGTGTATTTAACCAATCTTCAATCGTGCTACAATCCATCACGCTCTTTAAGGTCACAAAACTCTGGACTTTTGGTAGTAACTAAGATCTCTAAGTCCGCTAAAGGAGGGAGAGCGTTTTCACACTTGGCTCCTAAACTCTGGAACAGCCTTCCAGTTTAGCCTTCAGATTAAAGACACATCTCTTTAGCCAAGCATTCACAAAATGCATCCCATAACCTTACACTTTGTCCTCTGAAACGATATGTATTGTGAAAAGCGCTATATGTGAATTGAATTTAATTGAACTATTTACATTATAGTTATCAATCTTGGTGTGAACGGCCCTGAACTCTTACCGTAATTTAACCTGGTTTTGATTCAACTTGAATTTCAGGCAGCATGTGAGTAACAGGCACAGGGTTTCCTTCAGCTTAGCGCCACATACAAGCTCCTTACTAAAGGCTCAGCGCACTTCCACTGGCATTTACAAGAGCAGGCACAGGTGTGCGTGTTTTCATGTGCCAGAAGATGTTTCATCAGGCACTCTAATAGGGGAACTGTAGATACATTGTCTCAGCAGAGCACAAGTGCCAAATAAGTAAAGCACTAAGTTGACGGCAGAGCCATAAGTTCTAACATCAAAGATTGGAAGTGAAAGGCTCCGCTTTGACCGAAGGAATGTGACGACGCCGTCAGAGTGAGTATACTCAATAATGTGGAGAGAGCTCCAGCTGGTTTCTACAAGCTGGTCTCTGAGTTAATGGCAGCAGGCAGTGACTTTTTCTCAGACCAGACTAACCCTAGATAAGCTTTGGACTTTTAGTACTCGGTGCCAAGGATCAGTACAGTCAGAGGAAGATCTAATCCTGGATCATAACTTCCAGAAAGGGTGCTTCTTGAAAACAGGGCCAGGTTAACATCTGGTCACTCTAGCATTCCTCAGCTCTGAAGTCAGTGGGACAATGGAGATTCAACATTTACCCTGAGCAATGTGTGCATGAGTTGGTAAAAGCATCCTGACTCTAAATCATTCTGAAAGAGCGCCAACAACAATTTGAGTCACATACCCATTGTAAGACAATCACATAACGTCCCTGACGTCACATAAATGCTTTCAGAGTCTTTTTTATAACAATCAGTTACCGTTGGCAGAAACCTTAGAAACATAGTCGCGTAGTGTCGTAAATAAATCCTGCCAGCTGCAAAATTCCTGTGAGTTCTTATAAAACAACTTTTTTTTCTCATAGCACACTTGAAATTTAGACCTCTCTAACATATACATACATATACACACACACACACACACACATATACATACACACATATATATATATATATATATATATATATACACACATTTATATATATATATAGAGAGAGAGAGAGAGAGATGCTCTTTCTATTCATCAAAGAATAAAAAAAAAACATATCACAGTTTACACAAAAATATTAAGCAGAACTCTTTTCAACATTGATAATAACAATAAATGTTTCTTTAACATGGATCAAGCATATTAGAATGGTTTCTGAAGAATCATGTGTCACTGAAGACTGGAGTAATGGCTGTTAAAAATTCTTTTTATTCCTCAGGAATAAATTACATTTTGAAATGTTTTTTTAAAATAGAAAACAGTTATAACATTGTAATAATATTTAACAATTTACAGTTTTTTTTACTATATTTTTGTAAATAAATGCAGCATTGGTGAGCATAACATATTTCTATCAAAAACGACCCCACACTTTTGAACAAGTGTATATAATCAAATCAAAACAAATTTGTATTTAAAGGTGCTGTATGTAAGAATAACAGCTAGTGGTTGAAATGGGTACTGCAGTCCAAATTCAAAATATTGTTTTCCCCGCCCCCTCCTCCTCAGACTTGACACTCACACGGGTTGCCAGTTTGAGGAAACGCAAAAGGAACGAGCGCAACTGACAATGGAAGGTGAGGAGACTTACTGTAAGTTGATGAGTTGATTTATCCGCGTTTTAATGTGCTTCCGTTCATAGAGATTTTTAGACGGATGCCGAGGCTTTTTAGGTTGGGTAGAATCTGCGATCTCTGGTGTCTAAATACTATTAGGTAAACTGGCAGCGTGCAATAATGCACAGACCGAAACAAAAACAGACATTCTGACACAGAGCACTCATTTCAAAGTAGAATAACTGGCTGTAGCATTGTTTTTCAGAGAAATAAGTATGTGAACTTAACATGTTTCCTAAATATCTGCAAACATTTTATGGTAATTTGCTGGCGGGTGTGGATGACTCCAGGGTGGTGCCAGTGCTACGGGGGACCATGGCAGCCCCTGGACTCGTTACAGGAGACGGAGTCCTCTCTGGACTGGGGACAGGAGGCGGAGTCCTCTCTGGACTGGGGACAGGAGGCGGAGTCCTCTCTGGACTGGGGACAGGAGGCGGAGTCCTCTCTGGACTGGGGACAGGAGGCGGAGTCCTCTCTGGACTGGGGACAGGAGGCGGAGTCCTCTCTGGTGAAGGGTGGATTCTGAAATCCACTGCCACTTCAATACACTTATATCTTATATCTGGAGCTCAACCAACTCCAACCTTGGAGAAACTGTGTATCTGTGTATGTGCGTAATATTCTGTGTTACAGATCAGCATTGAAGGTGTAAAACGGGCATGCTAGGGAGAGTGACAGGATGTTGTTCCTGCTCCAGATCTGGAAGGTCACTACGTGCCTAATTCCAGGGTGAAAACGTCAACAAGTGATCTATGGACATGTGAATCTGATTAACTTACAATGTGTAGAAATTTACCATGACTGTCCATTTTCTCTTAGCCAATCAGAATCATTCAACTTGCAGTAATGACGTGGCTAGACCTTGAAAAGAGTATAACTGTTGGGACAATTGTATGTACGAGAGACGGGTAGAGAGGGAGCACGGCCTACGAACTCCTTGTGAGACTTGAAGCTGGCTTCTGCTGATGAAACTGCAAACTATTCTTCAGTAAATTTTTCTTTAATTAATCGCACTCCTGACTCTTGGTGTTCATTCTTCACAACTGGTCTTGGGTCCTAAACTGTTATTCCCCTAACACTGGACTGGGGACAGGAGGCGGAGACGTCGCGGGACTCTGGACGCGGACAGGAGACGTCGCGGGACTCTGGACGCGGACAGGAGACGTCGCGGGACTCTGGACGCGGACAGGAGACGTCGCGGGACTCTGGACGCGGACAGGAGACGTCGCGGGACTCTGGACGCGGACAGGAGACGTCGCGGGACTCTGGACGCGGACAGGAGACGTCGCGGGACTCTGGACGCGGACAGGAGACGTCGCGGGACTCTGGACGCGGACAGGAGACGTCGCGGGACTCTGGACGTGGACTGGAGCTGGTTCTGTCCAGAAGTCAATGAGCCAGCTATCAAATCGCTGGCTCTTGCGTTGCTGGAGTCGCCACTGGCTCCGGTGGGGACCGACTTCCGGCAGCGGCCATCTTGGCTGAAGCCATAGGCTCAGGCATGGCGGAGGCCATCTTGGCTGAGGATGCTGGCTGGTCAGGAATCGACTCTGGAGCAGCTGTGGAGGGCTTGGGGTGAACTGGAGCACTCAAATGTTTTCGGGATGGGACTGGATGATCATCGGAAAAGTCCTCAGATACTTCATCAACCACGAAATCCGAACCATATACGCAGAGGACGAAATTAATGAACTCAACTAGGGGTAAATTATAATGACCAGGAGACAGGAACTGATATAACTCCAGTCATCATCCAGTCCTATCCGAAAGTAGGCCTTGAGTGAAGAATCACTCCAGCTCACCAGATGTGAATAATCCAAAAACTCCTCCACAAAGTGCTCCAGAGGACGTCCGTTCTGCTGAAGGGAGAAGAGATAATCTTCAGCCATTTTAGATGTTGGTCTAGTCATCTGTAACGTTATCGGGAACCAGGAACAAACTGAAGAAACTGAAGATGAAAATTCAAACTGAAACTTTAATAATGTTGCTCAGGATCAGACAGACAACCAGGGAAACACACTCTAACATAACAGTGACTAGACAAAGACTGAAGGTGAGGGTGCAACTTAAGTAGAGAACAGAAACAAGATGATTAACTAGACACAGCTGGGACAAATGAACTAATGAGGGTAACTATGGAAACAGACAAGTGGCGTGAAACTGTGACAAAGTAACATGTGACAAATCAAAACACAATAGAAAGACCAAACAACCAAACAGACATCTGACAATACACTGGAGTGTGAATATAACCAGACCCTTTAGTAGGAATGTGTGGTGATGGTTCTGGTGACAACATCATCCACCCACCTGCTGACTGTAGCCCATGATGGATAATGCATATTCATCAGTGTAATCTCAGCATGATGCAGCCTCTTTAAACATATTCAAATCAGCATGAGCAAAACTGCCCTGCAGGGTTGAGCTTGCTCCCTATGGCCATACTTTGATGTTCCTGGTGACTGTTTTTCTTGTACCAGCAGTTGGTATGCATGGATTAATAGAACAGAGATGTGGCTAATTCTTGGGAACAAAAACCAAGTCATAACCTACAAGCTATCACCAACCCAAAGGTCATGATTCAACAAAGTTATTCATCGAATTTAGTCCACAACATCCCACACTCTTCAAAATAAATGTACTTTATTGGCATTGATGGTTCCCATGAAGAACCATTAGCATCCATGAAAACTTTGCACTGCAAAAAATGTTTTTCACATCAGACAAAAATGGTTCTTTTAAGAACTGTTCACTGAAAAGTTCTTTGGGGAAGCCATAAATGGTTATTCTATGGCAGGGGTGCCCAATCCTGTTTCTGGAGATCTACCTTCCTGTAAAGTTCAGCCTCAACCCTAATCAAACACAACTGAACCTGCTAATTAACATCTTCAGAAGAAGTTAATAATTACAGACAGGTGTGTTGGACCTCTATATGTCCACTGGAAAAACTGAATAAATTCCACCAACGGTGTCTCATATGCATTCTCTGCGTCACGCACCATGACCGCGTTACAAACGAAGAGATTCTACACATGGCTAAAACCCAGACTTTTCATCCATTGTGTCTGAGCATTGCATCAAACTGGCAGGTCACATTATGCGGCGATCGGAACAACGCCTAGCAAAAATTGCACTGACATGGATATCGCCCAGTGGATGCAGAAGGCAGAAGAAGACTTGGCGAAGAACGTTCAAAGAGGACTTAAAGCGAGCTGGCGTTAAATGGGAAGAAGCTGAATCCCATGCAGCCAATCACAAACAGTGGACTACGCTTGCTGCCCAATGTGCCCTGTAGCACACATGGACCTAAAGAAGAAGAAGAGTTGGATCAGGATTGGATCTGAACTAGAGGTAGATCTCCAGGAACAGGACTGTGCACCCCTGTTCTATGGCATAGCTGCGAAACCCTGTTGGCACCTCACTAAACTGGAACACAATGTGATGTAACTGAAGATGTAAACACAATGCAAACTAAAATACCTAGAGTATAAAGTAATCAAGTTGATTGTGTCCTTTCATTAGCCACTGCCACTGGACCGTTCTGCTGGTACTACCCTCAGGCTAAATGTTTTAGCAAATGCAGGTGTCAGAAGATGGTGCCAGATCTTTGATCTCATTATGAAAACAGGCCTACCCTCACTAAGAGGTCAAGCAGCATAAAAAACACTTTTGTTCAGGCTGTCCTCACGTTTCTGATGTGAGGAACCATGTCACCCTCAAGTTCTTACCTCCTACCCAAAGTGTCTCGCAAGCACTAACTGTCAGTTCTGTTGAGCAAAACAGTACATTTTAATTTAGGAAATAAAAAAGTTGTTTACGAAATACTTGAGTATCAGCTAGGGGTGTGCGATACTGAAAATTATACTTAATGTATCAACAAAATCCATTTTCGTACTGCAGAAGTGGCATAGAAGCTGCATTTAAAGCATTATTTAGATGTATTTACAGTGCGATTACAATAGCATGAATAATACTATGAATTTAAAATAATATTTTGAATATTGAAATATGAAAAATAAATAAATAAATTAAATGATAAATTAAATCAGCCAGTAGGTGCCAGCAAGTCACTGTCTTAATAAATGAGTCATTGAGTCATTCATTCAACGGGCTGATTCATTCAGAAGCAAAGCAAGTGGCATGCTGCATCTGAAATCGCATACTATATAGTAGGTACTACATTTGGTTTGAAACTTACTTCACGACCATAAAAAAAGAATGTTATGAATGTGTGTAGTATGAATGAAATTCGGATGTACTACATTTGCCATGTTGTGTCGTTTCACTTCCACTCATAAATCCTCTCCAGTGGCCTCATGGGATAGTAAAGTGTCCATTGATTGTACATTTCAGAATCTCGTACATTTCAGAATCTCGCCGGAAGTTACTGTAGTAGGTCATTCAGGTACTTTTCGCCTACAGTTTTATGAATACTATGGATTCAAACATACTACTCGCCTACTATATGGAAGTAATGGATCATTGAATAATTGATTCATTGAAAAATGCTGATTCATGCAGGAGTGAAACACCATTGTGTGTTGCTCTGTGACACAACGGTTGAGTTATGGCTTTGTTTGGAACTATTTTTGTGGGCAAAATAGAGCCAAAACAAACAATATTGACAATATTGTGTCTAAAATGTAACTCACAATACTAAGTTCTTGTTTATTGAACTTTTGTTTAAAATTAATATAACATTTCCAATCATGCTGATATGTGGGAAAATATATAAAATAGAAATAATAGAAATATAAAACAAAAACTCATACAGGGGCATTTTTGCAGTCATATATTGAATTTTGGGGCCTTCTAATAGGCTACATAAAGGTGTGTTTTTTATTTATTTTATTTTATTGTGCAAAGTGAGTGACATACTCGATAAAGTCAGCTTCCACACCATTAAAACAACAATTATGATATTATCGTAGACACACCTCTAGTACCAGCCATCCTTAGTTGGACTCATTAGTCTTACAGTAAGATTGTCCTTTTTTGGCTTGTTCCAGCTGTCTGTTGATCTTTGTTATCTTCTAAAGGCACTTTAATAAGCAAGAGCTCAAGAGGATGGAGGTGCATGTCATGGTAACACTTTTATCAACCTGACACCTGTGACAAATGTGCTCGCAGCATGCCAGCAAGTGTTTCTGGGTAACTAAGGTAAAGCTTGGCAGTTGCCAAACACTCATTCACATATCTAAACATACATAAACTTACATACTTACAAGTCAATTACACACAACTTGCTTCCTAAAGCAATTAGAAGGCACTTGATGGCATGAGCTACACACCGAGATGTGTAAACAAGAGCACTGGAGGAGGGACTAACCTTCTTGAGCACCAATCAAATACATCCATTCATTTCAGTCACATCAATCCATTTGTAGACTAAGTTGAACATTAGTAGGTCTCTAAAAACACACCAGAGTGAGCCATCGACTCCACAACCACAACAAGCCAATAATCCAGCTTGAGATGGTGATTGATGGCTTATGTGCTCTGCTGAGGTTATGAAAAACCAATAAAAAGAGGTTATAGCACAATAACCCTTAAGTCAACAGTTACCTCCAGCATTGATGACCACCCCATGAGCTGTGTACGCGGAGGTCGGGTGACGTGTTCAAAAGGGAAAATCCTGTTAAGGAATTCTGACCTTGAGAATGGGAGTTGGGTAAATGTGCGGATCTGCTAACAGCTGTTCCTGATCTATTTGGGTACCTGGACATAGTACTATTCTATAGTATAGGATATTTCTTTTGAAGTGACACAGGCTTTGTTCCAAAAACCTAGCAAGCTTCCTAAATGAGAAGCATTTTTAACATCATAGGTGCACCCGAAACATAAAGGCTATAACAAAATGTAGGCTAAAAAAGCAACCTCTTTATTGGCAGCAGAGAAGGCAAAAAATAGTGGAGGGAGCATGATAAATGTTAACTATAAATATAATTTCATTACCAAAAATTATCAATAAATAGTTATAGTTCATTATGATTGTAAATCATTGTAAATCAAATGTGAAAACTTTCAATAAAACAAAGGCTCAGTTTTCAAAAAATGTCCATTATATCACACAATGTCATTACAAACGTTAAATCAGCTTTAAAAATGAAAATGTTAATGTTATTGAAGTCTCTTATGCTCACAAAGGCTGCATTTATTTAACCAAAAACACAGTAAAAACAGTAATATTGTGGAATATTATTACAAAAATAAAATAACTTTTCTATTTTACTATATTTAAAATGTAGTTTATTCCGGCGATAACAAAGCTGAATTTTTAGCATCATTACTCCAGTCTTCAGTGTCACATGACCCTTCAGAAATCTGATTTGCTAAAGAAAAGTATTAATTTCTTCCAAAAATAAATTTTCTGACCTCAAACTCTTGAATGGTAGTGTATATCCAATATATTTTTTACTTAATGTAAGTTTAAATAAATGTCCTAATTCTGTTAAATATGTCTTGTTTGGAATGTTTAGAGGTCTTAAAAAAAGGGAAAAATCTAACATAAAGCTTATTAGATGTATCACATCATTTGATTAACAGGTAACACTTTACAATAAGGTTTCATTAGTTAACATTAGTTAAATGTATTAACTAACATGAACTAACCATGAGCAATACATTTGTTACTGTATTTATTAATCTTTGTTAACGTTAGTTAATAAAAATACAGCTGTTCATGGTTTGTTCATGTTAGTTCACAGTGCATTAACTAATGTTAACAAGATTTTAATAAAGTATTAGTAAATGTTGAAATTAACATTAACAAAGATAAATAAATGCTTTATAAGTGCAGTTCATTATTAGTTCATGTTAACTAATGTAGTTAACTAATGTTAACTAATGAACCTTATTGTAAAGTGTTAACGATTAACAAAATGCTAAAATCAAACTCTTTTAAAATCACTAGTGAATTGAGTCTCCCGAATGCTACTTCTTTATAATTATTTGTAAAAGAATAATATATATATATATATATTACTAGCAATTTCAGAGTGAAGATTGTTTCAAAGTAAATGCTACACCAATTTTTTTTCAGTGTATGACACAAGGATGTTATGTTTAAAATAGGTCACTTATAAGGTTCCATTTCGGAAAGGACGCAAGCAAAGCAGTCTAGGGTTTGGAACAGAACAATAATCTTTTCAACAAAAAAATAAAAATAAATAAATAATTAGCTCACATTGGCCTGTTGAGGCAAAGTCTCTACAATTGAGATTTATTTATGAGGGTACAAACTGTACACATTGTTGCAATATTTCACAGTTAATCACGTTAAAATATTTCCATTTCTGAAATATGTCTGAGTCTGGAAGCAGCCCAAGATAATTCTTCCTTCCACTGTTATATTTACTCTAGTCCGTGACCCCACCTCGTCTGCTCTTAACCTCCTTAACAGTTAACGGTTCTTATCATCCTCCCCTACAAGCACCAACACTGCCACATTTGACTCAAGCCCGGCTTGGCACTGACCAAACCTCTTCTGTTTCTAATCACACCCCTTAACACGTCAGCTTAACGCCACTCCACCTCGGCTAACTCTTAACCCTGCCTCCTCCACCTCTAATACCAACTAAAAAAGTCCCCATCCTGATTCCACAGCATCTGCCTGTGGGAAAAGTCCAGCCTTGGCTCAGCAGGAAGCCCAGGATTTACCGCTAAGCATTTAATGGTCCTAAAATCCATAACTCACACTTGTCCATACCACCCAAAATATAGTGGGGGGTTGAGAGGCAGAAAATATAGCCCCCTTTTCAACTTTATTATGCTCAAAGTCAACATGAAACTGCATTTGCAACCTATTTTATTAACTTCCTTCCTTTTATTAACCTTTTTTTTAACTTCCTTATAAGTTAAACAGAATATTCAGTGAGAAAACAATGTGGGTGAGACTTGATAAAATAAAGTTTAAGGCTTTTTGCGTTATTAATTATCACTGTAAGAATGTGCATGTAAATGCACACTCTTTTTGAAAACCTATTTGAAAACAGTAATTTTTCCTGCAGTTTTCTGACTTTTAATGATGGTAGTGGTGCAGAAATTACATGCGTAAAATTTTACACAACAAAAAAACAGATAGTTAGTGAATATCATGTTAATAGAGGATTGCAGTGATGACGTATTTTTTTTTTTTTGTAGAATAAAACGTGAAAGTATCCTGAGCTTGTGTTAACCACAGACCTTATTTAAGTCATTTAACCAAAATCCTATTAAAAAAACGTCTCGGTTACTAAACGTAACCTCAGTTCCCTGAGAGAAGGGAACGAGTATTTCGTAAGTTAGCTTACGCTATGGGAAAAACTCCTTTTCTCGAGAATATTGAAGCCAAAATTATCCTTATAATTTTATATATGTAAAACGCAGTGCAGCTCCACAGCAGACCCCAGCAGAGCATACTAGCGCGCTGATTGGCTGTGCTGCGGCAACTGCATGAACCTATGGCGAGGCGGCTGAGATGCGCGAACCAATCAGGTCGCTTCGCGCCCTAGCGCGTAAGTGCCCGCCAAAATGGGCGTGGCCTATGGCTATAAAAGCCCCCCCTTACGCCATAGGATTCAGGTTAAATCGACTGAAGCGATCGCCTGATCTAAGCACAATAGCACGGCGGGTTACGCAATACTCGTTCCCTTCTCTCAGGGAACCGAGGTTACGTTTAGCAACCGAGACGTTCCCTTTCGAGAGTACTCTCGTATTGCATAAGTTAGCTTACGCTATGGGAACCCAATTTAAAACGCTGTGCGTGCTTGTAAACTTCGCCCCATACTATGGCCTGGGGCGAGAGCCCGAGGCCCATAGAAGAGTAAAAGTTATGAGTCCCAAAAAGAGGCCAACAAATAGTGAACCTCATGTAAGGGTATATAGCAGGACATGAATATTCCCGTATCATATAATTTAGATAGATCTAGACCGGACAGCGTCGGGCCTTATAGTTGTTGTACATTTGTCTATATGGAAAGGACCCCAGTTTGAGTACTGCTGATGCTGAGTACCATAAGGCCTAACATCTTCTGAAAACGTTTGAGAGGAGTGTAAGTGCCAGCTTTGAACGACGCCGCTAGACGCAGGATGGCGAGCGCACACTGTGACATAAGCCGCGCTCTCATCTGTGTCGAGTCCATGACTGTCCCCAGAAAAGAAATATTCTGGCTGGGAGACAGCACGCTCTTGGCAGTGTTGATCCTGAGACCCAGACATTCTAGATGGCTGAGGAGCCAGGACCTGTGAGTTATTAACTGCACCTCTGATTGGGCTATAACCAGCCAATCGTCAACGTAGTTCAGTTCTCGCACTCCCCGTAGTCTCAGGCGAGCGAGGGCCGCATCCATGCACTTCGTAAATGTACGGGGTGCTAGGGATAGACTGAATGGTAGCACTTTGTATTGATAAGCCTGCCCCTCGAAGGCGAATCTCAAGAATGGCCTTTGGCGGGGTGCTATCTGAATGTGAAAGTAAGCATCTTTCAGATCCACTGAGAAAAACCTAATCCCCTGGCCAAATTTGCGCGAGGATTTGTTTCGTTGTCAGCATTCTGAACGAGCGTGTCATAAGCGTTTTGTTCAGATGTCTGAGATCACAGATTTTGACACTTCGGTACGAAACACGTGACTCGCGTCGCTCTTCACCGATGTCTCGACCATGGCGCGAAAGCACAGGGGTCTGCGAACAAACTGTAGCGAGTAACCTCGTTTTATTATGTTCAACACCCACTCTGATATACCTGGGATGGCCTCCCAGGACTCGGCCCGCATAGCAAGGGGTTGAATTAAGTCTGGGGATGGGCCGATTTGTAATAGGGACCCGGTCGCCCGGTTGTTTTGTGCTTGTGACACTGTAGGGACAGCGCTTATGTGTAGTGGCACGCACTGTGTAGTGGGCGCGCTCTCTACATTTAGAACATGCTCAGCACGAGCCGGCAAGTGAGCCAACAGGGGACAATCTGTGTGATTTTGTGGCGCTGTGTGAACAGTGCTTATGTGCAGGGGTGCATACTGTATAGTGGGCACACTGCCTACAGTCAGAACAGAGGAAAAACTATTTTTGTGATTTATTAGGGTTGCCGTTAAAACAGCATTTGTGTGCAGGCGTGCGTGCTTTATAACAGGCTCATTGACTGCAATGTTGACTGAATAGAGGGGACTGGGAGAAGTGTAAAGAGAGTCTGTGGTGGTAATCCGGCCGCGGCGGGACTTAATCACTGTCTCTTTCTTCCTGTGGTCAGGAAGGCTTTGGAGGCTCGGGGTTCAACACAATCTTGGGTCGAGGTCCCCTTCGCTCTGGCGGTCCATGGCGGCTCACAGAACGTGAACGGTGGCGAGTCTTCGTCACTGAACGCGACTGGAAGGTCGGCGGCGCTGTCTTTGAAGGCTGAGGGGGCAGCGTTCTTGTGTGGCGGCCCGAAGCAGAGCTGGATCACTTGGGGAGAAAATAGCGCATGGCTTGTGACGCCTTCTGTGCTTCGGTGAAGTGCTCAGCAAACCCTTTCACCGCTGGGCCAAACAGGCTGGTGGTGGAGATGGGGGAATCCAGGAAGGAGGCTTTATCTGCGTCCTTCATGTCCGTAAGGGTCAGCCAGAGATGGCACTCTAGCACAGTCAGGTTCGCCATGCTTCTGCCAATCGCCTGGGGGGCCTGACGGCGGCCTTGCAGAAACCACTCGTCCAGCCTGTTTCGCGTGGGTTCCTCGGGATGAGGCCAATCGAGCCCGAGGTCTCCGACGGCCCTGGTCAACAGGCGAATGAGCTCAGCATCGAGGCCGGCTCTGACGGCACCGGTGCTGTCTTGAATAGAATGTGCGGGGTCAGGGGTCATTCCTCACTTCGGGATGCAGCGAGCGAAAGGTCGTCCTCCTCCGCTTCTGGTCCGCCGAAGGAAATAGGACCGGCCGCTAACTGAGAGGGGCGTTGGTCATCCAGGGTGAACAAGACCGGCGAAAGGGATTCTGAGAGCGAGACACGCGGGGAGTGCTCCGGCGTGGGCTCGCTCGTCTGCTCTGGCATTCTCTGCCGGTGGCGCTTCTTTCTGCACGGCCCGAGCGAGAGAAGAGGGAGAGCGGAGGGAACAGCGTCCTCATTGAAGCTGGCGAGTCGATCTTGCAGGGTCGACAGCGCCATTTCGTCGCACTCCAGGTAGCCGCCCTTAAAGAGTGCAGCTTCAGCGTGGTCACGGCCTAAGCACGCGGTGTAAAGGATGTGACGATCCCTGCCGAAGAGAGGGCCTCTGCACGAGGCACAGGCTACACGAGGCATTTGAAACAACGCCTCAGCTCTTTTGTGAGTGTGTGTGTTGCAGCGGCGAACACACACACAGCTTGTAAAGGATATAGAGCGCCGGATGGCGGAGCAGAACAGCGGGCTGAAGGCGGTGTCCAGTGAAGACAGGAACCGGCATCCTCAGAACTGCAAGGCAGGTGGCTCGTTCTGCTGAAGGCCTTTTCAACGGCGGCGACTTCTCAATCCGGAGGTCAGCGAAGGTAAGTGAGCTGAAGGAGATTAAATCTGAATCCTATGGCGTAAGGGGGGACTTTTATAGCCATAGGCCACGGCTATTTTGGCGGGCACTGACGCGCTAGGGCACGAAGCGACCTGATTGGTTCGCGCGTCTCAGCCGCCTCGCCATAGATTCGTGCAGTTGCAGCAGCACAGCCAATCAGCGTGCTAGTAAGCGTTTTACATATATAAAATTATAAGGATAATTTTGGCTTCAATATTCTCGAGAAAAGGAGTTTTTCCCATAGCGTAAGCTAATTTACGCAATACGAGAGTATTCTCGAAAGGGAACCCATTGACTCTGGGACGATGGAACCGGAAGTGCTAAAATGCTAACTCGTTTCTTGGTTTTTGCCTACAAAAATGCGCCATCCCTACACCACTCTAGCCACTTGTTAGCAACCACATTTTTCAAGAAAAGTAAAAGCTTTAAAAAAAAAAAAATCACAAGGGAATATTACTGATGTATTGTATATGTCATAGAATAAAATGAGCTTGATCTTGTTTAAACCGCAGACCTTATTTCAGGCATTTAACATAAAACCCATAAAAAAAAAAAAACATTGACTTTAGGATGATGGAACCAGAAGTGCTAGAGTGCTAGAACTCTTTTCCAGGTAGAGTGTTGCCAGATTAGGCAGATTTCCACAAAATTGGGCAGTTTTGAATCTGATTGTGCGGGTGGACAAAATTTAAGAAGGTTACTCATGGCTAACTCATGTGGATGTGGATTACACCTGAGGTTGGAGATGACTCGAAGGCTCTTTGTAAATATAACTGTATATACCCTGAGAGCACAGTGGAATGACTTAAAGAGACAGAAATAGCCATTCACTGTCATTATAAAACTTGGAAGAGCCAGGACATTTTTTTATATAACTCCGATTGTATTCGTCTGAAAGAAGAATGTCATATACACCTAGGATGGCTTAAGAGTGAGTAAATCATGGGCTAATTTTCATTTTTGGGTGAACTATCCCTTTAAATGAAATCGAATATGGGACGACTCCTGTCCATTGTCATGTGCACACCGGCCTGATCAGGACATCTACAACTTTTAAATCGTCCAGACTGCACTCTACTCGTCAGCAACAGCTACTGAAAGAGGTTTGAATCAACAATGAATCAGTTTTGACTGTGCAAATTCTGCATTATGTTCTACAATGTGTACTTCAAGAGAGAAGTACTGTAGTGCTGTTTGAAGTTAAAGCGCAACACAAAGGTAAGCGCATTATTATTGTTGTCGTTCATTTTTTGAACACGAATGAAACATTTTCAGCTGTCATGGTGTGTGCATGAGCATGTGAGACGAGTGTGTCACTATCAACCTAAAACGTTGTTGCACTAATTACGTTGCTTATCCCGATTACTTACACTGGGCTTTATTGTCCGCACTTGTATTGGCTTGTTTTTGCTGTTGACATTGTAAAGGATGCATGTGTTTCTGAGCGTTAAAGTTCAAAGGGTTTAATGCAAATATTTGACATACTTGACATTGTTTCTTGGGTAGAAACATTTTTTGTCACATTTGCTCATTTTCTTTTAATGTATTTGCCATGTTTTGATCCGGTATTGATTTGGATGTTGATTCATTTTAATAATTTTATTTTGCCATCATTATTTCGTTTTAAAGAGGTAAATGGTCCTTATAAACCTTGGTTGTCATGACAATAGAATTCTATCACATTCTTTTGGTAGTTTTTGAGATTTTGGACTGGAAATCATCAACAGGTTTTGGCCTACAAAAATATGTAATCTCTGCAGCACTCTATGGTAAATCTGAATAAATATTTCTCATTATTGCACACAGCAATGACCTGAGCTGCAATTTTGCAATTAATTTGAGTCAGTGCTTGGATTCAGAAGCTTAGCTCAACATACACAATATGTGAATTTTATTGCAAATCTATTTGATTAGAAACCATCTGGTAAAAACATAAATGTAAATCATCCACTCTAAACAGGATCATTTGAACACTAAAAATCCAGAATGAATCATCTTGTTTGCTATCATTATGACTCAGCCCCTGAGGAGAAGAACTTGTTATAAAATATAATTTTATTTGATTCCGAGTCATTCTGAACAGTCCACCTCCTCCACAATCAAATTTCATTTTGATTATGTTATTCTACTGTCGATATAAAATGAAAATGCACAAAGCTAACAGATGCCATTAAATCGAAAAACACTGAGGTGAACTGCTGCTGCATATCTACCATATGCAAATCCAAAAGCTACCTGAAGCGCTTCAGTGCAGAGATTGAAATACTTACAGAATGATAAGCAGCAAAGGTGAGAGAACACACTGTTTCCTGTATTTACAAAGCAAGCCTCCTACAGGAAGTGCCTCAGTGCTGGGTAAGCATTCCACATGACTGAATAAAACACTGCGAGTGTAGAGACGTATATGAACAGCATGCTACAGGCCAACTGCATATGCAGAGCAAACTGAAACTAAGACTGTAAGAGCAAGAAATATAAAATTATATGGTGTCAAGGATCTAAGAATGATCTAAAAATTGGCGTAAGACATAAATCTTATCAGCCAGGTAATTGGGCGTAAGTTACAAAAACACTGCTAGTGGGCGCTATTACAAAAACAATGACAATTTTCAAACCTCCCATTTATCATTGGTCAAAACAGGTAATCGTGTCACAAAGTCAATGTTGCATTGCTATATCAGGCTGGTCGTGATGCTTAAACAAACAGAGCAATGTTCTGATAGCACCACAGAATCACAATATTTACACTTTTCAGGGAATTAACCAATAGAATGGCTTACTAATAGTGAACTATCGCACATTAAACACGACACAATGATTTCTCAGAAAGTGGGGTGAAGAACTGGGTGTGCCCCCAAAAAGTTGGGGGATAGTGAATAGTGAAACAAAAAAAATTGAAGTAATAAATTGACTAAAACTAAAACCAAAATAAATATAAATTAAAACTGCATTAACCAACACTAACTAATAGGACCTTATTGTAAAGCGTTACCAAACAAACTTAAAACGAACCTAAAACCAATAAAAATGACAAAAGCACAAAACAAAAATACTAATATATATATATATATATATATATATATATATATATATATATATATATTAGTATTTTTGTTTTGTGCTTTTGTCATTTTTATTTGTCATTTATATATATATATATATATATATATATATATATATACACACACATACACACACATACACACACATACACACACATACACACACATACACACACATACACACACATACACACACACATCTCTTGATGGAAATAACATCACATTACTTATTTCCATCAAGAGATGCAAGTCCAAGTCAAGTCTCAAGTCTTTGGGTCCAAGTCAAGTCTCAAGTCTTTGGGTCCAAGTCCAAGTCATGTCTCAAGTCTTTGGGTCCAAGTCAAGTCTCAAGTCTTTGGGTCCAAGTCCAAGTCATGTCTCAAGTCTTTGGGTCTAAGTCAAGTCTCAAGTCTTTGGGTCCAAGTCCAAGTCAAGTCTCAAGTCTTTGGGTCCAAGTCCAAGTCAAGGCTCAAGTCTGTGGGTCCAAGTCATGCCCCAAGTCTTTGGGTACAAGTCACATCTCAAGTTTGTGAGGTCCAAGATCAAATCAAGTCTTAAGCCCGGGATACACTGCACGATTTTAGCAATCCTGTAAGATCATTACAAATCACACTATGCGACATGGATCTATTAAACTTGGGTACGACATGCAAGTAGACTGTACAATGATGACACATATTGACTCGTAGGCTACGATGCAAGTTTCTATAGAATAATAAAACATCATCAGCATGCCGTAGTGGTAAACAGAAAGACCATGATGAATCACACTTTGGCAGTTGTAGTTTTTATGTGCGCTGAAAAAAAGAGGAAGTGGCGATAGAGGAAGGGAAAAGAGCTTGAGGTAAGCAGTTTTAAGTTTTAGCGCCATGTCGCGTTGATTTCATGTCATTTTTATTGGCTAGTCAGTAGACATAGGTCGTAGCAGCAAACACACTGTGCGATGATCATGCTGAATTTCTGACACTGTCAGAAAATTATCGTAGGCTATCTTTGGTCTCAAGACTGTGACAGCTGACGGCTGTCTTTGAACCTCTCTCATTGTACGACATAGGACCACCGATTAGGAGCCACGATCACAGAAATCGTCACGATTGTTTCATGATGGCAATCTTTCGTCTTTCTGGGACAGCCGAAAATCATGCAGTGTATCCCGGGCTTTAGACATTTCATTTGAAATCCCTCCCCCTAAATTAAAATGTTATAATCATTTACTCAACCTCATATTTCAATCTCATATTACTTTCATTCTTCTTTAACCCTCAAAATGAGATGCTAGATAGAATATCGGAGCTGCTCTTTTTGAGACAGCGAAAGTGGATGGTGATTTATACTTCTCCAATGATAATAAACTACATTAAAGTCATAAAAAATTATATTAAACATTAAAACCATAAAAGTAGCATTGTGTGCTATATTCCAAATCTCATTCATGTTTGTGTTCAATTCCACAATAGTGCCTCATTAGATCATGCACACACATCATTATTTCTTGTGTGTCATGTGACCAATTATGAAACACTCTTAAAAATAAAAGTTCTTTGGAAATGTAATTGTTAAGAATGCACAGCAAATTTTTAAAAAAGTGTGACAGGATATCAGACAAGAGAGGACAATTATCAGTGAACAACAGCTGACAGCTATCATACGATATCAAAAGACTTTTAAGAATCTTAAGGACTACTTTAATGATATTTGTATGGTACTTTTGAGTCCTTTTTGAAGCATAAATCATCATTCATTTCTGCTAAACTCTCTCTCTCTTTTTGCGTTTAATGGAAGAAAGAAAATAATACAGGGTTTGAAACGGCATGGAACTGAGTCAATGATGATACAATTGTAATTTTTGGGTGAACTATTCCTTTAAGGTTCTGTACTAAGCATAATGCCACTCTCTATCAAAAGCTGACTGGGTCCATTAATGGCTCATGAAATATGTGCCAGGGCTTAGTGTCAAGAGCCAATTTGCTATGTCAGAGAGAGCGAGTGAGAGAGGGTCCCATCCAAAAGATTAGCAGTGCAGTGAGTGCAAAAAGGCAGTGAGTCTGTTTACAGCTGGTCAGAGTGAATGGCCACACAGTAACTGTGTATGAATGAGCCTTTCAGTTCTAACTTGACCCACCGAAGATTGAGAGAGAGAGAGAGAGAGAGAGAGAGAGAGAATTCATGATGAGCAGTGCATGTCAAAACATACAGATAAGAGCTCTTTACCCTTTCGCATAACTGATGTCAAGGCTCAGACAGATTCTGAGAAAATCTGGAGGATAGATTCCAGCACTTCTACAACATCTTCAGTAAAAAAAGAATGAATGAATGTTTGATAAATAAGGTTGTCTAAAAGTAAATGTTTGGTTATGTTCAAACTCATGCATAACTGGTAAGATAGTACGGCTGCACGATAATAATTAAACTGAAAATCATTATTATTTTGCTCAAATTCGCAATTATTAATCACGATTACTCGTTAGAGACTGTCTTTGGTACACTGCAGTTTTAAGGAGAAAATACTCAGCAATGGTGTTGTCTGATGAATTTGCACATGGTTTGTCTTAAAGCTTATAAAAAACACCACACAGACATATAAACAACATTAAAAACTTGATTTTCCCCACAGGGCGTCTTTAACCCGACAGCTTTCACATATTTTGCTATACATTAGGAAGACGGGACTATCCACAAAGTCACGTCCAGGTTTACACCATGCATGAGTTTAAAGATGTAAATCAATATTTGGGATTCAATCATTTATTGTAGGACGATTATCCTGCACTCTGAGTTTGACTGTCTCTGAGTAACATATTTATGTGCTGCACTGATTTAAAGGTTTATCTGTAAAACTGTCATTAAAAGCAGCTGTGTATTTATGACCCTGCATGGACTAATAAAATCAAAACATTAACACCCTTTGAACCATCAGTAAATATTGTGAAGCTGTAGAACACATGAAAGCTAAATAAAACCATAGGATTTTGCCTCATCATTGATGTCTTCTGAGTACAAAGCTGCCAAAATCTGTCAAACTTTATGAAGAGATCTTGAGTACCTCACAATTCTATAATTTTTTCTTACCTAGAAACCTTGTAAAGTCACCCTTCCATGACACTATGTGTAACACTTTTCTTATTGATGTCAAATATATAACCTGCCATTTTTAATAAATATTAAAATCTTTATTTTTTTTGGTGTAAATATTTTGTGGGACTCTGTAGCCTTCTTGTTCATCCATAAAGAAGAAATATACAGACATACTTGAAAAACACACTCAAACATCCACAACCTATTCCCGGCTCACAGCAATGAGGCTGTCTAGAGCCAGATCTTTGTCTCTGCTTTAGGTGTCAGCTGTTCAAACAGGCTGAAGCTGCAGCCGTAGTGTCTCTGGACCCACAATAAAAAAGCACTGAGAAACCAAAGCTCTCGTACTGCTGCCTGACACATCCACGGAAAACTTCACACCATGCCCAGCACAGCACAGCACGCTCATTTAAATATACACACGCAAACTCAATCTCAGAGCCTGTTGAGTGCTAGCCAGAAATGACATGTGAGATAAAGCTGTTGTTTTTCTGACTGTTCACTTGTGTGTTGATGAACACATCTCTACTGACAAATAACTGTTTACCATACTGGCTCTGTTCCAAGCTAGTGCACATTTTTAAGGCATCATAAACACGCTCCCAAACAGTGGCTGATCGAAAAGGTAGGCGGCATAACATACCTCATTTGTTTGCAATGAAAAAGCAACCTCTAAGGTTCAAATTCAACCCATTCTCATTCCTCCTCTCACTGCCATATAATTTCCGGCCATCTCTCTATGGTCTCTGTCAATAACAAGTGCTGAAAACTATCCACAAAAAAATTTTAACTTCACAATGCGATAGAAAGAGCATATTGTTATGCATTTCCTGTCTCTGAAAGGCAGAGACAACAAAAGACTCATTTGTTAGTCCGCCTACAATACAACCCTTCAGCAGCGTTTATGAATCTGTAAATTGGGAATTAAAAAAAAAACTAATCATATGGAAAGCGAAGCGAACAATTCCTAAAATAGAGGAGATGGTGACATTGAAAAAGAGAGCACAAGTGGCTTCAATTGAAAGCTTGAGAATATCAATACCATTGAAAACAGAATGCAATAAAAAGCAATCAGGCACAGGGTTAGTGCAACATCTGCTTGTCATAATCTATGCTATAAACCAAGCAAGAACTGCTATTTCAAAATCTACTCTGGCCCATAATTGTTGACTATGTACTCATTTAACCTCTGAGCTTCTTCTTAAATGTTGAATTTCTCAGGAAGATGAAGTACATGCTTTCGGACCCAGAAGAATAAAGGTTGTTCAGCTGAGATAAAGCGTTAGGTACTGATTTATTCAAACAAGTGAATTTAAGAGCTGAATAAGAACCTGCTTCCAAAGTGCACCAAACTATCTAAGAATACAAGGGTTGAAAGCACTGTGGTTTAACTAAAACCCAAAGTGTTCTGTACGCAAAAACAGGTTGTTGGCCATGGATGGATGGATGGATGGATGGATGAATGGATGGATGAACGGATGAACGGATGGGTGGATGGACTGACAGTTGAAGTTTGAAGGTTTCGGATGGATGGACAGATGGATAAATGGATAGATGGACAGAAGTTTGAAGATGGATGGATGGATGGAGTTTGAAGGTTTCAGGTGGATGGATGGATGGATGGATGGATGGATGGAGACAGTTGAAGTTTGAAGGTTTCGGATGGATGGATGGATGGATGGATGGATGGATGGATGGATGGATGGATGGATGGATGGATGGATGGATGGATGGATGGATGGATGGATGGATGGATGGATGGATGGATGGATGGATGGATGGACAGAGTTGAAGTTTGAAGGTTTTCGGATGGATGGATAGATAGATGGATGGATGGATGGATGGATGGACAGAGTTGAAGTTTGAAGGTTTTCGGATGGATGGATAGATGAATAAATGGATAGATGGACAGAAGTTTGAAGGTGATGGATGGATGGATGGATGGATGGATGGATGGATGGATGGATGGATGGATGGATGGATGGATGGATGGATGGATGGATGGATGGACGGGCAGACAGTTGAAGTTTGAAGATTTCGGATAGATGGATAGATAGACAGAAGTTTGAAGGTGATGGATAGATGGACGATGGATGGATGGATGGATAGATAGATATGGAAGAACTTACAACTTTTCTTTACTACAATTTTCATCACACAAAGCTATGCAAATTATCACAAATTCTCCTTTTGTGTTGCATGGACAAAATAGGTGAAATGGCGAGTAAATAATGACAAATTAAATATTTGAGTGAACTGTTCCTTTAAACTATTGACATCTTTTTAGCTAGTTACCTGAATCATAACACATCCTCCCCTTTGAGGTTGGTTCCTGCCACCATAACACAACAACACGTTAAGTGTGAGTACTTGCAATGTGTTGGCCAAGCATTCACACCTGCATTTGAGTATTTGATGAAATATGTTTCTGGCTTAATACTGACTGATAAAACACTGATAGAACTCTATACACCGATTCAGCCGAGGCCTTGTGAGTTTTATCACTTCATCAGGCTGAACGAAAGGTAAAATTAAATTCGTCTGCCCACCAAATCCCACATCTAACACAACTAACCCAGCAAAAGCCCTTTCATGAGAAAGTGACGGCATCGAGATGTGTATGTGTGCGCGAGCGTGTCTAGCAGGAGGAGAGCACTGCCAGAGGGAGGTGAAAGAGCAGAGCCGCTCTCTAATAGGAAAAGCAGGAAAATAGGAGATGTGGGAAAAGAGTAGTGAAAACACCTGTTAGACTCTGCTTCACTTTCAGTGCTGAAACGTACAGCTTCTTAAAGAGTCCCAGCGGCGGCTCCCACGCGTGCATAAATCAAGCGAAAGTGTTTAGCCCATAGAATAAATATTATTCTGAAAGATTACTGCAAAGAGCTTTAATGGAGACTCTGGATAAATGCACATCAAATTTCAATTTAGAAACCTGTTCCCTCCCAGATGGATGGCTCCAATCACCTGCTTCACTCAGCAAAATGCAAATGATAAATTCTGACGTGGTAGAAATGGCGCAAAAGAGAGCGAGCGCTGGTGCTGTCCATCAGCTCTTGTATGAACTAGGGAATGAATGACACTAGCCAAATGCTGTGTGCATGGAAAAGGCGCTCGATGTGGCCGGCTGTAACTCTATCCCAGAGAGCATTACTACACTAATGCCACAGCGCTACCTGCTCTCTCCTCCGTCTTTCCACTTGCATTTCATTTAGCCACAGCAGTATCCCACAAAGGAAGGACTTGGGTTTCAGCTGTCGTTATTCATGTACCGGCGCGTAGGACAAAGAGATTTGGCCACTTTAGGTGGCAGCTTTGCAGTGTAAATGGCCCTATTGCAATGGATTAGGCTGGCGTCCATGTTGCCAGCTCTTCCATTAACATCCACACCAGCACTCTATATATAACCTGTTTCTAACAAAAAAAAGAAGGCAACATTCGAAGATTCCCTCCAGACCTGCGATGGAGATTGTGGCTATAATTTGACTTGAGAGGCTGGAAGAGAGAGCTGATTTGAGCTTGTCTCTTGCTGAGACATTTGACTGGAATATTTGAGTTAATCTGTAAAGTATTAAGTATTCAACGTTCCCTCTCAAACAACAAAATCCATATGCCTGTATGGGCTTTTTAATGGCTGATGCAGATATGATACCCAAAGCCACCCCCAGCTGATGGCCGATATACAAGCAATTTGTTTTAAATGACAGATACACTACTGTTTAAAACAGGGGTGGGGAACGTTGATCCTGGAGGGCCACTCTCTTGCAGAGTTTAGCTCCAACCCTAATCAAACACACCTGAAGCTAAAGGATTACTAAAGTTACAGGCAGGTGAGTGTTTTTTTTCAGGGTTGGAGCTAAACTCTGCAAGAGAGTGGCCCTCCAGGATCAACGTTCCCCACCCCTGGTTTAAAAGTATGGGGTCGGTAAGAATTTTAAAGAAATGTATCATTTTTAGTCAGAAAGGATGCTTTAAATTGATCAAAAGTGACAGTAAAGACTTTTTTTTGTACATTTTTACAATTCAAATAACTTTCTATTCATTAGAGAATCCTGGAAAAAAAGTACACGGTTTCCACAAAAATATTAAGCAGCACAACTATTTTCAACATTGATAATAATAAGAAATGTTTCTTGGGCAGCAAATCATCATATTAGAATGATTTCTGAAGGATCATGTGACACTGAAGACTGGCGTAAAGATGCTGAAAATTCAGCATTGCATCATAGGAATAAATTACATTTTAAAATATATTCAGATAGAAAACAGTTACTTTAAATTGTCCTATTATTTTACAATATTACTGTTTTGTTAAATACATGTATTTATTACTGTATTTTTGATCAAATAAATGCAGCCTTGGTGGAAACTCACCGACCTCATTCTTTAGTACATATAAAAATGTATAAAACTGCTACATTTACTATTCATAACTACATTTACTATTATTATTCATGAACTATTTTAAAATGCTGGTCATCTCAAAATGGTCAAATATGAAATGGATTGGTCATTAAAACTCACTAAACTAACTCTAAATTTTTAGATAAAATTTTAGATGCAGACTAAATATTGTTGTTTTTATACATTTATCCAATATTTTGAGGGATCATTTTTCTTTGAAACAATATGGATTATACAAATCATTATACAATTAAAAATTGTGTCCGATATAAGGTGTGATTTCTAATGCACGGGTGCACAATTATAAGTATACACTCAAATATCAAAAGTATAAATCTGTACACATTCAAATCTTCATGCAATCTTCTCTATTGCCAGTTCTTTCACAGTAATTTGTTACAATAAAACACAAAATTCTAACTTTTACTGCAATATCAACATAATTTTCTGTCGGGGGACAACAAATTACAAATGATCAGATCAGGCTACATTGTAGGTTTCAAAACTGGCAGAACGCCCATAAACCCTTGTGTGTGGATAGTGTGATGTCACCATTATGATGATTAGCTAATGTAAAAACGTGTAATGATCAACTTTACACCTGAATACAGCTTGCAATCTGCACTATATATGCACATTAGAGAGGACATTAGAGAGGAGTTTTTAAACAAAACACTGCTGCAACATCACAGTAATAACCCAGCCTTGCTTGCTGTAATGTCACAGTACAGTGTTTGAATATAAAATGAGCTTTATGAAATGTAATCGTAGAGCCAGTGCTGTACAAATGACTAAAGGTACAGCAGCTAGCAGCCAAGTATAATACAATGTAGAGAAAATGTAATTGATTGTATTCAGGTGAGCGATAACTAACTCCACAAAAACAATCTTTGACCTTTATCATACCTGACCAGCGGATGACATCAGTGTCCACATGAAGCTGATCTGACATATGGGCAAAACCCAGAACTCCATCTTTAAAATCCTGTTCCAGAGCTGTCTGGTGAATGATGTCAGTCAGATATCAGCCTGAAGAGAGACAGAGAGAGAAGCGTTTAAACACAGATCATCATACACCCAAGAACTGCTGCTGTAAAAATGATGCTTGATTTACCTCTGAGGAGACTGTTGATTCTAGATTGAAAGTGCCAGGCAGGGGTACTCCTGACTGGCTTAATTACCCTGTCTAGGCTGGTATGAGGTTTTTGACAGTGAAAAAACAGCCTCTTTCTCAGGTATTCCCCATGCATAATGCAACAGCAGTAGGAATGCAGTGCAATAGGTTTCTGTGCATCATTTCTGAGCAGCAGTGAATGTCTTATCTACCCATGTTCACATGACAGCTTTTATTTGATCAGATTAATGTCTGAGATGCTGCAAACAGTATGAGCTGGACTATCTGACCAAACGCACATACAGCTTTTGGCAGACAAATCAAAGTTGCTTTATAAATGCCTCATATTAAAACATGGAGATAAAGACTATGCAGACCAATAGAACAAAGCTGATATAATTCTAGAAAAACTCGTCATGCAAAGCTAAGAAAAGACGTGCGTTTGTATGATCAGCTCTTACCTTTGCTGCAAAGTAACTCATAGATTCACATTTTAATCCATTAAACGCGCGCGCCGCACCAGTAATCAATAAACAGCGCACGAGCTCCGATTATATTGACTTGAATGGCGTGTGGCCGTCACGCGGCGGTCAGTCGGATGTTATAAACGCTGAATGCAGCTGGAATTGAGAGTTTTTGCTATATCCTCAGTGCACGGCTGCGTACTGAACACTGAGTTGACAGAAGTTAGTGTGCTGAGCTTATAGTCCACTAGGCGTCCCATACCGGACGCGACGCGACTAGATCGCTCCCCCCATAGCGGGGCATGTTGTCACACTTTATTGGGTAAGCTGTCACGAGGGAACCTGTTATTAAAGAGCCATTTTTTGCAATTAAAGTGCCTTTTTTGCCCCCCAAAAAAGAATAAACAGTAAATTAAACCCGAAACGCAAAACTAGTCAATGAACAGTAAAAATGTCAAAAGTAAATGTAAATTTAAAAAGTTATAGGCTATAGAAAAATCAACATTGTTTTAGTCCGTATCTAATATAAATATAATAAAACATAAATTGCCCCAATGAAAATGTGACAACTTGCGCCAATCTAATATTCTTGAGAAATAACCTTGTTTTGAAATTACAGCAACTTTTCAATTAAACTACTTCATTATTTGTAGTTGACGTAAATCTATATATGATATATGGTATACATTTATACAACAGTTCTTTCTGGTTCTCGAATCTGATTGGCTGAGAGCCTTTTCCAGTGGTGCGATATTCTAGTGATAACAGCATTATAACTGTTTCACAGCTTGTATCAGTCCGCTTGCAACATTTCTCACAGAGAAATATACATGTATGTATATGTATGTATATATATATGATTTACGTCAACTATAAATAATGATAAGTAAAGTTTAATTGAAAGTTTGCTGTATTGGAGCAAGCTGTCACATATTCATGTGTATATATATACACATACACACACACACACATATATATATATATATTCTGTTTGGGCTCTTAAAGGGATAGTTCACCCAAAAATGAAAATTCAACATAAGGTTGAGTAAATTCTGTCATCATTTACTCAACCTTATGTTGTTCCAAACCTGTATGAGTTTCTTTCTTCTGTTGAACACAAAAGAAGATATTTTGAAGAATGTTGGTAACCAGACAGTTGATGGTAGCCAATGACTGCCATACTATTTTTTTTCCTACTATGGAAGCCAATGGCTACCATCAACTGTTTGATTACCAACATTCTTCAGAATATCTTCTTTTGTGTTCAGCAGAATAAAGTAATTCATACAGGTTTTGAACATGAGGTTGTGTAAATTATGACAGAATTTTCATTTTTGGGTGAACTATCCCTTTAAGCTACACTTAAAAATATCTGGATGTCCTTGCGTTAGATAACAAATGATCAAAACGAGAGGCACAAGATTCTCAAAAAAAAATGAATATAGTAATAATTGGTTTGACATTGTATCTTGGTTTGATATTTTGTATCTAACGCAATGACATTCAGACATTTTAAGTGTTCAGCATGATTAAACTTTTTGGATCAATTCCAGAGAGCAGCCCAGCGCTTCATGTCGGCTTTTATCATTCTATGCTCCTGATCAAAGAGCTTGTTGGGGCACAGCATATCTGTTTATTATGAAGTGTAGAGTAGCGTTTGGCAGCGAGAGGCTTTGATATGCTTTCACCTGCCCTGGTTGAAGTCAAAGTGAGCAGCGGACGGGCAAAGCTTTTCATTCTTTTAAAGAGTCTATTAGTGAGCTCTTGGATCTATATGGTTCATTATTATTCTGCACAGATCTAGCAGCAGATTTATGATGAAGTGAAGTGTTACATTTAAATTTGAAAAATGTGAAAAATCATGTATTTTAGATTTTAGACAGAGTTTGAACTGCAAAATACACAACAAATAATATGCATCCATGAGATGCATAAGAAATATTCATGGTCATTTCTGGATGTGTGTTTGCTTTCTGAGCACAGAGTCATCATCGTTATTAGAGTCAGGATCACTTTGAGTGGATTCATGGACTTTTATCTCCACCTGCTGTTGAAGAAAATCATGCAACAGTTATCATTCTCTTCTGTTCTCATTTATTTAGCAATTCTTCTATTCCAAAACTAGAAACTAGACATTCAAATGAATATTTCCTAGCTAAATCGTATATTTTACATCTGTCACACCTTTTAACATGATGTTTGAACATGATGAACACCTTTTTGGCATGATGTTTAAGTACAGTGGGATACAAAAGTCTGAGACCACTAGTGAAAATGCATCCTTTTTCTAACGCAAGATTATATAGTCATATTATAAGTCTTAGATTTGACCTGTCCCATCAAGCTGAATAATTTGAGCAATTTGAACCTAATGATGATGATGTTCTCCAGCATGATTTGAGAATTATACAAAGAGCATCTTGTGCTTCAATGGAAGCAATAACATCTGATCGTCTGTACAAAGAGTCACATGATCAATGTCACTAATTTACTTAATTGATTAGTGACCCGGAAGTAGTGAAGAATCTTAAATGTAATATTTAATGTTTTACAGCATAACGAATAACTTTTCGTTTTACAGCATGCAGCATAACTTTTCTTTTTTCTAAAAAAAAAAAAAAATTTAATCTTTAAAATTTAATCTGGATTTTGAGACCAGAGTTTTAGTATGGGCGCAGACATTTCGATTTTAGACTATAACTTAATCCTCCAGACGGTGGCGTTGTGTTACACTCGCCCAGCACCACGTTCCCTTTTAATAATAAAATTGTGAATAAACTATATTTACACTTTAACTATGTGTATTATCCATTTGACAATGATACTTTGCCGGTTTAATGTAACAAACAACAGAATCTTAAAACAAGTTAGACAGAATAGTGTTATGTTGTCCAAAATAGCCGACTGACCTGTTTGTGGCAAAGTGCAGGAACACAGCAGGATTGCTGGATAGTGGTTTAGTATGTGGTTTATAAATGGAAGTAGGCCATTTGTACTTACTGTTTAATGACAAGAAACTCAAAGTCATTTGCGTGTGTCAACAGCATCTGAGAAAGAAGAACTCTTTTTCCTTTCATTTTCTCCATAGGGAATTTCAAAATTCTTAATTAAAGAATTCTAAGCTTGATTTGAAGTATGAATTATTACTTATCTTCTAGGTTCATGTGCACATTTTAAAAAGCATTGCTGCCGCTTCAGCCTCGCATTCCTCGCCACGTTTCTACACCTGATGAAAAAACTGAAACAGAACTCACACAGCACGAACGTATAGAAAGAGGTCTGTGCAATTAGCCTAAAATAAAGCACACAAATACACACACAAAAAATCCAACAGAAATAGTATACCATCCAGGCACCTTTGACGTATTTAAAGCACTGTTTCGGGACGGGAAAAAAAAAAAAAAATCAAATAATAGTAGTAATTCATAGTTTTCGTCTTATCAGCGCCCTCTGTCGACACTTCTTGGCAATTGCTGTTTTGTGTTAACTGCAATTATCAAAGTTGGTGGTTTCCATGAACATAATGAATGACTCAAGTTTATTCACAGCTGCACCACATATTTCAAGGAAACAACGGAGAGGTCTTTATTCGTTATTTATTTACTGCAGATGCTTTTGTCATTATTAACACCAAAGACATGCATGGTGGCCTGGCGACGAACATTGGCTGTTTCTATTCAGATTTTTTCTTAAAATGCCTAAAAAAAGAAAAGTGTTCTCTAGACTCTTAGCTGTTACTGTGCACATGATGCAATTAGAACAATGATTGCAATAGCAGTGATGCACGGCTCTAGCATATCATTATGATTTACTGCTACCCGTTTTGCTAAAACTTGTGATTTTATAAAGTCACCAATCTAACCTAGTGTATGTCTACTTCAAGTCAGGGTTGCCAACTCTCACGCATTTGGCGTGACACACACGCTTTCAGGCTCTGTCTCACGCTCTCACTCTGCCCAAGTAAATCTCACGCCAAATTGCCAAACCTGTTTTTGATATGAAACAAAGTCTAAGCTTTTAAATTTTTTAAGTTTTAATACGAAATCCAAACAATAAATACCGTTTTGGCGCACTTAATGTGGTATAACAGTTAAAGCCAGAGCCGTTGAAAAACAGAGTTGCGACAGGTTGCTACATGCTTTCATCTCCCGGCGGCGCGCGCGGTCACGTGGTTCACGGAGCTCTCAATAGTTCTAAACAAACCAGCGCTGTGTCAATACATTTGAATAGACAACAGCTTCACTATACAGGTATTTGCAGCAATTTTTGGTAAACCGTACAGCATAGTGTGCATTGATTATTACGTCAACCACATTTACAGTATCATTTTATTATGGAGAGTGATGGAGATGCAACATTGTTAACATTAATGTTAATGTTTTTCTTGTATTTAGCCCTCAGGTATTCCTTACTAATTGGTCACACTCATACTCATTGGTGGTCAAGTGTGACCATACACCTTAACTATTTTTCAATTAAATAAATGTTCTATATTTTAGTTCAATAATATTTATTGAATATTTTGAGGAGATCTTTTGGTACTAAATACTATTTGTGCAATAATTATGGTCCATTAATGACCACTTAAAATATTTTTCTTCTAATATTTGTATTATTTATATTACAATTAGTGTAGTAACTAAGGTTAAAATAGAGAATTCCAATGCAAAGAGGCAAAATAGAGTCATTTTGTGGCTGGAAAATAATAATTTTCATTTGTAATGCCATTACCACTAGGTGCCTGTATGGCTCTTTAATAAATATACATGTAGGCCTATCTAGTTGCTCAAAAAAGTATTGCAGATCATAACTGCTTACTTATTTTTAGGTTTTGCATTTGAATAAATATTTAGACATGATCAAACACTAGATTTGTTTAAATGTGACATTTTAAAACGTTAATAACTTACATCCTAATATTTTTAATGATTCTTATACAAGCACACACAAGTGAATATTAATGAATGCGAGCAACCTGAACTTAAAAGTTGGCAACTCTGACTTCACTTGTAGGCTATGTAATTTCCTATGTTGTGCACATTAGCCTTGCATTGGACTATATTCGTTGTTTATAAATCATCTTAAAGCATGAAGAACAGTTACTGCTCTTTTTCTGACTGCAGACCCATTCACCTCACTGAAACCGAATGCAGATTTGTGTTCTGACAGGATTTGAAATGGGGAGAGCTAGCCAGCTAACTCTCTGAATGATTGATTCAGATCTCAGTGGGAAAAACACCCTAACCCTGCAGAGAGAAAAATGTAAGGGTAAAAAAAAAGAAAAGTAAAACCTGTTTTTATTTGCTTATTTCTCACTTTCACAATAGGAATCAAATTATGTCCACAACATTTAGGCATAACAGAAGAGTAAAACAATGTTTCTTAATATTAAAAGAGAAATTTAACCGACTTGCCTAAAGAAATTTTATTAATTTTAATTGAATTGACAATTCATAACTATTTTAGCTTGTGGCGAACTGGTGGTGAATTGTTATGAATTCACTAACACAAAATATTTTTTTTGTTTTTGAAAAAAAGTCTCTAATTCTAACAGTAAAAACAGTAATATTGTGTAATATTATTAGAATTTAAAATAACTATTTTGAATTTGAATACATTTTATAATGTAATTTATTCCTGTGGTTTAAAGCTGAATTTTTAACATCATTACTCCAGTCTTCAGTCACACGATCCTTCAAAAATCATTCTAAGATGCTGATTTGCTGCTCAAATTTTTTTTTTTTTATTATTATTATAAATGTTGAAAACAGTTGTGCTGCTTCATATTTTTGTGGAAACCATGATACATTAAACTTTCAATTCTTCAAAGAATCCTGAAAATAAAAAGGAAAAGCATTTTTTTGAAACAGAAATTGTTTATAACATTACATATTAAATATCTTCACTGTCACTTTTGATCAATTTAATGCATCCTCTGTGAATAAAAGTATTAATTCAAAAATCTTTGAACGATAGTCTATATTTTCTCATGAGATCTGGGTTGGATTTTCTGATGTGAATTTTACAATGCACACAGTGTTACACGATTTTAAAGCAAATTTGTTTTAGTCTTTTCAATTCAGCTCATCAAATGATTAAAATATGGTTAAATGTTCTCATTTTTCCTGTTTTCATGGGAAAAATTCCAGTGTTTCCAGTTTTTCCATGATAAAGCAAACAGTAATGAAATGATCTGCATATCTGTATGATTGTCTTACCTAGTTACTGTACGTTCACCTAGATATATTCTTCTGAATAATTATGAAACAATTGAAAAGTAAAACCTGCAGGTATAAATAGCTCAATCATTATCATCTCAACACCCTTTGTTCTCTGGTTTATTTATGAAGGCATGTTCTTTTCCAGTGGTTTGACATGCTTTTCCGATGTTTCGATGAAATTTCATGACTGAAAAGTGTCTTCTTTAAAGTTTTCCATTATTTAAAAACACAAGTGAAGACAAGTAAAAAGTTGCAACACCACTTCAAATCAGAATGTCGTTCCAAATCATGATGTTGCTCCAAATCAGGGTGTTGCTCTAAATTAAGGATGTCACTCAATATCAGGGCATCACTCCGAATCGCTCTCAAAATGATGATGTCACTCCAAATTAGGGCTTCGCATCAATTCAGTGTGAGAGTCCCAAATCAGAATGTCTCTCCAAATCGGAGTGTGACTAAATCAAGGCTTCACACAAAATCAAGGCGTCATGAAATCAGGGTGTCTGAAATAGCCGTTGGGCTTTTTTTATTCCTGATGCTGTTGCCGGCATTACACCATGGTCTCCTTGTTATTGTATTTGCACAAGAAGTGCATTGTTAGATGTTTTTGTGTCTGCTGTGTCTTCACAGGGCGGGGAACCTGTAGCCGGACGCTGGGATTCGTCGCATTCCACATCCTGAAAAGGTGAATGTGGTAACGGAGGGATACCTGCGGTAAAAAAAGGAAGATTATGCAGAAAAGTTAGAACCATTTTATTGTCATTTGCCTTTTTAATTACTGTTTTACAGATTTTTTGTTTACCATAGTCCAGATTCTATCGTGCCTACCTATCATGGAGTGGGAACACAAAAGTTTTGCGAGAGGATGCAAAGTTTCTCAGGGGACACAAAAGTGTTGCGAGCAAATGCAGTTTTGAAATATATTTTATTCTTCTATCTCAATTTTTTTTTACCATCACCATGTCCCTTTAGGGGCTCCATACACTGCAAATAAAAATTGTCTAGGGCTTCGTCCGAAACCTGGAAAATGCTGCCTTCGGAGGACACATTTCAAGGTAGGAAGGCATCAAGGCACTTCCGAATCTAATGTTAGCTTCACTTCCTGTCTGCTGAGAGACCTTCATCTGATCGAGTTTTGAAGGCAGCATATATGTATCCTTCGCTGCCTTTGATATCCCACAATCCTATGCGTTCCATTCTGTGACAGTTGAGCTAGAAAAAAAAGATGGCGTCCAAAAGTTGCGTTTGCTGGTCAGTGTAAATGTACGGTTTTAACCAACATTTTTCACTTCTGATGTAATTTCTAGCGAGAAACTACTAATGTAGTAATTAAATATTTGTTTAGTTCTCATCAAAGCGCTCTATATTTTGCTGTAGATCATTAAACTGTTAGGCTGCCTCAGAAGTCTGTCCGAAATCTGCCTTCATGCACAAACGCTGCCTGCAGAGTCATTGTCTGATAAGGCAGCGAGGCAACAAGTCAGCTGCCTAGGTTTTTGGACGCAGCCTAGGTGTGTTTACGCCATGTTGAAATTACCGTAATTACGAGATTCCGATGTGTAAAAAGCGTTCATGTCCTTGTAGAATTGTAATTACAACTTATAAACTCTGAGAGCTCCGACCTTTACCACCTGATCTCTGCAGATTTGTTTTGCCGTTGATAGTGTTGCCATAGAAGTGCAAAATTCTGAGGACGTGAAAAGCTCCAAGTAGAACACTGCAGTAATTACGACATGGTGAATGCAGCATTGTGCACTTTCATTTAGCTAGACTGAAAACAAGAGTGAACTTACAACAGTCCAGAAGAGGTAAATAGTGAAGAGTGTCAGTGTGAGAACTATGAGTCCGATGGCCTCCATGCCGTTGCTGTAGTACAGATCCATGGCTCCCTGCACACACAGCCATCCCGACAGACTCGCTAATGGTGTGATGAACAGGAAACAGATCGCGTCTCCACACAGCGTCCGCCTCTGTTGCTGCATAGAAGGTGTAGTGAACCACTAGAGCCATGGAAAACAGCTGATTAGAGGGATATTACACATAGCAATTTGAGCAGGTAATATAACTTATTTAAATAAGTGGATGGATGGATGGATGGATAGATAGATAAGAGAGACAGACAGACAGACATACAGACAGATAAATAAACAGAACGACAGAACAACAGAATGATAGATAGATAGACAGACAGACAGAGAATAATAGTACGATAGATAGAATGATAGAACAATAAGAGACAGACAGATAGATAGAACGACAATAATAGATAGAACGATAGATAGATTTTATTGTTGTAGTCTAATGATCATGCAGAAGTAAAACTTATGAAAATCAGTACTGCGTATCAGTTATCAGACAGTTATAATCTGTATTCGTATCCATCATAATATTGCTTGTTCTCTAACTTTAGTGCAAGGCACAGAAAGCATTCATAGGGCATGCAAGGTTTGTTGTGGCTCAACAGGTTGTGATGCACATGGACTCTAGTGTCATCTTCCCGTCCTCCAGCCCAAACATGAGATAAGGACATTAATAAAGCGGCATGTCCCCGTCCGGCCTCTGCAGCGACAGGGATACGTTCCTCATCTAATCTCTTTTTCCTGCTAAGTGGATTAGTGTTTAAAAGAAGCAGAGGTAAAGCAGACCTGCCAATATCTGCCGTGTGCCTTAAAGTGAGGCAGGGACTCAAGAGTGAGTGACTCCATGAGAACGGAGGCTGATAATGTTGCTTAAAACACATTCCTTGTGACTATTGCGGAGTGTATGTTATTATATGTCCATTTGCAGTTTTAGACCTCTTTATGAAAATAAATAAATAAATAAACAATTTTGAGGGCAGATTGCAGACTTGTAGTGAATTATGTGTCAGCTGAGGTTGGACAATTTCCATAGCAACATTTAGCCACCAACACTATTAGAAGAAATAGAAGAGTAACAGTCTGTGCCTAAGATGCAGTTTCACCACCTGATAAACGTGTAGAATTACAGCAAATGGAACTATTTTAAAAATAATTTTGCATTGAAAATCAAGAGTGGCTGAATATTTACTATTGTGCAAACTGGCACTTAACATAACTAACTATTAGCTAAATGTTATGGATTGATCTATGACTGCCAAAACACTTGAATTAGTCTGAACATCACAACAGCAAATAAAAACAGTTATAAAAAAAACGAAAAATATTTGTACAGAATTTATTTGCATAGGCAGAAATCTGTGTATGTAAACAATTACTCAACTAATGGATCTGATTTCTAAAGCTTTTCTTTTTGTCAGAATTAAACCAGTGATCAATATAATAATTATATAATTGTATAAAAAAATAAAAACTATATGACTAGACAAAATCTTACACATTTCAGGAACTACTAAACAGTGTTTGTTCATTTCTTTGGCCATATGTTATGTTGCCAACACTGTTTAAAAAAAAACTCAACTCATTATATATGTTTCTTTTTTGCATGGGCTTTTTTTGAGTTTTACTTACTCCCAAAAGTTGAGATAATTTTTTAAAATTTTGTCAATTCAAATACATTGGACAATGTAACCATAGCCCAATAATAGACTATATCTAGAACATGAACAAAGAAATGAAACCAAACACCTTGTAATCACTGTTGACTTTGCTTACATGATGGAATATCATACATCTCGCAAGTTATTTTGGCAAAAACGACATGTAACCAGATTCAAGGTTATTTTGGATAGAAGTGGGTTACTCATAGCCGGACTATATCGGGTCTATAGTTAACCGAGACGGTGAAATGACGGTTATTGCTTGCTGGGACAGTGTCATGTCTGTTCTAGGTTTTATGTTTAAGTTTTCATGTTTTCATATTAGACATGCAAACAAGACTATATGTGTGCATATTTTTAAATAAAATATTATTTGCAAAGAGTTTTGTGATTTGTAAATACAATCAGATCGCGTATTTGGTGTGCTGTCTGGAGAGAGGTCTCTGAGCTTGGAATTTGGCCCGAACCCAGAGTACTCTCCCCATCCATGGCTGGGATAGGAATAATCTAGAGTGAGGAGTTCGGGACGGGTGAAGGAGGGATGTTGGAAAACTGTTGTGGAACCGAGGTGAGGCGGCTCTATATTTATGCCTCCTCTCGCGCTGATTGGTTAGATTATCTGAACGTGCTCCTCCCAAACTTTGTTAATAAAACATAATTTGAATAAGTAACTGTTTTTATGTGTGTAGTATAAATGTAATCCGGACATACTAGATTCGCCATGTTGTCATTATCACGCAACCTACCAGCGTCAGTTTTTGTCACTTCACTGCCATTCATAAATCCTCTCCCGTGGCCTCATGGGATAGTAAAGTGTCCATCGTATGCACACTTCAGAAAGTCTTTTTGCCTACTCTTTTATGAGTACTGTGCATTCGGACATACTTATTTTGTCACATACGTTTTTCGCCTACTATATAGTAAGGAAGTATGTGATTTCAGATACAGCCATGGATCCTGTCTAGTGTCATGTGACTCCCTCTTCCCCTCATGTGATCCAGTCATGTGATCTCTGTTTCCCACTTGTTTGTGTGTCATGTTCTAATTGGTTCAATAGCTGCGTCCCAATTCAGAGGCTGCATCCTTCGAAGGTCGATTGCGTCACAGTGGCGTAACAAAGGCTGTCCCAATTCAAAGGCTCCTTCAAATGCAGCCTCCAAATGAGTCCTTTGTTTCCCGGGCAATGAAGAATACAACGGATGGATCCTTCGTGGCCTTGTCTACCCCAGAATTCATTGCGCGTCAGTGACGACAGCATTTTTTTTTTGAGACAAACTGCAGAATTATACTTTTAAACGCAAGTATTGGGTTTCAACTTACTCAAATATATAACGATATTAATGTAAAAATAAAAACTTTAAAGCGGTTCAAATGTTGAGTTATTACTAAGATGCATTATATATAGCTTATACTTTCGTGGCCTTCAAAGGCGTGGCTTTTGAAGTCCTCGTCCTTCGACGGATGCAGCCTCTGAATTGGGACGCAGCTATTGTCTTGTCATGTGTTTATGAGTTCCCCTGAATCATATATTTAAGCCTTCATGTCTGTCTTGTCTAGTTGTCGTGTATTGCTGTTTCCATTGTCCACGTATCAGGTTATTGTTATCAGTCAAGTCAAGTTCTTCATGTTTAGGTTTTAAACATGTAAAGCTCAAGTTTATAGTTAATTTTTCACATTTTAGGATTATCAACCTGGGACCGCTACACCATCGTCTCCGTCTGAATAGAGGATTAAAATCATTCAAAAGGACTACTGCTAATTTACTGTACCTCCGTGAGTGGTTTAGAAAGTCTCTCCAGAGCGAATTCAAAGTGGCAGAGCTCACAGTGGCTGGTGCCGGAGGCCGTGAGCCAGTGCTCCAGACAAACACGGTGCACCATCGCCAGAGACCCAGCACACTCACAGGGTGATAACAGATTGCCCGCACTGCTGCCTTCATAACAGATACGACAGAACGGCTCCTCGCTGTTCAGACTGAAAAGAGAGACCAGAATATCCATCAGAAAACAATTAACTAAAGATTACACAGGACTCCAAATCACATGATGTAGATGGTTGTTGAAATGTGCAGACTATAAGACAATACATTTAGAGCAGTCGTGGTCATGGTTAGAGAGTCAGACTGGTAACCCGAAGGTTGCGGGTTCAATTCTCAATACCGGCAGGAAATAACTACGGTGCCTTGAACAAAGCACCTATAACCCCCAATCGCTACCCATGCGCTACAGCAAAAATGCCCACTGCTCCAGGTGTGTGTGTGTGTGTGTTTTCACTACTCACTACTCCTAATGTGTGTGCACTAACTTGGATAGGTTAAATGCAGAGGACAAATTCCGAGTGTGGGTTACCATACTTGGCCTTCACATGTCACTTTTACATTTTTATTTAGGTTGTAGGTTGTTTAAAAATCATGTTAACACTGTTTGGTATGGAAGCCTGTTTGCAGCTTAGTAATAAATAAAGTTGTTAATTGTGAGATAAAGTTAAAAATAATTGATAAATGCATATTATGAGATATAAAGTTTCAATTGTGAGATATACAGTGGGGAGAACAAGTATTTGATACACTGCCGATTTTGAAGGTTTTCCTACTTACAAAGCATGTAAAGGTCTGTAATTTTTATCATAGGTACTCTTCAACTGTGAGAGACGGAATCTCAAAAATCCAGAAAATCACATTGTATGATTTTTAAATAATTAATTTGCATTTTATTGCATGACATAAGTATTTGATCACCTACCAACCAGTAAGAATTCCGGCTCTCACAGACCTGTTAGTTTTTCTTTAAGAAGCCCTCCTGTTCTCCACTCATTACTTGTATTAACTGCACCTGTTTGAACTCGTTACCTGTATAAAAGACACCTGTCCACACACTCAATCAAACAGACTCCAACCTCTCCACAATGGCCAAGACCAGAGAGCTGCACAAGGCTGGGATGGGCTACAGGACAATAGGCAAGCAGCTTGGTGAGAAGGCAACAACTGTTGGCGCAATTATTAGAAAATGGAAGAAGTTTAAGATGACGGCCAATCTCCCTCGGTCTGGGGCACCATGCAAGATCTCACCTCGTGGGGCATCAATGATCATGAGGAAGGTGAGGGATCAGCCCAGAACTACACGGCAGGACCTGGTCAATGACCTGAAGAGAGCTGGGACCACAGTCTCAAAGAAAACCATTAGTAACACACTACGCCGTCATGGATTAAAATCCTGCAGCGCACGCAAGGTCCCCCTGCTCAAGCCAGCGCATGTCCAGGCCCGTCTGAAGTTTGCCAATGACCATCTGGATGATCCAGAGGAGGAATGGGAGAAGGTCATGTGGTCTGATTAGACAAAAATAGAGCTTTTTGGTCTAAACTCCACTCGCCGTGTTTGGAGGAAGAAGAAGGATGAGTACAACCCCAAGAACACCGTGAAGCATGGAGGTGGAAACATCATTCTTTGGGGATGCTTTTCTGCAAAGGGGACAGGACGACTGCACCGTATTGAGGAGAGGATGGATGGGGCCATGTATCACGAGATCTTGGCCAACAACCTCCTTCCCTCAGTAAGAGCACTGAAGATGGGTCGTGGCTGACCCATCATGACAACGACCCGAAACACACAGCCAGGGCAACTAAGGAGTGGCTCCGTAAGAAGCATCTCAAGGTCCTGGAGTGGCCTAGCCAGTCTCCAGACCTGAACCCAATAGAAAATCTTTGGAGGGAGCTGAAAGTCCATATTGCCCAGCAACAGCCCCAAAACCTGAAGGATCTGGAGAAGGTCTGTATGGAGGAGTGGGCCAAAATCCCTGCTGCAGTGTGTGCAAACCTGGTCAAGAACTACAGGAAACGTATGATCTCTGTAATTGCAAACAAAGGTTTCTGTACCAAATATTAAGTTCTGCTTTTCTGATGTATCAAATACTTATGTCATGCAATAAAATGCTAATTAATTACTTAAAAATCATACAATGTGATTTTCTGGATTTTTGTTTTAGATTCTGTCTCTCACAGTTGAAGAGTACCTATGATAAAAATTACAGACTTCTACATGCTTTGTAAGTGGGCAAACCTGCAAAATCGGCAGTGTATCAAATACTTGTTCTCCCCACTGTACATTATCATAAGTTTGGGGTGGATCAGTATGTTTTGTTTTGTTTTTTTTGGGGGGGGGGTACTTTTGAACTTTCCATTTATTTCTATAAAAAGCAAAAACTGAAAAATCTGAAGGATCATGTGACTGAAGTAATGGCTGCTGAAAATTCAGCTTTGATGTCACAGGGATAAATAAAACATTAAAATTGAATACAGGTATTTAAAATTGCAATAATATTTCACAATATTCCTGTTTTATAAATAAATTATAAATGCAGCCTTAGTGAGCATAAGTATGGAAGCTTGTTTTCACCACAGAATAAAAATTAGACTTTTTTTTCTCACAATTGCGAGTTTATATCTCGCAAGCTTCCATACATAAGAGACTTCTTTCAAAAACATTAAAAATCTTACCAACCCCCAAATGTTTAATGTTGCAAATTTGTTTATTTTTCTTCCATAGTTGTCCAAAATATGTCATCTTTCTGCAACTTTCTGACATCAGATGAATATGAACACATGACTGCACATATTTACATCACCAATGTCTAATGGGTACTTTAGCCCACATGGATAAATGGCTTAGACCCACCTGATGCCCCCATGTGCAGGGATCACAGAGGAAACATAAGTGCTACTGTGAATGACTTCCTGCACAGGATCTGTGAAGGTCTCCGTATCAGGTTTCACCAGAATCAGAGAATCCAGAGCAGCACTGAGCCCAGCTGATGACTCCTCACAGAGCATGACTGCTGCACATGAGGCCATTCATACCTGAGCAACTGCAAGCTGAGAGAGACGGAGACATGTGGGATATGGGATAAATCAATGAAGAGACACTGACAGAACAATACAGACAGGAGACTGAGTTTGTTTGCATTAACTTTGTCCTTTTTGAGAGGATATGATTTTATGAGCTTAGATGAAACCATTATGCAAATTTACATGAAGAACTACTTTTAATATGAACATGAACGCATATGCATATTTGCAACAGTTGCATGCACATACATTATATCATTCACATTTAATGCACGTTAACTTTCATCAGGTTTTTTTTTAGATAATTACAACAGCTCGGTCACACATGAATCATGGGTTCATAATGAATGTTGCTGTATGAAAAATGTACAAAAACTGTAAATGGGGCAGTACCCTTTCAAAAGGTTCACCTTTGTGCCTTATTTACCCTTTTATAACCGGTCTTAATGGAGTACCTAAATGGTATATATTTTCTTTTGAAAAGATACTGCCCCAGTGACAGCTTTTGTACCTTCTGAGAGTGAAGGATTTAAAGGGTTAGTTCACCCAAAAATGAAAATTCTGTCATTATTTATGTCGTTCCACACCCATAAGACTCATAAGTTCATCTTTGGAACACAAATGAAGATATTTTTAATGAAATGTAATGCTTTCTGACCCCACATAGACTGCAACGTTATTACCACTTTCAAGGCCCAGAAAGGTAGTAAAGACATTGTTAAAATAGACCATGTGACTCCAGTGGTTCAACCTTAATGTTATGAAGCGACAAGAATACTTTCTGTGCGCAAAAAAAAACGACTTTATTAAAAAAATTCTCCTCTTCTGTGTCAATCTCCTACGCTGTTCATGTTGTAAATACGGTGCAGCGCTTCCGGGTTCTACGTCAGAATGCTGGCTCTGTATTGGCTGATGCTGTTCAGCTGTTCACGTGAGCAGCACGACACATGCGATTTCATCAAAAATATCTTAATTTGTGTTCCGAAGATGAACGATCCATTGAGAGCGTGGAAAATGCCAGGTTATTGTCAGTTTCATGGAGATTGTCCAAAAAGTTGTTTCTGAAGGACATACACTACTGTGCAAAGTCTTAGGCACGTTAGGCACATTTTGGGTATTTTCAACCACAAAAATAGTTTGAAACCTGTTATTTATATCTTTTGCTATAATGTGTCTGTTGCGAACTGCACTGAGGCTTGAAGGGTTAGGATCCAAAAGCAACTTTATTTAAAGGGTAATCCACCATCGCAGTCAGAGAAAAGGCAAAAGGTCATACACAGGTAGGCAGTCCAATCAGGCAAACAAAACAAGGGACAGAGGCAAAAAGGTAATCCGGGACACAGGCAAGAATTCCAACGAAACCGAGAGACATGAAACCAGGGATAACGCTCAGAAATGCAGTGTGAGACAAAATAAGACTTAGCAAAGAATGACAGGGTGAACAGGCTAGAAATAGGCAGAGGTATTGAGGTAAATGAGACACAGGTCTAAACAGTGAGTGCTGATGAGTCCGGGCAAAGGATTATGGGTGATGTAGTCTATGATGGAATGACAGTCCGGGTTGGAGTGCCCTCTGGTGGTGATCAGGGGCATTCACACTGGTGAATTGTTACAGTGTCAATAGGAAATATCAATTTACATTTCCAAACATTCCTTTTGCCATTAATTGCAATAACCTGCCAGACTCCATAATAATTGTCAAGCCCCTTGTGCATACAAAAATCTCACTGTATTATTACAATTAATGGCAAAAGGAATGTTTGGAAATGTAAACTGAAATTTCCTACTGACACACTACAGCAAAAGATATAAATAACTGGCTTAAAACCATTTTTTGTGTGAAAATATTAATGTGCCTAAGACTTTTGGACAGTACTGTACATCTTGCCTCTCTGAAATTAGTCAAAAGATGCTTACGTCAGATAGTTAATGTTAAAATTTGATTGCATGATGGAGCATCACTTTTGCAAACCATTACATTTCTCTTCTGCATCCTTGTGCTTAATGGATTCACAGCGTTCTCTACAACATCAACTCTACTGTATAGACACACAAGCCACCTATAACATTTTACCAATAGACAACTAAAAGAACTTCAAAAACACCATTCAATGACTTTTGAATATGAAAAGCAAATTCAAAGTTTTCATAAAAGTTAGGAACTTACCATCAGACAGACGCTGTTCTTCATCCAAACTCCCCATAACACGGGCAGAATCAGCCTCTGAAGGTTTAAAGATAGGTAGACTCTCTCTCTCTCTCTCTCTCTCTCTCTCTCTCTCTCTCTCTCGTCAGATTAGCATTGAGCCCAAGGTCGTTGGTGAGAATAGTTGAGGATTAGCTGGAGGGCCAGGAAAGCACAGGCAGAGCCGACAAAGGGAAATCCCTCTCACATCACCGTTGGTTACACTCCAGGCAGCTCCTCATTCAAGCTTCCTTAATCCAGTTAGTTGTCACCAATGGCTTTTCATTTTCCTGACATTATGCTAATCGACCGGGGTCCTAGGCTTTGACTGTAAACCGTTGCAGACATAACAACAACAAACGGTGAAAGTGTTGGCGGCGTCTAAAACTCATGGTCCAGGTCTAATTTTAGCCCGCTGATCTAAGAGCGGCCTGATCTTTTGCTAATACAGTTGTCAGGGTGACTTTTAAAGCATTTTTTTTTTTTTTTTTTAAATTAAATAAAAATATTCATCATATAATATGCAGTGGCAAGAAAAAAGTAGGCCTATGTGAACCCCTTGCAGAATCTGTGAAAATGTGAATAATTTTAACAAAATAAGAGAGATCATACAAAAAGTTAATTTTTATTTAGTACTGTCCTGAATAAGATATTTTACATAAAATATGTTTACATATAGTCCCTAAGACTATTATAAAATGACCCCGTTCAAAAGTTTATGTAGCCTACCCTTGATTCTTAATGCTGTGTGTCGGTACCTGGATGATCCACGGCTGTTTTTTTGTTTTTTGATGGTTGTTCTTGAGTCCCTTTGTTTGTCCTGAGCAGTTAAACTGCCCAACGTTCTTCAGAAAAATCCTCCAGGTCCCGAATATTCTTCAGTTTTCCAGCATCTTTTGCATATTTGAACCCTTTATAGCAGTGACTGTATGATTTTGAGATCCATCTTTTCACACTGAGGACAATTGAGGGACTCAAACACAACTATTAAAAAATATTTAAACATTCAAACATGCATCCGGGACACGTTAAGTATCTTCTGTTGCTTCCGAAGGGAGTACTAAAGGAAATAAATTTATATTTAAACAAAATTATAAAAATTTAGACATATTCATCCTGTTCAAAAGTTTTCACCCCTGGCTCTTAATGCATTGTATTTCCTTCTGGAGCATCAGTGAATGTTTGAACCTTTTTTTAATAGTTGTGTGAAAAGATGGATCTCAAAATCATACAGTCACTGCTGGAAAGGGTTCAAATATGCAAAGGATGCTGGAAAACTGAAGAATTTTCAGGACCTGGAGGATTTTTCTGAAGAACGTTGGGCAGTTTAACTACTCAGGACAAACAAGGGATTCAAGAACAACCAACACAACCCCCCTCCCAGGTAACAACACACAGTATTAAGAATCAACATAAACTTTTGAACGGGGTCATTTTTATAAATTCAGCAATTTTTTTGTCTTGTGGACTATATGTAAACATCTTTTATGTAAAATATCTTATTCAGGACAGTACTAAATAAAAAATAATATGCATTTTGTATGATCTCTCATTTTTTTTTTTTTTTAATTATTCACATTTTCACAGATTCTGCAAGGGGTTCACATACTTTTTCTTGCCACTGTATATTTCTATTCAGTATTCTTATTTTTCAAGGAATTTTCAGTTAAAAATATTAATAATTGTGTAAAAAATTTGGTAACACTTTATGGTAACACTTTATTTTACAGTGTCCTTGTTACACGTTACATGTACATACCATAGTAATAACTATAAATTATGCATAATTACATGCAACTAACCCTAAACCAAATCATAATCCTACCCTAACCCTATAGTAAGTACATGTAGTTAATTAATATTACATAATTACACTGTAACAATGACACCTTAAAATAAAGTGTAACCCACTTTATTTTACAGTGTCCTTGTTACATGTAGTTACTGTAGTAATAACTATAAATAATTACATGCAACTAACCCTAAACCAAACTCCAACCCTAACCCTATAGTAAGTACATGTAGTTAATTATTATTACATAATTACACTGTAACACGGACACCTTAAAATAAACTGTAACCAAAAATTACATTTGCAACCCTAATTACATACATACTATACAGACACTACTGTAGATATTATCCATATCAAATGGATACCATATCAAAATGTTACTGAAGCAATAACACTTGAGGCTGTGTGTTACAGAGAAGTTAACACAGTTGAGCAGTGTTAGGCATGACATGAAACAGAAAACACCTCTTACCTGTTGAAAATTCAATGTAACAGAACAGTTTGAGTGGTTTTGAGTGTTTGTAAGCGCCTGTTTAATTAGCACATTTGAACACAACTTGTCATTCAAACCTCTGAGGATTGCCCCTGTCTGGACTCTGCAGGTCGGATTATTTGATTACAAATGTCTCCTAAAGCCAGTAGACGCAGACACAACAGAAGCATAAAGGACAAAAAAGCAGATCTTTGAACACGTGAGAAACTCAGCTGTGACAATCACGAGAGATTAGGCAGTAAAGGGTTGATTTATTCATAATATCTTTCTTTATACCGCAGGTCTAGCTTAGATGAAAGTGCAGAAGGGAAACACTGTAGACAAGTAGTCATATGAGAGACTTTCACTCTCATTGAGTGTCGCCCCATAAATCTGCCTCTTTCTTTCCTCCTTCTGTCTGCTCGCTTTTCTTTCTGTCCTGTTGGCACTAATCCTGTCTGCTATTCATGGCCAAGCTGCTCGCTAGAATGGCCGGCGAGGGCGGACATCATTGTGGATTTCTTCATGAACCGCGTGAAGGGGTGAATAATTCCTTTGACACCTCTTAGACGCTTGCAGGAGAGACCCAGACACTAGGGATTATCACAGGAATAAAACAGGCTTTGGTGAAAGGGAACTTCCTCTTTAATGTTGTGGGATGCAGTGAGGTGTGACTGGCTGAGGCACTGTTGTAGGCTACATTCAATTTCTTTTCTGGCTACTTCTAATTTGATAATAAGAGATAAAACAGGAAACAATAAGGAAAGGATCGGAAAAGACTGCAAACCAGATCTGAACACACACACCATCTGCATAAACACCCAATGTGCTGCTCCAACATGTCAAATGCAATTTAAAAATGTTCTCTGTGAAAACTTGTATATTTCTTTAAAATAGAGATTACGAAAGGTTCAAATTGGTCATTTCTTAAAGTCAACATGAAACACGGTTCAAATTGGTCATTTCTTAAAGTCAACATGAAACACTGTTTCACAGCTAGAGATGCGCGGATCAGCTCTAACGTCACCCGAATCCGCTGTTTACAAAAAGTCATCCACCTGCCACCCACCCGCATCTATGTTTTTCTTTGATTTACATATCCGCACCCGATCGTCACATTACAATTATACAAATTCTCGTATGCGCGATGATATCGTAACACGAAATAGTCTGCTTTTAAAAAAGTTCTTCTTTGGCGAAATTAATTCAAACCAGGTGTCGGCAACCTATATGGCCCACGGAGGAGTAGGCTAATTGCTGGGACGTGAGCAAAAGCGAGAAATATGTTTGTGTTTAATTCAGATAAAGTACATCACACATAGGCTACAGATCTACATTTTGAGGTAGGCCTAATTATTTATCATAGCAAATCTTGTTTTTATTAAGTTAGGAACTATTAATATGATTGTGTGAGATACAATGAAAGCACATAAATGAAAACAAGTCAATGAACGCGCGCAGCTCTGAAAGCACCAGCTTTCAAATTCATGCACACGTGTGTGTGCGTAATTACTGACTGACAGCTTGTTACGCTATTTGTTACGCTTAGCTTTGAGGGAAAAAAGTTAATGGTAGCTATACATTTCGGAGATATCAAGTATATAAAGTTCCATTAAACATTCTACACATCACAATGACGGTGATGCACGTGCGTTCATGCTGGTTGCTTTATGAGTAACGTTAGCTGTATCTCTTCGGCAAGCTGACGCGCAAACTGCCGCAAATGAAACTTGTTTATTTGAAAAATGTTCAGCGTCGCATCCTGAAGCTCAACACACAGTTGTCTTCATTAAAAAATAGCGAGACTAATTATACCAGTGCTAATGCTGCTCTCTCTCCCATTGCGGTCTTTGATCTTGAAATTAGCTGAAAAATTCAAGTAAAAGAGTGACGTACGTACATTATGTTTTACCGTGAAAAGAGAGTTCTGTGTCTTTATTAAAATCAACAAATTAATGATTTGTCTCTCATCCACCCGCGACCCACCCGCAATTTTTGGAATGTTATATTTTATTACTTGACCCGCGGATTATCCGCAGCGCCCGCGGATATAACCGCGATCCGCGCATCACTATTCACAACCTATTTTACTGTGACATATTTTGTGACATATTTTGACCGTGTCCTAACTACACGCGACACCATAAGATTCCAGCGACAAGCATCTTGTCTGTCCACACCAGACGCGACGCGACTACAAGAAGCGAAAAATCAATCAAAAACCACAGCCAATCAGAACAGCGCGTGGGCGGGCTCTCGCGGCAAGTGTAGGGCACTCGCAAGGAAATGGATTACATAATCAAATTCACAAATATCACGCCATTTAAACATTACTAAAAAATACATACTGAGTCACTTAAACAATCTTTGTCATAGAATATACTTGTTTGTTCACAGTTTGAACGTTCTCGTTAACATTTGTTTAATTTCAAGATCTGAGGTGAATTATCCATTGTTGGTTTTAGTACGACTACGTTACAAAGCTGGGAGCACTAAATGATATTCAAAGTTACATTACACGCTTTTAACATTAAATAAAGCACATAAACATTACCTGAGATTATGTTTTGTGTTGTTGTTCCAGCTGCGACGTCGCAGAAAAATAGAAACCGTTTCTAAAATAGAATCATCGCGTGTCGCCGTCGCGGCTGGTTAGGACAAAAAACTCGAATTAACATGGAAAAGATACCTTTTTATCGCGTGTCGCGGCGTCGCGTCGTGTGTAGTTAGGACACGGGGTAACAGGACTGAGAAAAATCAGGCAAGACTAAATTTTTTTTTTTTTTTTTTTGGAAAAGCAAGTGCAAAATGCATGTGGTCAGAGAAGAGGGATGAAAAAAGTACTTGCTCTTCCAGAATTTTTTTTTTTTGTGTAAAATGTGTAGTAAGACTAAATATACTATACAAAATGTATTAAAAATATGTTCACTGAAAGTCTAAATAACTTGTTGCTTCAAGTTAATTTCTCTTCTCTTTCTCTATTTTAACAAATATTTACACACAACTACTTTAAATAAAATATATATCGTGTTGCTCTATTATTTTATTTTGTTTTCTAATTTTAGAAGGTGCAACAGACCAAAAAAGTTCCCTACTAGTCGTAATCTGCCAAGACAATTTAAATATTCATTAAATGTCTAGAAAAAGTGATGAACCAGCGACAAGTAAGATTCGTAGTGCAAAACTGTATTCTTAACATCCTCAAAATAAGATTTCATAACTTATTAAAACTCAGAGAATGTATCTCCATGATCAGTTTTTCTATGAACCTTACTACAGTAAATGTATCAGTATCACGTTATTTCTTTTCAGCCTTATTTAATGTAACATAACATCTACAGCACAGGACGACATGCAAATATTCAAATATTAATTGAATATTAAATGTGTTGGGTTCAGACACTGTTGGCAGCTCATCAAAGATCAACAAGAACTCTCTGAGCGCAGCCTTCCTGGAAACACAACATGCACAAGTATTAACACACACACACTGACCTGAGACCTGCATCCATGTCTGATAGCTAGGGGCAACATCACAGCAAAAGTTACTGATAAAGCCATTAGTCATGGGGAGTACTTCAGCATCACCGGCCCTATAGGAGCCGAATGTATTTTATGTGTTCAGGGGAGAACTATGGCACAAATTGGCCTAAACAATATACTGCGACCTCAAAATATACCTTTAAAATAATACTAATAAATATCACCAGATTGAAAAAAAAAAAGTCTGAAAAGTTGTTTAACCCTCTGGTATTGTTCACTTGGGTGTCACACGTGTTGTTCTCGGTCAAAAGTGAACAAACACCTGAAATGTAACTTTTTTTTTTTTAATTTTCAGTAAAATCAATGTAATATAATATTAATATAAATATTTTGTTCAATAATAATTTTTATTTTGAATTTCATGGTATTATTTAATATTTATGCAATAATTATGATACATTTTTTTCCATTGAATTTTTTTTTTTTTATTACTTTTCAATTAAAGCTGTATTTCATGTTAAAATCCAATTTTTGAAGGCAGATTAGTGTCATCTGTTGGGAGTAATTAAAAGAAAAACATCTGTAATGCCATGGTGTAACCAATAGATTCCATATAGCTCTATATAAAAAGGCTTATAAATTCTCTAGTTGTTTTTAGACATAAATACATATTTTTATTAAGCTGTGGATTTGCATATATATTTAGATATTCTCAAAAGACCACGTTTTGTCAAGGTTTAGATCGTTTTAAAGTGTCAGTTTTTGCATTCATTTTAATACAGTCAAACCTGAACACAGAGAAAGACGTTTTGTTACACATAACACAGAAATTAAATTAAAATGCAACAAAAATGAACCGGAAAGCTTTATCAGAGCTTAATCAACCTGATTACATCCTCTTATTTGAGTCTTCTGGCTCAATTTTGCCATATTGTTACAGGCACACCAGTTCATTTGTGTGTGTGTGTGTATAACAGTGTGTTGTGTAAGTGTGTTTGAGTGGGTGTGTCTGTTTTGTACTCTCAATGTTTTAGAGTGTAACCTCTTCCTTGCTGTCCATTTTTTACTGCATTGTTGCTGAATTATTGATTTTATTTCACACATGAGCAAAAACTTGCTTTGTGTTACAGTCACACCAGTTCATATGTCTGTGGGGGTGGAATGTGTCTATTTTGCACTCTTTATATTTCCCATTCATTTTTGACCGTGAAGTGACTATATTTTTTTATGACCATTTAACTTTTTTCGAATCAAGCCCATGTCTTTTCCTTTTTTGTGGTCACATAGCGACTGCCACAAAAGTCATTAAGTTTTGTAACATTCCGATGAAGTATAGCAATTTTTGAAAATTTAAAACATTTTTTTCCCGGTCTAAAATGACCGAACAACACCAGAAGATTAAATATGCAAATTAGGCATTATCTAATTAAATATGCAATCGTTTACATTTATTTCCAGAACAGAAACATTGAACATTGGATAAAGCCAGGTTCAAAATTTTTGGTTCATATTGTTGATATATTAGAGTCAAAGGGAATTTTGGATGTCTCTTTTTATCACTCCATAAATAAGCAAATACAGTCAACACTGCATGAGAAAAAAAACTAATTTTGAGATAAAGATGTGTATTTAAAATCTAAAGATGCAAACAGATAAAATGCAATAAAATAAACACCTAAAAGTATATTTTGGATGTTTTCTTTCCACTAGTCTGAAACACTTTACAAAAAGCCAAATAACCCCAAATCTCAAAATTGACCAGTGCATGGAAAAACAATGTTTTTGGCTGTAGTGTCCTGCCTTGAAAAAATAGTATGATAACTTAAGTATAATATTGTCAATAACTTGCATTGCAAAATTGTCAACATACCTGTTATTCCCAATCATCACAAGTGAGCACCACAACGTCCATTGTTGTGCAGCTTGGACTGATGTTGTCATGTTACATCCCCCACATGCATTGTAAAATTCAATATTCCATGAAACCAAATGCATTTTGTTTGAATATAATGGCAGCCCAAAATTTGAAGCCCAAAAAAGTGCATCCATCCATTATAAAAGTACTCCACATGGCTCCGGGGGGTTAATAAAGGCCTTCTGAAGCAAAGCTTTTGTGTAAGAAAAATATCCATATTTAAAAATTTATAAAGTAAAATATCCAGCTTCCGCCAGACCGTCTTCCGTATTCAACTTACAAAGAAAGTGTAACGCTTCTCGCAGTTCAAAACAGTATTTTACTTTATAACGTGTTAAATATGGATATTTTTCTTACACAAAGGCCTTTATTAACTCCCTGGAGCCGTGTAGATTTCTTTTATAATGGATGGATGCACTTTTTTGGCCTTTAAATTTTGGGCTGCCATTCACTGCCATTATAAAGCTTGGAAAAGCCAAGACATATTTTAACATAACTCTGATTGTATTCGTCTGAAAGAATGTCATATACACCTAGGATGACTTGAGGGCGAGTAAATCATGGGGTAATTTTCATTTTTGGGTGAACTATCCCTTAAGATGGTGAACAAAATAAGAAAAATGTTAATTATAAATAAATATTAAATTAAAAGTTAGACCATTTCACCATTTTCAGTATTACTGTGCTCTGTTGAAATCAATTGAACTGTTGAAATCTTGTGAGTCGAGTCTCCAGCACTTTGCTCTAGGAATGCTCTTTATGACGTGGAGTTGCTGGCAATCTAGAGCGTTCCAAATAATTCAAAATACCGCCTAGTGAGCTGCTTTACCGTCTACATAGTTGGCTTCTAAGTTGTTTGGAAACAGCCACAGTTCCCAAAGCCCAATGGTTACTGCTTTTTCTTTTTTCTTTAGCGTCCACTCGTGTCAGACCTTTTAAGGGCTCATATAAATCAACAGGGGCAAGTTAGCAGATACCATGAAGATAACTGCAATCATCTGACTATTTTAGTTTAAGATTTAAAATAACTACTATCACTTTTGTAAACAACCAGTATAATCAGTGGTAGAAACATTTTACTTCTGCTATATACCTTATCCTATACTGGTAAAAGGCATTTACTATCATACACTATCATTCAAAAGTTTTGGAGCAGTAAGATTTCCATTTCAAATAAATGCTGCTCTTTGGAACTTTCTATTCATCAAAAAATTGCATCATGGTTTCCACAACAATATTAAGCAGCGCAACTGTTTTCAACATTGATAATAATAAGAAATGTTTCTTGAGCAGCAAATCAGTATATTAGAATGATTTCTGAAGGATCATGTGACACTGGAGACTGGAGGAATGATGAAAATAATTTAGCTTTACCATCACAGGAATAAATTATTACAACATGACAGGCAACCATCACATTTTCATTTATCCATTTAGCAGACACTTGTGCAAAGAAGCTTACAACTGAGGAACATACGCAATTTGTCATAAGAGCCAATATTCACAGCACACAATGCCAAGTTTAAAGTATAAGATAGATTAGCACATGGACGTATCCACTATCTGTGGCGTATTTTTAAAAGTGGCCTTCAGAAGGAACCCATCCTATCATGTACGGCAGCAATTCTGAAAAGAACGTAATCTGCCGACGCTATCAAGAGTAGGAAGAGTGCTGTCTCTCCAATGGACTCTAAAGACAAGCGACAGCACCATGTGACCAATGTGAAGTGGCCGGCACGGTCCCAAGCGGAGGCCTTATCTCTGAAGGAGAAAGGGATGGCTGGGAGCAGTGATGGCACCATCGCTCTCTGGCCAGAGCTGTAACATGAAAACACCCGTCCTTGCTGGCAACAGAGCTAAAGTGGATCTATTTCAGTTGCTGTACTTCAGGAGGCCGGTGCGTAGAGACATGACAGAATGGACATTGCTCAAGCGGCTGCTGGACGCCGTGCACCAGCACTCCACCATGATCGGACGCCTCTGGCTCACGGTCATGGTGATTTTCCGCCTGCTCATTGTGGCTGTTGCGACTGAGGACGTCTACACGGACGAGCAGGAGATGTTTGTCTGCAACACCCTTCAACCGGGGTGCCCCAACGTCTGCTATGACGCCTTCGCCCCCATCTCTCAGCCTCGTTTCTGGGTCTTCCAGATCATCACGGTGTCGACGCCTTCTCTTTGCTTCATCATCTACACCTGGCACAACTTATCCAAGCAGCCAGAGGGCGAGCAGACGAGGGAAGCGTACGACCGCAGTTGCGACTCGGATAGCTGCTCCATTAAGTCGCACAAGCACTTGGGTCACAGTCTTGCCGATGTTCTTGAAGGCATCACCAACCAGAGCGGCCAGAAAAGCTCACAGGCATTGCGGGAGACCGCCGCTCCATCCAAAAGCTCCTTGGGAGTCCTTTCCAAGTACTACGTCTTCCACGTATGCTTCCGTGCCATTCTCGAGGTGGCTTTCGTGGTGGCGCAGTGGCTCCTTTTCGGTTTCCACGTTCCCGCTCACTTCGTGTGCACGGCAAGTCCTTGCATGCAGAGGGTCGACTGCTACGTCTCACGTCCCACTGAGAAAACAATCTTCCTGATCTTCATGTTTTGCGTAGGTGTTTTCTGCATCTTCCTCAACTTCTTAGAGCTCAATCATCTGGGCTGGAAGATGATCAAGAAGTCCATGCTCATCAAGGACAGCTCCTGGAGGGGTTACGGCGCTATAAACCAAGACTCGCAGTCCATTGTCTCTCTAACTTTCAGAGACGTGACCAGCACTACCTCGCTACCTACCCTAGATCTAGTAGTGGACCACCAGCCCGACTGGAACTGTGTTGGGAACTGCTCAACAAAGAAAGACAAGGACACCTACAGAGGAACACAAACGCTCAAGGGTAAATCGCAGCCAAAGAAAGAAAGAAAATCAAAACAAAGGAGCACTGAGGTTTGGATATGAACTCAATTATGGACAATTCAAAGAGTCTTAAATTTGATTACAAAATGCTTTTTTAGTGTATGTTAGTAAATGATAGATTTTTGAAGGCAGCTGCTACCTGTTTGTTTGAATAAGCAAAAAATACACTATACAATCAATATTTCCACATTTATTTATGCAATTTACAGTGTGTAATAATATATTAATTTACAACATCTATAAACCACTTTGTGTATAAATTACGCCAGAGAGCAAAAAGAAAACAACTCACAAGCCTTTCCTTTCACTCAGTGATGTAGTGATGAACATTCGAGAAGAAATTTCATAAGAACACTGTAAAATTGGTTTAGGAGTTAGTAATAGTGTTTGGAAGTAAAGAGCTATTCTACATCTTAAGTTTGAGATCGAGATGATTGGGGTGCCACATCTTTTGATTCAAGCAATTTCTTGTCGTTTTCACAATCATCTTCAGAAAGTAGTCAGGTAGTTTTTTGTGCAGGGTAACTGCTATACTATTTCTGAAAGAATCAGATCATTCGGTTTACTAAAATATCAATTTAAAGCTGCCATGTGTTATTTTTTTCAGTATTTTGTGCTGAGACAATTATACACTCTACCGTTCAAAAGTTTGGGTCATTTCTTTTAATGATTTTTTCATGTTTTTGAAAGAAGTCTCTTCTGCTCACCAAGCCTGCATTTATTTTTGATCAGAAATACAGTACAAACCATAATATTGTGAAATATTATTACAATTTAAAGTAACTGTTTTCTATTTTAATATATTTTAAAATGTAATTTATTCCTGTGATGCAAAGCTGAATTTTCAGCATCATACTCCAGTCTTCAGTGTCACATGATCCTTCATAAATCATTCTAATATGCTGATCCATAATTTTTCTTCTTATTATCAATGTTGGAAACAGTTGTATTTTTGTGGAAAATGTGAAATGTTTTTTTCATGATTCTTTGATCAACAGAAAGTTCAAAAGAACAAGATTTATTTTTATTACAAATATCTTTACCGTCATTCTGATCAATTTAATGTGTCCTTGCTGAACAAAAAGTATTAATTTCTTTTTTTTCTTAAAAAAAAAAAAAAAAGTATCGTCCCCAAACTTTTGAACGGTCGTGTAAGTAGGTTGACTTCCTGAGGATTGTAAACACTGTGGCACTTTCTCAAAATAGTGCTCAATTTGGTTTAAATGGTCTGACAAAGGAACTTTTGGCTCAACCAGTGGAGTCGATTTGGGAAGAACACGTTTTTTCCAAACAATGGAAGATATGCGTTTGATAAACATTTCTGAAATATAGGGACAAGTAAAAATATTTAAACAATCTCTATCAATTTTTAAAATTCCAAGATTGATCCTTTTATTCTGTGTCAATGTTTGCTGCACTGTTTTTCAGTAACTGTGCATCCCGCTGCTAAATCTGCAGCAGAAGAAGTGATATTTTATCGATAGCTTGACGTACGAATTGAATGTGATGAGATAAAACATTCCTGTACCATGAAATAATGGCAAAAAACAAATCTTTCTGTTGAGGTGTCTTTGCGGGCTAAACAAACAAACATAGTGTCAAGTAAACCAGTGTTTTCCAATTAACAAACAAGTGACTTTTTTGAGCTGGTCCTTTTGTTGAATTATTAAAAGGACATTTGGACTATTGTTTTGTTTTTTTAATTATAATTTTGTAATATACCAAGTTGGAATGTTCACGGCATCTATAGCAATTGCTGATAATTTAAAGATAATTTTTTTCACATGTATAATTGAAATATATCCAAATGAACTAGAATCAAATTAAATAAAAATCAAGAGCTTTTGAATGTGATTTGAAACAAATCAGGAAATATTTATTATTATCCATGCCTATTGATTTGAAAATATTTAGCGGTATTTGCTAAGGGAAGCATCACTATTATTACGGCTCATATTTTTGGGATCTAAACCAACCTGTAACCCTAGGAATTAAACTTAGCCTTCTAATTGGTCCTGAACAGTCATGAATAATCACTGACATTTTTTTTTTTTTTTTTTTAAATGCAAAAATATAGTACTTTTGGCAACTCAAACAAGTTTGGTGCGGTTAGTGGCACAGAAGTTACACATTGCAGCTTTAAGCATAATTTGTGTCAAACTACTTTTTCTTTTTTTCCCTTTTTGCTCACTGACTGCTTCATTTGGCCAGAAAAAGATACAATGGGGAATGACAAGTCAAAATGTTAATGGCCTAAAACGATTAAAACATTTGTGACGGTCGATGGCAGTATCTGGCCAATACAGAGACAAAAACAGTCATTCAAAGTTCCATTTCATGCACAAGAAACATACTGCTCAGAGTAACAAAAATAATGTTTGACATTACTAGAATACAGTCTAATTTCGATGGACAAACACAGAGACACATTTTGTAATTTCAAACAAAATTGGTCTGAATTCGAAAGATGTCCAATTTAGTTTATAAGCACATGACGGTTCAACTAGGGCGAGAATGTTTCATTAACATCTGCAAATTTTAAAAATGTCATTGAGAGTACAACATAGGTCAAACGAACAACATAGTCGAGCAAAAAGTTCTTGTTACATACAGTACGAAGTTGTGAACCATATCAATATATATTTATATATATATATTTTTTTTTAGCACTCCATAAGATAAGACTGATACAATTTTGTATTCATCGGCATGGCAGAAAGAGTTACAGTAGAAAGTGCAATGTCCTAAAACCAAAAAACACAACACAAAAATAAAATGTGCACATCAATGGGTGTGTTATTCTAAAGCTTTAGTGCAATACAGCCACCGTTCAAAAAAAGCACTTGAAGGCGCGAGAGAGCAAAACCCATTAAAACACCCGCGATACTTACTATGATACCCAAGATCACAATAAGTCTGTAAACGGAGACAGGGAGAGAGTAAGAGTAAGACATTCATAAGAGTAGCAGTCAAGATAGTCACAGTTTATAGAAAAATTGTGTTTCAAAAAACACATAAGACCACCGCAGGCAGGTAAACCCCATATCAGAGCAAAAAAAAAGAAAAAAAACAAAACATACTGAGACAGCAAAATACAACTCCACCCCATTGGATGCAACACATTTTCAAATGAACAAGGTGAATGCTGCGTTGAAGCTGAAATAAAACATGTGCATTGAAATTACACTGCAAAAAAAAAAAAAAAAATCACTTTCAAAATCAGTATTTTGCAATAAATATATTTAAATACAAAAAAAAAAGCTTCCTAACATCCTAAACTCAAAATAATTTTGCTGAAAAAAAAATTGCATAATAATAGACTTGCTTATATACATATGGGCTGTCAAGCTATTACATTTTTTAATCTAATTAATTACATGATGTGCCGATTAATCAAATCACTCGCAAATTAATCAATTTTGGTATGATATGAATACAACAAAAACCCTTTACCTCATATCTTGAATTTTAGTGCCATTTTAGCTGCATTCTAATAGGCTTCATCACATAGTCAGTTGGTGCCCTGCATCATGTTCCTTCTAAACTGCATGATATGTAAGGCTCTGTTTATACCTGGTATTAAAGGGGATGTCTAATCCTATTTCATGCATTCTGACTTATTTACACTGTTCAAGAGTTGGATTCTCACACCGTGTCCTAACTACACGCGACGCGATAAGATTCCAGCGACAAGCAACTTGTCTGTCCACACCAGACGCGACGCGACTACAAGATGCGACAAATCAATCAAAAACCACAGCCAATCAGAACAGCGCGTGGGCGGGCTCTCGCGGCAAGTGCACGGCACCAGAGATTAATCTTGACGGCACTTGCTGGGAAATGTATAAGTAGCCTACATAATCAAATTCTGTAGGCTTACACCATTTAAACATTACTAAAATACATACTGAGTTACTAAAACAATCTTTGTTATAGAATATATTGTTCACAGTTTGAACGTTCTTGTTTCCATTTGTTTAATTTCAAGATCTGAGGTGAATTATTGTTGCTTTTAGTACGACTACGTTACAAAACTGGGAGCACTAAATGATATTCAAAGTCACATTACACGCTTTTAACATTAAATAAAGCACATAACACCGTGTCCTAACTACACGCGACGCGATAAGATTCCAGCGTCAAGCAACTTGTCTGTCCACACCAGACGCGACGCGACTGCGAGATGAATCAAAAACCACAGCCAATCAGAACAGCGTATGGGCGGGCTCTCGCAGCAAGTGTACGGCACCAGAGATTAATCTTGACGGCACTCGCAAGGAAATGGATTACATAATCAAATTCACAAATATTACACCATTTAAATATTACTAAAAATACATACTGAGTTGCTAAAACAATCTTTGTCATAGAATATACTTGTTTGTTCACAGTTTGAATGTTCTTGTTTCAATTTGTTTAATTTCAAGATCTGAGGTGAATTATCCTTTGTTGCTTTTAGTACGACTACGTTACAAAGCTGGGAGCACTAAATGATATTCAAAGTCACATTACACGCTTTTAACATTAAATAAAGCACATAAACATTACCTGAGATTATCATTGCCATGTTTTGTGTTGTTGTTCCAGCTGCGACGTCGCAGAAAAATAGAAACCGTTTCTAAAATAGATTAATCGTGTGTCGTCGTCGCGGCTGGTTAGGACAAAAACTCGAATTAACATGGAAAAGATACCTTTTATCGCGTGTCGCGGCATCGCGTCACGTGTAGTTAGGACACGGTGTCATGCTAAACATGGCCAAAGTTTCAAAAAACGAGTTGGACGTAAGACGGAGTATTTCTGTTCCAAATACACTCCAAGTTTCGGAACGTTTTTTTCGAATATGGCCCTGTATGACGTCATAAAGGGCGGAATTGCTTGTATGGGCACTTCTCCCGGATGAGCGCGTGTGCACATCAACCAGAGTGAGAGCAAGAGCACATCAGCGAGCTTCATTCGGGTTATGGAAGCCGTTGGCAGCTCTGCGATTTAGATTTTAGACGAAATCAACAATGTCACTAAAGAAGTGTGTTTTTGGTTGTGAGAGAAAGATAACCTCGTTCAGCTTCCCAAATAACCCAGCGGTAAGGAAACAGTGGATGCAGTTTGTTTTTCCGGAGCAGCAACGGAGTTCTGCAAGTGTGTTTGTTTGTTCCCGCAGGCGGTGAGTGAAACTGCATCAAATGTATGTGTTTTGTTGGCAATCGGCCCACGTAAGTGCATATAATGTCAACAACGCGAACGTATAGTGAATGCCATGATGTATTGTGTGTGTGTGTGTGTGTGTGTGTGCTGGTGACTCTTTAGCTCCACCCACGGCATGCCTCCACGAGCACGGCTGTTTTCGGAAAGAATCGGTACAGCATATCTGTCTTTTATAAATATGATAAAACTAAAGACTCTTCTGAGATATGAAGGATGCAATACTACTCTATAGATACTCAAGATTAACATGAGATTGGCAGAAACTGTGTGTGTTATTTACCCTTTAAGAAGCAGCTATCAGAGCAGAAAGGAAAACTGCTGCTCTCCGTGTGTTTTTTTTTTTCCGGTCATCTCTGGGCGCGTTCATATGTAAATTGCGTGAGTTTATTTCGTCTATTAGATCGAAAAATCTGAAAAAGTCCATAGATTTACCCGCACATAGACGCTACTCTCTGAGAAATCAGAACAGAAGTGGTTGAAAGTGGACAAAAGAGACAAATTAAAACAGTTGTAAATGGGAATGTGTCTCCCTTGTCTACTTGTGATCTGATCGACCAAAACGCATCTTAATACCACGGGCCTAAGATGACGTACAGGTCTGGGCCAGGTCTGTTTTAGCTCTAAAGATGTTTAGACATTTTACTTAAAAAAAAAAAAAAAAAAAAAAAAAAAAAAAAAAAAAAAAAAGCAAAGCAAACATACTGATGACGTTTTTTTTGCAGTGTAAAAATCTAGATGTTGCACTGTGAGGCCTGAAAAAACGTAATAAGATAAATAAATACTGAAACATAAAAGCTTCCAAATTGTCTGTGGTAAAACGCAAGGCTTTCATTGGTGAGAATGCAGCAGAGGATGTTGGGTGAGTGGACAGTTGAGACAGTCTAGTTTGGCTGTGAGGTCAGTGACCAGTGGTTGTTGGCTCGGCTCATTGAGGCAGGGGCACTAGGACCTCTACGTAGTTTATGGGGAAGAAGCCTGATTCACCATTAATCATGCCTTCATACCAGTTCTCATCAATCTGATTGGTGAGGATGATGATGTCTCCCTCTTTGAAACCCAGCTCACCCTCGTTCTCCGGCTCAAAGTCATAGAGCGATCGACAGCAGGGCTGGTCCATGTGTGACTCTATCTCTGTAATGAGGAAAATACAACCATGCCACAGATTTAAACATTTTTTTTTAAAAGAATAGTTCACCCATAAATTAAAATATTGTCATTACTTACTTATTATTTATGTTGTTTCAAACCTATATGCTGTTCTTTTTTCCATTGGAATAATTTTATGTTCTTATCCTACAACGTTCATAGTGACCATTGCTGTTAAACCACTGTTATTTTAGTATCACTGACATGCTATTATAGATTTTGTTCATATTTTTAATTATATTTTAAGTTTTCAGTAGTTAATATTTATAATTTTATATAATATTAATTTAATATTAATATTATTTATCATTATTAATGTCTATATGTTTTTTATTAAGTTTTATTTTTAATTTTAGTTCATTTAGTTTGAGTTATTTTAGTACTTCAACATTGAGAAAGTGAGAATTGTTGCTGTATGTATTTTTTTGTGTGTGACTGTACTAAAGCATAAAAATACCAAAATATGTTTGTAGAGATTCAGGAAACATGCCAAGTTCAAATAATTGTTTCTATAAAAAAACAAAGCTACATCCAGTTATTCTACTCTGAAATGTGTCAGAATGTTTGTTTTTGTTAAGGTCTCTGTGATCCCACCCACTGCCAATTTACCCAATAGTATTTCAACACCACAGGTTGCCAGTTGGCGGAAAACACAGCATATTGCAGCCATGGAAGCCAGTGAACAAACTGGGTCAGAGACCGCAGATTCTACCCGACCTAAAAAGCCTCGGCATATATCTAAAAAGCTCTATGACCAGACGCGTATTAAAACGTGGATTAATATACAGTGTAAGGCTCGTTGCTTTCCATTGTCAATTGCGCTTGTTACTGTTGCATGTCCTTAATCCTGCAACCTGCATGAGCGTTGAGTCTGAGGAGGAGAGGGCAGGAGAAGAACTCTCTCCAATATTTAGAATTTGGACCTTTAAAGGGTTAGTCCACCCAAAATTGAAAATTCTGTTAATTAATTACTCACCCTCGTGTTGTTTCAAACCCGTAAGACTTTCGTTCATCTTCGGAACACAAATTAAGATCTTTTTAATGAAATCAGTGCTTTCTGTCCCTCCATTGACAGCCTACGCAAATACCACTTTCAAGCCCCAGAAAGGCAGTAAAGGCATCATAAAAGTAATCCATGTGACTCCAGTGGTTTAGCCTCAATTTTATTTAGTTGCGTAGGCTGGCAATGGAGGGACAGAAAGATTTTCATCAAAAAGATCTTCATTTGTGTTCCGAAGATGAACGAAAGTCTTAAGGGTTTGGAACGACATGAGGGTGAGTAACTAATGACAGAATTTTCATTGTTGGATGAACTATCCCTTTATTTTATTTCTTATAAGTAATGAAAATGTTTTTTATAGATCGTTTATGATAATAACCTGTGTCAAACTCCAAAAAACATCATACAAATCTTGTATGTTATATTCATGTGTTATATTCCAAGTCATATTATAGCTTTATGTGATAAAGAGATCAAAATTTAAGTTCTCACTACATTTAATGTTCATTCACATTCAGTCTATTCTTCATAAAAATATATCATATATAATCAATTATAATGCACAAATATAGTTCAATAACTTGTAAATAGTGAACAAGTTGCATGGACTTTTTTCATGTTTCTAGGTCACTTGAAAGAAATATTGTTGAAAAAAATTCTTCAGAAATTCTCTTTTTGTTTTCCAAAAGAACAATTCTTGA